>OX393584.1:20025911-20431190 GCA_947652605.1 Elmis aenea
AAACGCGTCTCAAAGAACACGAAGGACAAACAACAAGAAAACAAGTCGATAAATCAGCGGTAGCAGAACACGCCCAGGGTACGGGACACAACATCCTCTTCAGAGAAACAAAACTACTGGCCCGCGCAAACCATTTCTGGCCAAGATTATATCGAGAATCATTGGAAATCATCAAGAACCCAAACAACTACAACAGAGACACAGGCATACAACTCCCAAACATCTGGAAACCAGTCATCACAAAATCACTAAGGCAGAACAAATCCATCAAGCGGAACGCCACGCCTCCACAAGCTGGATATATAAACCCAGCAACATCCCTCACAAATTAGTCGTTTTGAAAAAGACCAAGACACAATGGTCGAAACGTCAACTACTTCTAAATATAGAAGACGCGGTTCCAAACCTGGAAACCAAGATTGTATTATAGAGTGTTATTAGATTGCTTTTTATAAAATTTTAGGATATCTACTAAAAATAATTGCCTTACATCAAACACATCTGCTTCAATGAATAAAATATCAGAACTGTACAAATGAGGTTTTTTTAGTATTATTTTTATAATAGATTTTTGAGTAACTAGTAATTTATTTATGAAGGTTTTATTGCAACCTCCCCAAACAACAATTCCATAGGTTAATATTGATTGGATTAGGCCGAAATAAACAGTTTTGAGTGTACGAACATTTAAATATTTACGAAGAACAGTAAAATGTAACATTAGATGTCGCATTCTTCCACAAAGATAGTTTATATGGTGATCCCATTTTAGGTGACAGTCTAGTACTATTCCTAGGTATTTTATTTTTAGCACTTGAGTTATTTTAATTGAACATTTACATGTTGTAGAAAGGCAGTCTTTATCATGTACTGTAATTTTATCCAAACATGGCAAAGTGTCCGAGTAAGATGTAAAAGGCATGTATTTCGTTTTTTCAATGTTTAATGTTAACATATTTAGGTACAGCCATTCGATGACTTTTTAAAACTACTACAAGTTTTATTTTTAACGCCAATCCATGTGTCATCTTGAATGATTAACACCGTGTCGTCAGCAAATGAAAAAATGTCACCATCCACATCAATCTTTAAAAGATCATTTATATAAATGAGGAATAAGAGTGGGCCGAGTACTGTACCTTGTGGTACTCCGAACTTAACTGTTAAGGGATCACTATATTCACCATTCACAAACACCCGTTGACTTCTCTCTACTAGAAAACTCCGCAGCAAACGAAGCGTAACGCCTCGGAATCCAAACATTTCTAGTTTATCCATGAGGATCTTGTGACACACTGTATCGAATGCTTTCTGTAAGTCTAAGAAGATAGCAACCACCGGTTTATTTTTGTCAACTGCACTGATTATAGAACTGATTACTTTAACCACTGCATTACTAGTACTCATCGCTGGTCTAAATCCAAATTGGTTCTTTGAAATGCTTTTACACTTATTAATAAATGTCATCATTCTAGTTTTTAATGCCTTCTCAAATATCTTAGATATGTTAGATGTTAGTGATATAGGGCGGAAGTTAGTTGTTAAGTTTATATCCCCAGATTTGTATAGTGGCTTAACAATGGCTGTCTTAAAGTGCCTGGGACATTCTCCGGTCTCAAAAATTTTGTTTATCAATACACTAATTGGTTTGACTATAGATGGAATTATCTTTCTTAATAGATTGGATCCTATATTGTCCTCGCCTGGGGCCTTATTTGGCTTTAACTGTTTTATATATGTTTCAATTTCTAATTGTGTCACTAGTTTTAGAAAGAATGTCTTACTGATTAATTCTGGTCTGTCGAAGGATTTACTTTGTATACCATTATTAATTTTACTAGCCATTACTTCACCTACTGTGGAGAAGAACTGATTAAATTCATTCGCAATATCTCTGTTACCATAGACTTCATTTCCATTTTGAGTTTTATTGGATTTAATTACTTGTGGCTTGGCATTTCTTTGTAAAATGCTATTAGTGGTGTACCACAGTGATGTTGTTGACTGATTTTTGATAATTCTAGATTCCTGATATTGTTTTTTGATTTTGTCAATCAGAGTAGCTATTTTGTTTCTCTAGATTTTATATTGTGTTTTTAAGTGTATTGTTACACGAATATTGGCCACTTTCCAAGAAAGCCAATGCTCTTGCAACAAGAACGGGTGGTTCGGACTCGCGGCTAGTTCAGACGAGAAGGGGTAGGTCCGAATTAGAAGAAACTTGTAGACATCAATAAGGGCGCCACACTATTTATTCTTTAAGGTTTCAAATAGCGAAAAAACCTAGTAAATGAAATAAAAGAATTTGTAGACGGGAATGATATATGCCTTTAATAATCACACACACAAAAATGAAAATAACAAATAAAATATAGAACACACTTGACAATAAAATGTTCCTCGCCTCAACAGACTTAGAAGGCCACTATGAAAAAAACATTCGTTATAATTAAACATAAAGAAAATATATACGACGAAATAAGATCGGTCCTGTTCCGGTGTTTGCAAGTACCTATATAAAAAACCCACAAACATATATCTGTAAATAAGACCCTTGACTATAATATCCTTATAGACAGCCAACGCTTATGGGGCTACTCAAATACGGCACGTTGTCTAAATTTAGGGGTTGAAACAAATGACTTATTCAATTTTCAAACCAATCAAAGTAAATGTAACATTAGTAATTTGACAATAGATGTCTGTGTTGTTGGAGGCGACTAGGGTACCTCAGAGGCGACTGACGACTCATCACGATACACGAGTAAAACAAACGCGCTCCAGCAGACAAATTTAATATAAATGCTAGAGCATTGCAGTTTCTGCGATGGGCAGAGGTAAAGGGATCGCTGAATTTGGATGTTGTACTACATCGATAACATACGGCAATAATCTTTTTTAATGATTTTTCAACTACCTTACTATTTTAAATTAAATTGTTTACTATCTACGTATGTAGAAATACCCACACATTTTTATTAATATGTTTATACAAAATTAAATAAACAAATTATTTTAGCAATAAGATATGAAAAAGCATTCAAATAGAAATATATTTATTCTATAAAAAAAATATTGCTATACATAAAATTTACACATTTTTAACTATTTTACTTATATTAAATACAATAAAACAATTAATTGTTAAGAGGCCGTTTTAATGCATTATTCGGAGAGCTGTGAATTTTGTACTAACAAATTGAAAAAGAGGCTAGTGACCTAAAAACAAAAATTCAACGGCTAGCCAGTCTTTTTCCAATCGCACGGCATACACAAAACGTGTATTTCTAATAACACTTTCTGAGGTAACAGATATTTGTTTTAAGTGTTTTGCAAGGGGTTCGTGTGGTCAATTGCATAAACATTTCTTAATTGCTTTGGGCAACTACCTACTTGCAGCAATATTTACAGTCAAATACGAAAACAATATTTATTATAGTTTGTGAAATAATTTAAGTACGAAAATAAACATAATTACATGATTATAATAGAAAAAATTGCCTAAATAAAGATTTTCATATTTATCAAAATAAATTGATTTTTTGTTGAAAGTTTTTATTGATTTTTCAATATTTTTAATTTGGGATGACCCTTTGGATTTTTTGAAGTACCTAATAACATCCACTTGCATTTCTTAAATAAGGTTGTTGTTACTAATAAATTGATGTAGTACCGTCGATGACCTTGACATGGTTCGGCCTGTTCTAAAAAGCTGTCGTCAATTGCTGATACTATTTTTGAAAAAAATTTTTGCCTGATGTTGTTACAGTGCGGCTTTGTATTAAAAATTTTGTTAAATGCAGACAATGCCTTGTTGGTAACGCGTAGTGTACTTTCATTAGGAGTATTTAACCCTACTGAAAATTCTCCTACGGTTTTGTACAACTTTTGGATAATCAAAAGCTCTTCGTTGTTTCTTAGGTGACCTGAAGCAAGTAGCATCGACTTACAAGTGGTACAAGAAATTTTTTTTAACAGTTTATGTATTAAATATCCAGCGAAATATGTTGTGGAGCAATCCTCCAAAGTTACCGGCACAACAACTTTTGATGATGACGTAGTAGACGACGTTGATGACGTAGTAGACGACGTTGATGACGTAGACGACTTGCTATTTTTTTCGGACGATTGTTGAGATAATGCAGGTCCATACTCAATAAATGTTTCTGCTTCATTGGTGATAATGTATGTGTTGTCTTATTACAATTTATTCAAATATAACAAACGTACAGTCAATTAAACAAAGAACAATAAGAACAATAATAACTTATACACTGTCCGAACACACTATTTTACTTTCCGATCGATATTTTACATTTTATAGTCCTTAAACCTCTCTGGCCGCGCTCTCACACGTCTTCCCAACTCTACTGCACTGTCCTTCCTTTTTGTCCCTTTCCCTTCCCCCTCAGATTCCGTCACCTGCACCGCGGGAAATTTCGTATGGCTAACAGTCGGCCCTTCCTGACATTCCAGCCGTCCTCGGCCTGGATCTGGAGAGGTGTTCGCATCCTCTCCAACGGAGTCGACGATTCCCTTTGGACCGTCTTCTTCACTACTACTCGTGTCACTAATGGCATCCATGCAGCACCAGGGCTTCATCCGATCCACTGCAAAAGTAGAGTCGAAACTTCTCTGAGTCCTGGCCGCGCCGGGGGTATCTTTTAATCTGTATCTATCATGGGGCAGGATCTCGGCTATCTGGTAAGGCCCTTTGTACTTCGGCATTAATTTCTTCGATTGGCCCATAGCAGCGAATTCCCGCTGCACCAATACCAGGTCTCCGAGTTCGTATTTTCTCGGTTTCTTATGCTTCGAGTCATATCTGGTCTTCTGTAGCTCTTGACTTCTTTTGATTCTTTGTAGTGCTCCTTCTCTCTTTTCTTCAAGATCTTCAACTTGCTTTTTTGTAGCCGGATTAACTTCCTCTACTTCACCTTTATCTTCGTCTCCCTCATCTTGGTCTCCATCTTGCAACGCCAAAATCAAATGGTTCTGCAATGCATGTCTAGGGTTATAATTCATCAGCAGTTCCAGTGGCGACATCCCTGTCGTCTTATTCTTCATTATGTTCATAGCAAATTGGTGGTTTCGTAAATGCATGTCCCAGTCCGCTCCACTTTCGTCATCATAGCTGGTCGTGATTGCAGCTGTTATAACGGCATTACTACGCTCAATTTGTCCGTTGGCTCTGGGAGTTGCCGTCGCATTTTTAACATGGGTTATCATATTTTCCTTGCAGGTATTCTCAAACTCCTTTGCGGTAAACGCAGTTCCTCGATCGGTGACAAGGATTCTAGGACAGCCAAATATCGAGGATATGTCCTTAATAAACTCGCAGGCTGGCTTCGTCTTGACATCCTTGACAGCTCTCAGCATTAAAAACTTCGTGAAATTGTCTTGCAGTGCTATCACATGCGTATTGCCCTTTTTACTCTTCGGGAAAGGGCCAAGGTGGTCCATGTGTACCAATTGGAAGGGTACTGTCGATCGCTCGATGTTGTTGTTGTTGGTTCATGTCTAATATTGATAAATTGATTTGAAAAGTTTTCTTGAACAACTCTAGATTCCGCTTCACTATCAGTATCAGAAATAATATCCAGAGTCCATCTCCTGCGTCTTGCTTCTTGGAGTTTCTCTACTCATAATGACATTATTTTCAATTGATGCTTCCAAACCATCCTCTTGCCCACCGTTTGTTGTTGTTGTTGGTTCATGTCTAATATTGATAAATTGATTTGAAAAGTTTTCTTGAACAACTCTAGATTCCGCTTCACTATCAGTATCAGAAATAATATCCAGAGTCCATCTCCTGCGTCTTGCTTCTTGGAGTTTCTCTACTCATAATGACATTATTTTCAATTGATGCTTCCAAACCATCCTCTTGCCCACCGTTTGTTGTTTGTCTACTGTAGTAACAAATCGGTTGGAATGGTTTGTTTTCGCTTCTTTGCAACAATACGCCGGCTAACCCAAACTTACACGCGTCCGTGTGAATTTCCAATTTAGATTT
Source organism: Elmis aenea (assembly GCA_947652605.1). Taxonomy (NCBI): domain Eukaryota; kingdom Metazoa; phylum Arthropoda; class Insecta; order Coleoptera; family Elmidae; genus Elmis; species Elmis aenea. The sequence goes on from OX393584.1 coordinate 20,031,925, forward strand.
CGGTTCGAACAGCGCCAAGGTTGGTCTCTGCTGAAGTTCTGTCTTCAGTCTCTCGAACGCCGTTTCCTGTTCTTCCCTCCAGACAAATTCTTTTCCCTTTCTTGTCAACTTCGTTAGAGGTCTACTAATGATGGCATAATCTGTTATAAATTTTCTAAAAAATCCAGACAGACCTAGAAATTGTCGAACTTCGTGTACGCCTTTTGGTCTTTCGAAATTTTTAATTGCCTCTGTCTTCTTTGTACCAGGTCGCACACCTTCCTTGCTTATCTCAAAACCCAGGAAGTCAATCTTTTCTTGCAGAAATTTACATTTGCTTCTCTTCAACGTTAATCCAATCTTTTGTAATGCTTCAAAGAGTCTATTTAATTTTTTTAAACCTTGTTCGATGGTTTTGCTCGGGACTAGAACATCATCCATATAAATAACTACGTCGTTTCGTTCTACCAACTTTTCAACCTCTCTCATAACCCGGTTGAAGCTCGCGGGAGCGTTCACTAGCCCAAATGGCATTTTGTTATATTCGTAGTGACCTTCCGTTGTAACGAAGGCAGTATATTGCTTGGAATCTTCGTTAACCTCCAGTTGATGATATCCACTGGCCATATCTAATACAGAGAAGTATTCGTTTCCCGCTAACTGATCAATAAGTTCATCCATCGGCAACATGGGAAATTTATCTTTCTTTGTTTTCTCATTCAGTTTCCTGTAGTCGACGACAAGTCGCTTTTCGCCATTCGACTTGTTAACTAACAGCGCCGGACTGGCGTATTCAGACATTGTTGGTTGAATGATCTTTGCATCAAGAAGTTCTTGGGTAATCTTCTTCATTTCCTCTCTCTCCGAATACGGAATACGGTAAGGCTTATAACTTATAGGCGTCTTATCGGTCACTTCAATTTTAAACTTGATACAATTTACAGTTCCCAAATCGTGAATGTTCTCTGCAAAGCAACTGCGATATTCATTGACTAAAGTTACAAGTTCTTCTCTCTCTTTTTTTTGTACATTTTTCCCAATTTCCAATTCTTCGGGTGCTAGGCCTCTTTTCATTTTCCTAACATTTTCTGGTTCACCATCTTTTAACACTTTTTGGCTTATGTTGAGGTTCCCATCTTCTAGCATCAATCTGATACCTGGATAGTCTAATGCTGGTTTGCCTATTATAATAGCATCGTCTTGTGCCTTTTCTGGCACTATCAATATCTCAGTCTGCAGTTCTACTTCGTCAACTGATATAACAGATGTTCTCTTCCCTATTGCTTCGCAATTTCCTTCTCCAAATCCTTGTAGTTTTTGTTTCTCGTCTAAGTATTTTATTCCTGCTTCATCTGCAACGTCTTTTCTTAAGGTCACTACATCACTTCCGGTATCGATAAATCCTATCATCTTCTTTCCATCAACTTCAACAAGTTTGTACCTTTCATCTTTGATCTTTTCATTCACCGGATGCACTTTCTGTATTCTTGGCATTACCTTTTGAGTTGACTCGTTCTTCTCTCTAGTCTTTTCATTTGTCCCTTCCTGTGAACATTCTCGAGCAATATGTCCTTCTTTACCGCACTTAAAACAATTTCGTCTTGACCGTTTTTCACAATGTCTTGCTAAATGTCCTGGTTTTCCACACTGAAAGCACTTGCCTGTTTCGTATTTGTCTTCTCGATTATCTCTGGGGTCAGCTCTATTATACGTTGGAAATGTAGCTCTGTTAAAATGAGGTTTTGCATGCTCACCTCTATCCATAATGCCTTCATATCTTTTTACTTTTTGCAAAAGGTCTTCCACTTCATTAAATTCAACCATAGCCAAAGATCTTGCCAGTTCGCGATCATTCAGGCCCTGTATAATGTACTTGATTAATGATTTATTTTCTACGTTACCCCTTTGCGCGATGGCCTTCATTGCGTAAACGTATTCCTCATATGTTTCATTTCTAGCTTTCTTTCGAGTACTTAAAGCCAAATGGACATCAGCTTGGTCCATCGTGGACGGAAAACTACGAGCTAACTTCATTTTAAATTCGTCCCATGTCGATACTAATTCTACATTACATTCAAGCCATTGCTTAGCGGCCCCCTTTAATTTTGTTGCAATCTGAGCTAACAACATTTGGTGATTCCAACCGTAAGCTACTGCGATACTTTCAACTCGTTTTATCCACTTTTCAGCAGATAAACTACTTGTTTTCGTAGGGTCAAACTCAGGCAGCAATCTGTCAGCCAAATCTCTTTGCATTAGTCCATTATTTATGGTCTGGTCATTCACCCTACTCTCAATTAAAACGTCTCGTTCTCGCTGCAACAATTGTATTTCACGTTGTATTAATTCATTTTCTCTCTGCATCAATTGTTGTTCCTTTTCAAATGGATTTCTATTTACTACTTGTTCAGTTATCGTATGATTTACTCTTTATTTATTACAATACCTCCGTTTCACTCAGTCTCACACAACTTCCTATTCTGCTGTTTCTCTCGCACTCCCAGTGCCGCGAAAAAGCCTCGAAGAAGTTACACTTTTTGTCCACGTGTTCGCGAATCACTAAAATTTCGTTTTTAAAGGCCTTTTGCTAAATATCTCGCTGCTGTACTGTTAACCATGTAGGTCCTTACTCAAAATCTAGTCCCAAATCTCGCACACGGTATAGTCTTATTTCACTTGTCAGGCACCGCTCCTTTGGCATAATCCCACTTCTGAACTGTTGTCTTATTACAATTTATTCAAATATAACAAACGTACAGTCAATTAAACAAAGAACAATAAGAACAATAATAACTTATACACTGTCCGAACACACTATTTTACTTTCCGATCGATATTTTACATTTTATAGTCCTTAAACCTCTCTGGCCGCGCTCTCACACGTCTTCCCAACTCTACTGCACTGTCCTTCCTTTTTGTCCCTTTCCCTTCCCCCTCAGATTCCGTCACCTGCACCGCGGGAAATTTCGTATGGCTAACATATGTATGCAAACATTCATCGTCGTCTTCTTCACAATTTGCTGAATCAGGAGGTTTCATTAAATTCATTATCGTCGTAATCCTAAATGAAGTGCGAAACACTCGTGCTGTTGGGTTTCTATTGTAACCTCCGCGCTGACGAATTATAGAAAATAAATTTTCTAGCACATCTTGATTTAGCCGTGTTGTTAAGATGTATTGAAAGCCTTTTTCTTGTAAAGTGTTGTAAAGCATTTGAATTGCATTTATACTAAAAATAAAACCATCCAAGCACAGGGGACGATACATTTTTCCTTTTTTGTTAATTTTGTCCGTGTTTGCAATTAAATTTTTAGCATTTTCCAACGTTTCCCACACAACTGGTGTTCGTTCCGAAATTGCACAGTTATATGGATTTTTATGAAAACGGTAACGACTGTTTAGACAATCAAAAGTTCTATCCATTACATCAATAAAGTCGGCTGTATCCAATCCTGTTTCACTTTTAAGTTGACCAGTTGCAATGCATGTCGTATTGCTGCTGCCATGCTGTGGCTAAGAACTTGCAATGCAAGTTTGCAGGAAAGCTTTTGAAATGGATTTGGATTAATATGTGCATCGGTTAGTTTGCACAGCGCGCGAGTAGTTCCGCTACCTTTATCGATATAATAAGTGTCTTTTATATCGCTAAATGTTACTGTTTTTTGGTAACTCTATTAATGAAATCCCCGTTCAGCAAATTGTTTCTAACACTTTTAAATAAATGAGGCACATCATAAATTATATAAATTCGTTCATCGTCATCATTGAAATATGGTCGACTTGGAGTTGCACCCAGATTTTTTATGGCAGCTACGTTTGTCGTGCCTTGGTCGCAGACAAACGCTCGTACTAGCAATCCTGTCGCTTTCAATTTAGCTAGTGTTTCTTGTACCAGATAAAGCAAGTTTGTATGACTCACGCCAGCACTGCTAAAAAAATAAGCTACTGGAAGTTTCCATTTGCTAAATAATCCCCTGGCCATAAACACCAACGCTTTTTTCGCTGTTTTATTTGTTCTTCCAAGCGGTCCAAGATCTTCGAACCCTTCTATTAAGTCTAAAGCTTTAGAGTACTCCAAGAACTCCTTAATTGCCATTTCATCAAAGCACACTATACAGTTTTTCTCAGAGTTGGTCATTGCGCTGGCTTTTAGTTTTATTTGTTGTAGTAGTAATACGTTGAATCCTGGTTTAAATTTTGACGCTCCTATCCACATTTTTATAGTTGAAATACCAGGCAGTACTATATTTTGCCTCTTCATGTACTTGTAGGTGGAAGGAGACCTGTAGTAAATTGCAATAGCCAATTCTTTTTCTGCTTTTGACCATTTTGATCTTATTTTGTGCATTGTCTGCATAGTAACTAAGGCGCGTGATTGAGCCGACGGAAATTTCAAAGATTTTAATACTTCTTGACCAAAATTAAATTTTTTTCGGTATTTCAACAATTTTGCAATTCTGGAACGTTTATTTTTTAGCAAAAGCCTTTGTCGTTCAACAGCATCAGATAGTTTTTTGATCTTTTTAGTTTTAGGCGTTTCATCACTAGGTGATCCCGTCAAAACCAGTTTTCTTTTTACCGACTTTTTTGGCGCTAACAAAGGACTAGGAAATTCTAAAATATTTTTACATAATTCTTCCTCAAACGAAGTTATCTTAGGTGGTGTGTTTAATTCGCTGGTAAATCGTGATGTAGACGGTTGATCAAGTAGTGGCGATTCCGACGGCAAAACCCTAGCATATGTTTTTGTAGGAGTTAAAACTTTATAACGTGTTGGTGACTTTAGTTTTTGACCACCAAGTTGAGATGCTTGCGACGTCGACGGTGATGGTGCTGGAGAAACGGCGGGACGATAGGGAATTGGAATTGCTGTACATTTTAGCTTAGCTTTGGATTTACCAAAGGCTGTCTCTTCAAAGTGAAACTCGCATAAAAAGTTTTTACGTAGTGATTTTGGAGACAAATTGATTAAATCCATGTTGCCTAAAAACAAATTGGTTTGTGTATTCTGTGCACATTTTTTAAAATATGACGACTGTATGTGCATCTTACATTTTGCAAGGATTTAGTGTTGACGTGGGGCCAATTTATGCCCAAATATTAAAATTCATGCTCGATAAACAAAACAATAAACAATAATAAATATGATTTATTTCTAGTTACAGGGTACCATGCGCATAAGTTGAAAGTATGAATGTTTATATTTGATCATTAATTATCGCAAATGAAGCACTATTGTGTAAAAATTAGTTTTAAAAATAATTAATATTCTCCCATTTGACGCCGAGTAGACACTTTTGTTGTTATTTAGCCCTTTATTTATCGAGCTTACATTTTAACATTTAGGCACGTATTGGGCATTAGAGTAAATCCTTGCAAAATTTAAAGTTCACCCGAGGCATTGGTGCCTCCAATTTGAAATACATGACCATTGTTCAAAATAACCATTTTGCTAAACATAATGCAATATGTAATATACAATCATTGTCTTACCCGAATTAGTTATCCATTGTTGGCAACGTTCTTTGTTGGATGCAGGAAATCTAAAAATTTTTAGGCCTGGATGTTTTCTTCCTGTAAGACCGCAGCTTACATACCGACACTTATTACCACTAGCCGGAGCCATAGTTATCGCACAAAATAATAATAAATAAACATAAACATATACAAATACGTTTTTTCAGAGCCGTAGCAATGTTTTTGACGCCCTTGTCAAAAACCTAAAATGGCGCCCTTTTTTAACGTATTTGACAAGTACCCCACCTCTTGAATTCATCCATCAGGTTAGCGCGCTTTTAACCGGTTAAAAAATCTGTTTACCGTTATTTTTTGCCCGTAAAAGTGATTTTTAACCGAAACTGTTATTTTTAATGGCAAAAAAATAGTAACCTTTACCTAACCTTTAAATTTTTTAAAATTAAAAGCGCGCGTTAAAAGGTTTCAAAAAAAAAAGCTATGGCATTTTTCGTTTTTTTTTAGTATTAAGTTCGGTAATTAATGCTTTTGTTATACGTGTGTATGGTAAAGAGCAATTTTGTAAACTTTAAGAGCGTTACCACTTGATTGGACGATAATTGATGTAAATTAACTAAGAATTTAAAGTAGCAAAGGTAATTAGTAAGGTAATTACTAATTAGGGAGCCATAACATATATTTTTTGAATTTTAATATGTTACATAAAGTAGATTCAAATTTTAATAACTTATTAAAAATAAAATAAGTTTTTTAATAATGTATCATGTGACCAGCGAAAACTTTTAAAACAAAGTAATTGGCGTCAGTGGACAAAAACTACAAGGGGAAATTAAAAATTGTCAATTTTATCATGAATTTTCGTAAACATTTGTTGTTAAATTATTGCTTAGGGGGATGCGGCTGTGTAATCTTTTATTTAAGTATGTATGATATCGTACTTCTTAGGGACGGCCTAACGCAATGTTTACTATAGACGCTTATAACGTATTGGTATCGGATGGAGACCAGAGCTATGAAATAAATCATATGCTAAGCTTGAATAGCATAGAAACCAATCAATCTGCAAACCAATAGCGCTACTGCAGCGACACGCTAGAATAACGGTCGTCTCCAAAAGTAACGCGCTCTTGTCTCCATTTGGGACCAATTGTGAGCGTCCAAATTTAACATAGAGGTTGGCCGTCTATAAGGATATTATAGTCAATGATAAGACTGATAACACAACGTCAATAAAGTGGGAGAGCTCTCCTACCTATTAAAACTTGCGGTGCTAAAGTCACCGAACGATAACATAACCAAAAAAACCTTGCAAACCGAATACGGTCCCTAACTTATTAATCGTAGCTTTTAAATCAAAATGTAGTGACAACAAGGCCACTCAAAGGTTGTTGAGAACGTATGATGTTAACATAAATATAAAAATTAGATTAAATGTTGATAGATAACAGTAGGTAATAACAAAATTACTAATTAACGTTAATAAATAACGCTAAGTAAAAGAAACAGTAGTAACGAGCTGAAGGCTCTACAATAGTTACAGAAATATGACTTCAGGAATATAATAATACAGAACGTAGACAGTCGGGGCTTAAATATGTAATCTTAGCTTTCGATGAGCCGCCGAAGGCACGATGAAGGAGAAGAAAGGCCGGAACTGCTGTCCGTAGTCCAAGCTAACGGATAAACATCCACGGAATCAATCCTCAACGGAACACCAAACGTTAGATCACAACGTTAAACGAAACTTAGCAAAAAAGGACTGAGCTTAACATCAAGCTCAAAGCGAAAACGTAAATCCAAACGTTAAACAAACGTAAAGCATAAGCCAAGCTTAGTACAAAACGTAAACACCTAAACGTAAACACCTGTTTTAAGTGTTGTAAAATAATCCAACAGTTTTATTTGGCTGGACCAGATTCGCAATATGCGTGACTCGAAAAGTCGAAATCCACCAAGATTAACTATATATCCCTGGATATTCACTTTACACAAATTACAGGTGCATTACCAAACCAAGTAAAAAACGGAAGTGACGTGAACGGTAAACAATACCAATTGACATGCGTGAAAATGGATTAGAACTACTACCCATAGGACCTAACTCCTAATTGGACAATTGTAACGTAACAGTATATTATCTGGGTTTTTTAGTAATCCATTATACAATGTATCTCTTACTTTTATTGAGTTAACGATGCCTGCGGTAATCCACGGTTTACGTTTCCGTACACTGCTTTTTAATTTGATTGTATATTGGTCTGCATAAGTTTGTATTTTGCTAATGATTAGGTTACAAGCTACGTCGGGGGAACATTGGTCTTACTCTTCCCATGTTTCCTGATTAAGTTTATTATTGATTTTGTCATACAGTGTTATTGTCTTAGTAGCGCTAGCTGATGATTCATTTTCCACTTTAGACAGACCATTACAATGAACTTGGAAATCACTTAATAAAATTGTTGGATTGTGATCAGTAATTTTTGATTGTAAGACTATGGGATTAATGGATGTGTGTGGCAGCTTTGTTTTAATAAAAATATGGTCAAGAGTTGTCTTATTTTCTCTAGTAGGTATATTGACACATGAGTTGAATCCAAAAAAGTGTAGTACATCTATAATTACTTGTGTTTTGATTACTTAAATTGAGTAAATCAATATTCATGTCGCCCAAAATACATTCATGTTGTTTGTCACAGTAGGTGCCAATGTATGTGCGCAGATCAGAAATAAAAGAAACTGTATCATAAGAGGGAGGCTTATATATCTCTGTGAGGCCAATATACTCACCTTCATACATTATCTCAACTCTGATGAAATTGTAATTTTTTTCAATATTAATTATTTTTATGTCCTGTTGAAAATGATTTTTGATCAGACACAAAACGCCATCGTTTTGATTTAAACTACTTTCATTAAAGTACGTAGTGTAACCATCAACATGAATACTTTCACAATTATCAACGTACCGGGTTTCAGAGAGAAAGATCATGTCATAGGCAAAATTTGTTTGTGCTATCGAGACATATAGTTCGTCAAAGTTTTTAAATACGGTCCGGATATTTGTGTGAAAGATTTTCAGATTTTGTGGACTACTGGCAGTATAGTTCTGTAAATCTTCTGTAAGATCGCCTAAAGTATTAGCAGTATTCGTTTTTATGTCATAATTATCCAGATCATTCATTACGCCTAAAATATTGCTATTGAACATAATTTTTGTTATATTTGTTATTCTGTATTGTATTCTGAGTTGAATCAATCGAACGGCTTGGTTAATTATATAATATATTTTAAATCTTCTTCTCTTCTTAGTTGTACAGGAGGATCATTCTCTGTTTTCCTTAGATAAACAATTCCGTTCGTTATCCATAGAAATTTGAAACCCGATTTAACGTTCCATTCTCTGGCTTTTTTTAAAAGTAATTGCTTTGCAATAGATAATAATAATAATAATAATAATAATATACGGCTTTATTTCCACATTTTTAAATAAACAAAATACAACAAATAAAAAAGAATTTTTTTGGGGAAAATCGCAAGGCGGGGTTCAGCGTTGTCCACAAGACAGCTGTTCTGCCACCCAACCTTGAAGCTGAATACAACAAGCACATAAACATATTGACGTGTTGCAGCACTGAACCGACGTGGCCCGACACTTACCAGCAAGAAACTAGTTGAATGACGATAGCAGTAGGTGTTTATGAAATTTAATTTTAAATAAGTTCAAAGGTAAACCTTTAAATAAAGGGTCTATACTGTTATAAATTTTGGTAATTGTATATGAAAAACACTTTTTGAAGAATTCTGTTTTATGGTGAGGAGGGGTTAGTGTACCTTTGAACCTAATATTTAAAGTATGCACATCTTCACGATATTTAATTTTACTATAAAGATAAGGAGGCGTATGGGAAATAATCAACTTGTGATAAAAACATGCTGCATGTAGCAGACGACGATTAAACATATTAAGCCATCTCAAGTCTTTCAACGATATGGGACTATATTTCTTAATACCAAAGATTAATCTCATGCACGAGTTTTGAATTTTTTGTTTATTGGTGCTATCAATAAATGAACCATACACACTATCACAAAAATTAAAATGAGACAGTACCAATGAATTACACAATATCTTTTTTTGGCCTCTAGTTAAGAGGTATCTGTTAGCATATATTGTTGTTAAAGAGTTGTAGGCCATTTGTAAACATTTGTTAATATGAAAATTAAATTTTAATTGGTGATCTATAATGACACCTAAATTTTTTGCTTTAGCAGTGAATTTGATTATGTTGGAGCAAATTTTTATTGGAAGGGGATTTTCTAAATATATTTCTCTAAGCTTTTTAGGGCCAAATAGTAATAATTCTGTTTTGTCGGTGTTAATATTTAAGCTGTGTTTAGCTGCATATTTAACTAAATTATCTAAATCTGCATTGAAATTTAATGAGGCGTTTAAAAACTCTTCCTTTGTAAACGAAAGGTATAACTGAGTGTCGTCTGCGTAGAAGTGTGTTGCAGAGGTTGAACGTATAAATGCTATACAGCAATGGTCCAAGTATAGATCCTTGGGGGACACCACTTTTTAATTGTAGGGGATTTGATATGTCATTATCAATTTTTACATATTGTACTCTCCCTTGCAGATAGTTTATGAAAAAATTACACGATAGTTGGTCAAGACCAATATGTTTTAATATTAAAATTAGTAAATCATGATTTATTGTATCAAATGCTTTAGAGAAGTCAATAAGAGCTAGTACTGTAAGTTTATTTTGATCTGTGGCTTTAACAATGTCCTAGTTGATGTATATTCTGATTTTCCCTCCTTTTAATCCACATTCACTGAGCCACAGGTCAAGGACCTGTTTTCTTTTTTGAATTAAATTTATGCGAAAACAACCTTTATGGGTGAATTTGGTTTTTGGTTGATTCTTTTTGCTTCAACAATATCAGTTGGACATAAGTTTATGTTGAGACCTTTACCTATCTGTATTACTATTTTCTCGGGCGATTCTTCTTCTTGGGATGTAATTCCCGAAATAATAACATTTTTCTCATTTAACATGTATTCAAGATTATCTATTTGTTGTTGTTGGTCGTTGACGGTCGTGTGTAGCCTTTTGTTTTCAGTTGCTATAACATCTAATTCTTGCTGTATTTTTTGGAAAAGTACTGCCTGTTCATCAAATTTAGTAGACATAAATTGCACAGAATGTGTCAACTCTCTTAACTCTTTCTTATGATCGTTTTGCAAGTTACGTATTTGATTACTTATTGATTTTAAGGTTATAGATTCATCCAACTTAACCTCACCTTTTGCATCATGCGAACAGTATGCACAAGTCCATTGATCTTTGAATTTTTGAACATCATCAGTTTTACTTAGATCTACTTGAGCACAATCTAAATGATAGTAAAATTCACAGTCACCTTTGCACCTTATATAACTCACATTTCTCTTTATTTTGTTCCTGCATTCACCACATGCTTTCACGTCGGCCAATTTCGAATGTGAAATTGCTACAATTCTTTTATTTACTACGAGCGAACGTGCTGAAGTCCTATGCAGCCAGTGGGAAGACAAACATCTTAACTTTTAAAAAGTTATTGACTTCCATACTAATACATTTATTACCTACTTTCGATTGGCATAGACTTTAATCAACTAAAAGAAGGAAGGACACACAAATCATACTCTTAAGTCAATAAATATAGTCCACAGGAAATCGCGTTAATCTTAAGAAGAGTGTTTTATTGTGAGTTGCTTCAGAACAATCAAACCATCAGTTTAACACATTAATTATAGTAAAACGCCTGACTTTGTGTAATCGCAAGCGTGTAGTACTTCAGCAAAACGATGCTCGACGACATGTGCCGATGAATACGGAACAAAAATTACCAGAGCTTGCATATGGCGCATAGTAATTATTGCTTATTTGGGTCATTGAAAGCATTTGATAAAAAAAATAATAATGTTAACCTTTGTTGATATCTTTTTGGCGAAACGAAATTTTAAAATTGGTTGACACATGGTGGCAACGAAATAAAACAGTTTATTTTCCGAATAAAATTACTTTTGCATCAATAATGACCCTATTAAAAAACGGTAATTATGGCTGTTGGAAAAGATCATGAAGACGGTGCCAGAAAGTTACCAACATTCATTGACAAGATCCATACCTGGACCAAAACGTGGCGTATCAAGAAGGACTACTAACAAACGAAACCAACATCTACCCTTCATAATAAATGATGCTCAGATTCCCCACGCTAATTCAGCCAAATATCTGGGTATGACTCTCGACGCTAGATTCTGCTGGAGAGTCCATGTCAAAAAGAAACGAGTAGAGCTTGGTATAAAATTTTAAAAAATGTATTGGCTTCTAGGGAGAAACTCCAGGTTGTCCACAGATAATAATTTGCTTCTATGTAAGCAGATATTGAAACCCGTTTGGACATACGGCATCCAACTCTGGGATTGTGCCAGCAAGAGCAACATTTATGTCATACAGCGCCATAAGAACAAAGTACCAAGAAACATCGTTGATGCTCCCTGGTACTGCCGAAGGACCGATATCCATCGGGACCTCAAAATGGATACTGTTGATCAAACCATCACCAGATTTGCCAGTAGCCATGAACAACGGCTGTTCCTACACGTGAACATCGAGACCATCCAGCTTCTGAACAACACGAAGATAGTGCGAAGACTCAAAACGACGAAGCCCTTTGAGTTAGTTAAGTGATTATGTTAGTAAAAGCAGAGCATAGTGCAGTTTCGTGTTACACGGTAAATTAAGTGTAATCAAGTTTCTAGATCTTACGGTACGCTAGTATGACCTTAGTTTGTAACTTTCTCAGCCTTGCCTTTGCCCTATGTCGGAGGCAAGGGCCGTGGCTCCTATAACAATATTAGCTTCAACAACAACAACAAAAATCAATAAGAAGGGCGCTAAGTTATTTGGTTAATTCTCCCTAACAAATAACTAAACAAAGAATATTATGAATATTGAATTATATTTAATAAAATAAACATACACAAACATTAAAAACACTATTTGAAACTGAAAAACGACTACAGTCTCTTAGTGCAAAAAAATTCTTGCGGTGTATTTTTGATTAGTAATAAAGAAATTTACCAGCAATAATTTTTAATTTTCAACGCTCTGTGTTGCTGAACGGCGGGCGGTGGTAGACATAATTTAAGCGAACGAACAATCGCGCAATTATCCGTTATATTTTTCAAAAAGGAATTTACAACTGCGGCAATTCACAAAGAATAGCAAGCAGTAACTTTACAATCCATGCTTTGTGGAAAACCGGGCAAATAAATTGAACCGAGTTCAATGGGCATTGCAAATGGAAAACGTTCCAAACATACAATACAGTCACAATAGATGTAAATACTGTTCGTTAATGACTCTACCATGAATAACCGTCGAGTAACAATTAGGTATATTGAGTAAGTGCCATTTTCGAAGGAGTTTTTAAAACAATAGTTTAGCGCTTAAGTTACTTTAATAGGTTTTAACTCATCACAAGTTGTAATATTCGCAAAATTATTTGTAGCAAACATAGAACCAATCTCTATAAAAGCAGAACATACAATATACGCAGACGCATTAAGCAAAACAGTATCTACGAGTGACACAGTATGCAAAAAAATACATATAAAGGAGACGTTCGTTTAAAAGCACTTTCTGTGACATATTTACTCTTCTTGCTGTCATTTTTACGAAAAATCTGTGAAATATTATATAACTTTACAGAAGCTGCAAGTTTAAAAAAAAAGGCTCACTTACACCTACTCCGATATTAGTAACAAACTGACAGATTGGGACAACTTCATACAATGCCTTGAAGAGAAAATTAATCTATCGGTACCATTAAGAAACAAAAAACAACTTGAAGAAGAAGTAGAAATCTTCAACAATAACATACAGCAGGCTGCGTGGAAAAATACTCCTAAGATTAAACGCAGAATCTCGGGTAATAACTACCCAAAAGAAATTAGAGAGTTGATCTCTGAAAAGAAAAAACTAAGAAGAAAATGGCAGCAATCTAGATCCCCTTAAGATAAAACAAAATTGAATAACTGCAGTCAACAACTTAAACGGGAAATTAAACAAATCAAAAACGATTCCATAAATGCTTACCTAAAAGAATGAACAAATGATAGTAGCACTGACTATTCTCTATGGAAAGCGACCAAACAGCTAAAAAGACCAATCGTGCAAATCCCGCCAATAAGACAACCGGATGGAAAATGGGCCCGAAATAGTGAACAAAAAGCCAAAACATTCGCAGATCATTTAGAAAAAACATTCCAACCACATGGAGGAAACGAAGAAGCTCCTGACTGGGAAGAAATCCTACAAGAAAACAATGAAATCAGACCTACAACACCTAATGAAGTAATTACTGAAATTGAAGAAAATATTAACCCGAAAAAAGCCCCTGGGTTTGATTTAATTACTGGTGAAGTGCTTAGACATCTCCCAAGGAAAGCCATAGTAAAACTGACCACCCTAATAAATGCTGCCTTTAGGCTCAAGTATGTACCTAGGCTATGAAAAGTTGCAGAAGTGATTATGATCCCTAAATCAGGGAAACCTCCTCATGAAGTTTCATCTTACAGGCCAATCTCATTATTGCCTGTTATATCAAAAACTGTTTGAAAAACTGTTGCTCAAAAGAATGAAGCCAACAATAGAAGAAAAAGAACTAATTCCTTCCCATCAATTTGGATTTAGAAATAAACATTCAACTATTGACCAGGTACACAGAATTACGAATGTCATAGAAAAAGCCCTAGAAGAAAAAAAAGTTTGTTCTACCATCTTTCTAGACGTAGCGCAGGCTTTCGACAAAGTGTGGCATGATGGTTTAAATTATAAACAAAGATCGCTTCTCCCAAAACAATACTCCCAAATTCTTCAGTCGTACATCTCTGAGAGACACTTTAGGATAAAGCAAGAAGAATCTTATTTAGAACTTAAAGAAATTAAAGCAGGAGTTCCACAAGGAAGCGTACTAGGTCCGGTCCTATACCTATTGTATACTTGTGATATTCCAAAGCTAGAAAACAGTACTATAGCGACCTTTGCCGACGACACGGCAATTTTAGCAGTAGGAAGAAACAGTACAGAATCATCAGAGAAATTACAAGCAGCTGCCAATCAGATCAACAACTGGACAAAAACATGGCGTATAAAGTTAAACGAAACAAAATCAGTACATGTCAATTTCACCAACAAGAGAATTGAACATGTACCAATCAACTTAAACAGGAAGCAAATACCATACTCCAACACAGCAAAATACTTGGGTATTACATTGAACGCTAAGCTACGCTGGAAGGCTCATGTCAAGAAAAAAAGGGAAGAAATAGGCATCAAATATAAAAAAATGTACTGGCTAATTGGGAGGAATTTCCCTCTGTCCGTACATAATAAACTTTTGCTATACAAGCAAATTTTAAAACCTGTATGGACATATGGGATACAGCTATGGGGATGCACCAAACAGAGCAATACTCAAATCATCCAGAGATTCCAGAACAAAGCATTAAGGAACATCGCTGATGCACCCTGGTATGCAGAAACAGTGACATACATCGGGACCTCAACATGGACACTGTTACCGACACAATTAAGAAGTTTGCCAAGGGCCACGAAGAAAGGCCCCATCATCATGTAAACGTCGAGGCGATCCAGGACACTACAGGGTTAATAAGAAGACTCAAAAGGGTTAAACCTTTTGAGTTAGTTTAAGTTGAATTCGTTTATGGACTAATCATCTGGTAAAAGGTACTGACAGAAATCAATTTTACGAGCAAATTGTCACAATCACAGAGCATGGATGTGAAATCAGCAACAAGTGTATTGAGAAAAACGACTGAATTGTTCATTTCTCGTTGTAACGACTTTATTATATTTCACAAGGAAAAGTACTTGCAACAGATACGAAATTACAAGTATTGGTTCGTGCACCACGACAACGCCTCCACCCATACTGCGATCCTGGTCGGACAGTTTGTAGCTAAAAACCAGATACCACTTGTACCCCACGCACAGTACACGCCGGACCTAGTACCGTGTTTTTCATGTTTCGAAGATGAAAATCAAGCTAAAGGGACAATATCATAGAGGAAATTCAAGAGAAATCGCAAGAGGTTCTCAAGGCGCTTACTACAGCCGACTTCGAGGAGTGCTTCGATTCATGGCAGAAACGCTGGCAACGCTGTATTAATGCAAACGATGACTATTTTGAAGGAGATAATTAAATGTTTGATTGGATGTAATTACTTTTGTTTTATTTTAAATAATTCCGGGAAATTTGGGGTAGCACCTCGTCTATACCAAATGCAACTACCGAGGAAAGACATTGTAATGTTGACTCATCTGGTTAATGCAGCCTTTATAGTGAAACACGTCCCAAATGTATAAAACGTAGCAGAAGTTATAATGCTGAAAAAACCGGGAACGCCAAAAATCTTAAGCCATGTTTTTCGATTGGTCCAGTTTTGTGTGTTTAAAAAAATCATGACAGTCTCGATGGCGAGAAACGTGTCCCCTTGTATTTCCTCCCTCATCACATTTTAATTACAAAATAAAAATTTTAATATACGAGCAAACACAGCTTGGACCACTTAATAAATGAATAGTTTTTAAACTTGACAACCTTTAAGTTAAAGTTTGTGTATCTATTAATAAATATTTTATGTCCCATTCCACGAGGAGGATAACTAAAGTGGTATCATTAAACGCTTTTAAATAACTTTTTACCATGTTGTTAAATTGAATCAACCTACAAACAGGAAGTTAATTGAAACAATAGTAAGGAACTGAACAAAAAATGCTCTATCAGGAACTATTGTATTCACTTAAGTAGTAGAAAAACGAATAAACTGTTAGTGCTTTTTTCCCAAGACAAATACGGTGTAGACCATTTTATAAATGTTTGTTTTTATAAATTGTCTTACTTCCTACCTCACAAAGAAGATCACTAAGAAAGATCCACACTCAAACGCGTTAAATAATTTTGGCTATGTTGTTTAATTGAATCAACCTACAAACGTCAGGATGTTCATTGAAACAATAGCCAAGTAAGTGGACAACAAAAAGCTGGCACAATCAGCCAGCTATAGTTTTTTTTTTTAAGAAGGTGAACTAATACATTGTTAGTGTTGTGGTTTCTAAAACCAATATGGTGTAGACCATAAATAAATGTCTACGTGGCTATTAAAAAACTGTCTTACTTCGTACCTCACGAAGAGGATTACCAAGGAAGCACCATCAAACGCTTAAAAATAAATGTTTGACATTGTTGCCGAATTAAATTAATTAACAAACATCATGATGTTCTTTAAAACAAGGACACCTAGGACTGAACAATCAAAAGCTATGTCAGGCCGTTGTGGTTTTTTTAAAGTAAGAAAAATAATGCAATCTCTTTTTGTTTTGTATGGATGGTCTGTTTCTAAGAGATATGGTGTAACCATTTTATAAACTTTTATGTTTTCATAAATATCTTACGTCCCATCTCACGAAGAGGATCACCAAGAAAGGAACACCGTCAAAATAAATGAAACCATAAGCAGCAGACCTGTTGAACCGGTTTTCCGCTTATGTGCTGCTGCGCTGCTTCGAAAAGTGGAAAACTCGTATGTAGATACCGCCGAATTCCGACATAACACAAACCAATTATTTTTGACACTTCATTCAAAGCCCTAGATTTAAACCACTTTATCTTAATCTTTGGGAAGTAAATCTCCGTCTCCGACACAATAAAGTCTCTCGAGACCACGCTGACCACTACCTTATTCCTTATAAAGACCTGTCGAAAACACTGAAACGTATCAGACAAAGAGCTTCACTACTTTCATCCAGGGCAAATTCGTAGGATGCCACCCTAGAACCATCTTACATACATACTCCACCTTTATCAGACCGGTTTTCGAATATCGAGCCCTTCTTCTTTCGACTAACCCCTAATCCTTTCCTTCGACACGGACGTTACGAAAATGTCTCAGACTCGAAATTGTCCATACATCAACTAGCCAACGTTCCCCCAAGCAATGCACACAATGTTACACAGATCATTTAATATACATCAACTGGAATTTTAAAGTCTCTGTCATTGTTGGTCCACTGTAACAACTCACTAAATGCAAAATACATGTACAACACACCTATTTGGAGACAATAAACAGCTTAAATACCTAAAAACCTAAAAGTTTTAGATTCTAAAACACTAATTCCAATATGCTGATATGTTCTTGTTTTTAAGCTCAAAACAAAGACATTGAGAGGCCAACCGTATTCGCTGTTTAAATAACGTTTATTGTTCAAACTAGCGTAGCTTTTCTTTATAAGTTAAATAACAAATCAACTATAACTACAATAACTAGTCAAATAACTAGATACACCTTATTAAAGGTATTAAATAGCTCATATACGAGCAAACTGAAAAGAGCACGACCAGGTTAAAAAGATATTGACGCACCAAAGCACTAGTAAATGTCTTCAGTATTGTTAACCAGCAATCGTTCCTTCCCCCACACCTCTGGAAACGCAAACATACCGCGACTGGAATCGTGCCAACTGGAACGCAACACTCCAGAACTAGTGATCCACTGCCAAGTACACAAAGACCTCGTAACATTATACGACAAAGAGGTGGGTACAGTGAGAAAAAACAACAGATTTATGTCAAGCAAGATGCAGCCTGCCAAAAAAAGGCTTGTAAATTCGACCAATTTTGCCTACAATCGTGATGCAATCATCTGTTCATTGTGACAAAGAAGAATAAATTAGTCGTGCTTTTGTCATCCATGCTGATGACGGGAGAAGTCGATGGGACACAAGCACCCAAGCCAGAGATGATAAAGTATTACAACAATTAAAAAGGCGGAGTTGATGTTATGGACAAAATGTTAGGCGAGTGCACTGTGAAACGAAGAAAATTGCGTTGGCCTCTAACATTCTTCTATATCATGTTTGACGTCACTGGGTTAGCATCCTGCATCATCTACAGAGAACACAACCCACAGCTCAGGGCCAGCGATCTACGAAGAAAGTTATGTATGCCTGCAATCGAAGCTCGTGGTACAAACCGGATGTCGATGAGAAACCATTTCCTTCGATGTGCAGTAGAAATGGTGCTTGGACAACCAACCGATTGTGGTAGCACCAGAGGCAGCAGGTCCTCAAGTACCTCATGGTAGTCGCGGATCCTCACCTGTCGTATGCAGTTGTTATGTCTGCCAAGATTCGAATCGGAAAAAACGTAAGACTAGGAAGTGCTGCGTACTTTGCGTGAAACCTGTTAGCAATGAACACCCAGTAACAAAGAAGCACGTAGCATTACTTGTGAAGAAAATCTATTAAAAAATGTTCTAAAATTTTCTTTTATAATGTAAATCAACTATTTCTTACTATTTTTAAAAGTAAAATACTATTAAAAAAACAATTCCCCCATTATTTCATACAAAATGTTTGAAGGTACAATTGTACCTATGCCGCCTGTTATGGATGGAAAAACAACTTGACTTCTTATCTCGGAAGATTGGTTATATTTTTCTGAAATTTAGCTCATCTTATAATCTACATCAAAAATGTAGAGATGTCACAAAATTTTAGCCCTCTACGGTTTCCTGAAAAAAAGTTATTGCAATTTAAAAACTAGAACTAGAAATACAATTGTACCTATGCCTCCTGACAAGGGAGCCCAACCCGGCTTAAACACAGGCAAACACCCCCGCCACCGGAAAACCCGCGTTTTAAACGCCCCCGTCAGACTTCATCTGTGGGGCTCCCCACTCACACTCCCAAACCACTTCACATACCTTGGCATCGTCTTCGCCTACTCTGTTTTCTGGAAACAGGAGATATCCCGGACCCTCACAAACGTCAGAAACCGATCTCGACTTCTCTCCCATATCTAAGGCAGACTCACAGGCTGCGACCGCCGAACACTTATCAGACGTTTGTCCGCCCCGTCATCGAATACCGCTGTCTTCCCCTTTCCGTCGCCACCGACCAAATCCTACACAGGCTAACCACCTTCGAAAGAACCACTCTTCGTAAAATCCTTCGCCTAGATCGATTCCACCCCTCTTACAAGGTATACAACCTGACAGATGTCACCCCTATCGTCGAGAGACTAAAGACCCTTTAAGGCAAGTACGCCACCAGAACTATCAACACAAACCTCCCAAACATGACAAACTACCTGGAACTCCACAACCCCACCTGCATAGGAGAGCCGTACGAAAACTTCGCCACCCCCCGGCCCGCATACTGGCCCAAACCCCAAACCTTCCCCAACAATACCGCGACGTTCTCGCAAACACCACCCAAATCTAGACTAATCTACTTAACCTTACCTGACTTTCGAAACCGCTACAAGCTAAATAAACTAACAAACTTTCTCTGTTTCAGATTGCGCAAGACTTTGCGGACCTTCCGCCCCTGGCACTACCGTCCTATCTTGCAAAATCAACCAATCAATAGTCAAACCAACATAGCCGAAGAGAGATGTCAAAATCCATAAAACGGCAGAACTGAGCCTTCGCTCAATTCATTTTGATGTCATTATGCATGCTGTAGCTCCACAAATTCCTATTAATCCAATTCCCGACAATATCATCGTGAAACAGAGCCAAGCTAGTGCGACTAGGTCTGGATTCTTGAGCGATGTTATAGCAACGCAGTATAATCCGAGTATGGCGTCTGACTTTGCCGCCATAATTTCAACGCTGTTGGCTCCAGGCTACGCTCAAATAGAGATTGATTGGGGAGATGTTCCCTCTGAGAGTACGGAACTAATTGGATATATTGCTTTACTTTGTAAAGCGATATTTATGCATAGTGTCGAAGTTCTTGATTCTATAACTGAGGAATCAGCTAGAAGAGTGGAAGAACGTATAGTTACCTTAGGAATTAGAAATAAATTGCTCCAAAGATTGGACATAATGGATAGAGAGGCCTACCCTCTTAATAATGTTCGGGTTACAACTAAGTTACCCGCTGCTACTTTGATGGCTTTGCAGACTGATGGCACTGGAAGGGGTTGGATGAATTCCAATCGTAATGTCCGTGCTGATGACGGTTATGACGGTATATACGCGACTCAAATAGAACTTAGACCAGTATTTGCTATTGATTGTTCAAATATGGATGATTTTAATGAGCGAGAGAACGAATTGAAGGCTATGTGGGCTATCTACACGCCTTTAGAATCGTTTATTTTAGCGTGGTCAAAAACGAATAACACGTTATCTGAAGCGTTTATAATGTATTTAGATAATATCTTGAAAATTTTTGTTCGAATGAACGAATATCTAAGAAGAAATTTTGTGACTGGACTAAGGCTTCCGTTAGATATATTGATGAGAATTCGAGGTGAGGAAAAAATTAGACAATGTTTAAGAATTCCTATCAAATCAAAAAGTATTTTAGCCTTCGCTAAATCTTTGGGTCATGATTCTCAATATGTTCGTAAACTTAGTGTTATTCAGCAGATGAAAGTTGAGAGTAAAATAGTGCAACATTTAACATATTTTAGGGCTAAATTTAATTTGATAAGAAGAGAATCGGTGCGTTATGGTGTTGATTTAGAATATGGAAAGAATAAATTATGGGGAATGTGTCTCCGGTCTATAGAAGGCGATGCTTCCCCTTTTTCGGCACATCTATTAAGTTTAAAAGAGCGTCATCTTTTATCTAATATACCTAGAGCGTATGGAAGACGGATAGAAGATTCTACTCTATATGGGTTGATCTTTAACGGTTTCATGCGATCTATTGTGCAAAATAAATATTTTGATTACGACGAGAATTAGAAAGATTGACAAGGTGCCAGCAACCAGACCAAAAGAGTCAACACAATATGTGAATGCTGCAGCAACAGACCAAAGTTTATTTTTTGCTTTCAAAAGCAGTATGAACTGTGAAATATATCTTGTTTTTTATGTTATAGCTCCAATACATAAATCCTTTTTTTTTAGTATGCGCTTCTTTCAGTTCGCTACACAATCTGCCCTACAGAAGCACAAGTATACCTGTATACTAGAAAAACGATTATATTTATACTAGGCGATTTACCCGGCGTTGCACGGGTGATTACAATACTCTTTTATCAATCACAGACTACTCCCGCTCCGCGCTCGCGCCCGGCGGACGTTCCCAGACGTTCAATTACAGACTACTCGCGCTCCGCGCTCGCGCTCGGCGGACGTTTCCGGCCGTTCCCGGGCATTTCCGGCCGTTATTTATACGACGTTTGATCCGTCGGGTCCTAAATAGCAACTGTGCAAAATTTGGTCCCGATCGGTCAACGAACCTAGGATTCTATAGCGAACAAACAAACAAACAAGCTCTTTTATATATATATAGATTTAGCAGATAATCTTTTTCGCATCTTTACAAAAAGATCAATGAGGATGAAGCGCGTACATGACGATCTTCTTATTTAAAGAATAAAATGATTTAAAAGTAAAAAAATTTACAAACCAACAACAGAGTTGAAATCACAGAAAAGATAGGTTATATATCTGAAAGAAATATTTAGTTGTGCACTTTGATAGTGATGCCTTTATGCAGATAGTTAATCGATTTTAGTTGAAGGTTGAAGAAAAGCATCATAGAGATTAAATATCTATTACAAATATTGTGTAATCTGTCTAAGTTTATGAAGTGTATGCATTGTTAACTTCCAAAGAAAAAGATTCTTCTCGGTGGAGAGTATTATAAAGTTGTACACTTTGGTAGCGTAATTTAAGTGTTTCTTAATCTTCATACAACTAGTTGATCGTTTTCAACTGAAGAACAATGTATATACTGGCGCCGAAATTAAATCACACAAAAAAAAAGCTTAACTTAAAAAAAATCAAATTGCGCTCTTTAAAAGTGACAATGAAATTATTAAAGCACAAAACGAAAACGAAACTTTCATAAGAAAATGATTGCAGCACGACTTTTTGATATCCAAAACATTAGAAACCAGCAAAATAAATATCCAACGTTGTTCGCTGCTTAAGAACAACAGGAAACAGTAACGAAAACAAATTTCCAAAAAAAACAGCAACGAAATGTCCAAGAGATTTTTTTTTTCCGGGCATTAAAATACATTTTTATGCACCTTAATAGCAATAATCTTCATGTAGACTGTCGCTTTAAATTAAAGAATAATAGAATGCAGCAACAATATTAAATTTCCATGAGAAAACGCTCTTCTTGATAATAATAGAAATATTTATGACGTTTCCCTCTATAATTATAAATAAATAATTATAGTACATCATAGTCTTGGTGCAGAAAGTTGATCGTTTTGAGTTGAAGAATACCAATTGGTGATGGTGTTAGCATTTACGGATTTATGTAGTTTATTGCTTTAAACAGGATAATAGTGAAAAGCAGCAAATGCCATTAACTTTCGAAAAAGATTCTTGTAATTAAACAGCATCATGTAGATGAACACGTTGATAGCTTTATTTGTGTACTTCTTAATCTTAATAAAACTAATCGATCGTTTCAAATTGGACGACGAAGTTAAATTACGATATAAATAGTTTATTCACAAAAATTAAGCTTTATAAAATTGAGCACTTTAATAGTGACACTGGAGGTAGTAAGCACAAAATTAAAACGAATCTAAATTTTTAGAAGAAAATCATTGAGGTACGATCTTTTATGTCTAAAACTAACAAAATAAATATCCAATGCTTATCGTTCTTTGCATCTTCTTCGAGTACATTCGAATACATAAAAAATCCTACACGTTGAGAACCACGAGCATAAATACTTTTAGCTGATTACCGTATTCAAATGCGAAAGAGCAGAAAATATTTGTTAATTCAATCCAGGTAGTACAAATCACCAAGCAGTGCAAGGTATTTATGTTATATTTACGTTTATTCGTTTGCGCATGTAAAAAAAGGTTATTGAGACATTTTCTCATAGACTCCTAAATAAAATTATTGGTGATAAGTGCGTGCATGAATCATTTATATAAAAAATCAGCAGAAAATAGTAATAAAAACAGCAGTGATGATGTAATTTACGTACGTCATAATCTTTATATAGATAGTTTAACGTTTTTTACTGGAATATTATGGACAGCAGCAACGAAATTAAATATTATGAAACAAACGTTTTTATTTGTAGTTTTATTTTTGTGAAATTTAATTGTAGTACACCATAATGCTTGTGCAGAAAGTTGATTTATTTCACCTGGAGAAACATCGAAATCAGCTAACGAAATTCACTTTCAAAAGCATAGACTTGTTCTTGGGATTAAAATATATAATTTTCATGTTGCGCACTTTCATAGTGGTAAACCAATTACAATTTATCATTATGTTTGGGCAAGAAGTTGATCGATTTAAACTGAAAAACAATGTATATCAGCTACGAAATTAAATTTTAATGAAAAAAATCATTTTTTCTCGAACTAAGAAAAACATTTACGAGACTGCACTTTTATGGTCATAGTATTAAAACGAATGGATTTTCTACCAACTTAGCAGTACCAGTATTGTTGAAATTGGTATTAGTTATTCGATTTTATTCGTTGTTACAGTTAAAACTTGTTATTTGTGCAGCCAAAATTGTTTGTTAATAAATGTGGTTTAAGCTAAGCAAGTGGCACCATCTTATTGTCAGTATTGCTGTCTCCTCTTCAAGCTGGATTCCAGTACACGAAACATTCAGATACGATGGAAACCCAAAAACAAATCCCACGATGACTACATTCTCTTCAAAAAGGATTCGAATAAAAGAAAAATGCAAAACATTCGAAACCACACAGAAAAAGTCACGATGGCAGTTGTATCCTCATTACATCAGAATTGAATACACGAAAAGGGCGTAGCTAATAGTATACTTCTTTAAGCTTTTCAGATACTAAAACTCACCAACAGTTACGATTCTCTGTCTTGGAATTTTTCTTAATTGGATACAGTCTTTAAGAATTTTTATACAGCAGGCTGATTGCTGTATGCTCTTTCGGCCTATTTCTTATGCTCAAAAAATTCTAAGACGATGGAGAACCACAAAAAGGAATATCCCACGATGACTGCATTCTCTTCAAGATTGATTCAATTACAACAACAATTATAAGATATTCGAACACAAAAAAGCCCACGTTGACCGCTATATCCTCATTACGCCAGAATCATATACACAAAAAGAGTAGCAAATATTTAATTTTTTATGCACTTCATGTATTAAAATTTGCTATTCCAAGTTTAATTACTTTTGTTTGTTAATGCAGTGAAAAAACGAACATATGCTGGTTGTTTTTACTCGGCATTAAAAGAAAATTGCTGGCGATTAGGTGCATACATAACGGTTTTTACCCAAACAGTTAATGGTCTTCAAAGCTGAAGAATAGTGGCAAACAATTTGATGGTAATAATCTTTGTGCAGGTTCTAATTTTTTTCAATTGAAGAACAATGAAAAGCAGCAACAAAATTCATTTTTCACGAGGTAAACGTACTTGGATTGTGATAATCGCTGTGCAAAAAGTTGAATGATTTTAGCTGGAAAATAGTGGAAAGCAGCAACGAAATCGATTTCCATAAGAAATTGATGTAAAGATAAACATTTACGGAACTTTGCACTTGGATAGCGAAAGTGTTATTTAACAACCCTCACTTGCAACAGCACATTGCAAGTAAGAAATGACAGTGATGAATATTTGGACTGTTGAACGTAGCTCATTTCCTTTATTTCTTAGATCTTCCACATCCACATCTAGCATGTAGTTAGATCATTCCAAATTTTGAAGGATATACCACTTTTTTAGATTATTGCAACACTTGAATTGGGATAATCCAACTTTCAATTAAACAAGGAATATATCCATTGGTTTTTGGAAATGGATGGAGGATTTTATAGTTAAATTTGATTTTAACGTTAATATTCCAGCAGTAATTTTCGGTACTTTTGATGTATCACGACGAATGTTTTTGATTAGTTTAAGCATCTTGGTGATTCTTTTAAACCCATGGCTTTACAGGACGTAGTAATGAGCTTGATCGATTTTCATAAGGGGTTGTTCAACAGGTAACCGCCAAAAATGGTTGATGGTAAACACAGCAGCAACTGAAAATAAACAAAAAATTAAAATTAAAAAGGTTGTAATTAGAAATAAAATTGATAAAAAGCAGCACACATGAAATTTTTGTAAAGTTTTTATTGGTGTACGTTACGTTTTATAGTAAAAATAATAAAACTGAGGCTTTTACTAGTGTCTTTAAATATTTCACATAACGTTACATATTTTTACTCTAAGCGACTAACCAATATGATAAAAATAATTCTAATTGTTGAAACACGCATCCAAAAATGTATTAAACACTTATGTGCAATACTCATCCTAGTCTATTAAAAGGAATACAATAACGCAGCTGTCTCGGAGAAATATTTGAAATGCGTAGGTCTCCGTTACAGATCCGTTATTCGGTGCAAATATTCCTGCCTTTTGACGTAAATACAAGTATTATATAATATTTATACCTGCAATAAAGATTTTGTATTTTCGAGAGTCTTTATTTTAAACAACATAAATACCAATTACAAAAGTAAATTGTTAATCACAAGAAACTTATTTACTTAACAGTAGGAATGTTTTCATGGAATAAAATATTAATAATAATAATAATTTTTATTCACATTGACTAGGTACATAAATTTGTACATGTAGTTTATGAAAAGTCATAAATACAAAAAATACAGAATACCAATGCAAATGCAATATACAAATACAAATACAATTAGATAATACATTTAGATACAACAAAATCCTAGTTTTCTAGAAAAAAGAAAAACTCTTCAGACAAGTGAAACTCACGCTGTATTAGATAAATTTTCAATTTATTATTAAACAATTTTAAATTGGCATTTAAACGAACTACTTTATCATTCATTTTTAAACTTGTCGAAAGCAATGTAATCGTCAATTATAAATATAAAATTTGAGCAATAAATAAATAAATAAGCTCTTTATAATAACAAAATTTTGTAAATATAATTATAATAATAGTAATAGTTTTTTCACAATTGACTACATAGTTGACAATAGTTTGTGAAAAGTCCTAAGTAAAATACAAAATACAAAAATTCAGAAAGCACAATGCAGTATACATAAATACAAATAAAAAATAAAATAAAAAATACAAACAGATGATACATTTAGATAACTACAGCAAAGCCTTAGTTTTCTGAAATGAACTCTTCAATTGAGTAAAACTCGCGCAGTATTAGATACCTTTTTAATTTTTTCTTAAACAATGTTAAATTTTCAATTGCTTTAATATCAAGGTTTAGTTTATTATAAAATTTAATCCAATTATAAAAACAACCCTTCTCATACAAAGAGGTACAATGTACAGGTACCCGCAAATCATTCGATCTTAATGAATATTTGTGATGAATTTGATGCATTGTCAATAGCACAAAAATGCTTAAATTTCCCAGCGTTAAATATAATATTAAAATAATAAATTAATTCTTGGAAACCAACAATGAACATCCCATTAGAAACTCATAACCGATTTCTGATTAGAATTAAAAAACAATTTTTATCGTGTAACTTTATTAAATTAACTTAAATTGCACCAAAGTTGCATTAGAAACAAAGTACAAACTAACGTCTTGGAACAAATAACATGTATAACCAGCATTGTTATGATTATTACACAATAAATAATACCCTTACTGTTGTAGTATTGTGATTTGTGTATCATTCTAAACAGTAGGTCGTATGCATAAAAGCAATTAAAGCTTTTACTACTGATTTTGCAAGTAAATACTCGGTTCCGTATGCATAAATAGTTTAAGCATGGTCTGGTATACGGACGGGTCAAAAACGCAAAATGGAACAGGCTGCGGAATATGGGGAGCAGCACAACTGAGACAAGGCAAATCTGTAAGCCTTGGACAGTGTGCAACCATATTTCAAGCTGAGGTGTATGCTGTGCACTTATGTGCAGAAACATTATTAGAAAGAGATTTTGATAACAAAAGAATCTTCATAATGTCCGACAGCCAAGCAGCGTTAAAAGCTCTTGGTTCGTCAGAAGTAAACTCAGGACTTGTTCTGAACTGCATACAAGCACTCAACATGCTAGGAAGCAGGAATAATGTTAAACTGGTATGGTGCCCAGGGCACACTAATATACCAGGGAACGAGAAGGCGGATCGCCTAGCCAAAATTGGCAGCGAGACACCTTTCTTCGGACCAGAACCCGCAGTTGGTACATCCTATGGAACAGCCAAGCGGTGTCTTAATGACATACTAACACAAGAGCACAATGCTCATTGGAAAAAAATTGCAGGACAAGCCCATTCCAAGGCTATCCTGTCAATGGTCTCCAAAGAGAAGACAGAAGAAATGCTCAGGATGAGCAGAGCAGACATCAGAGCAGCCACAGGGCTTGTCACAGGGCACTGTGGGTTAAACAAACACTTCTACATAATAGGGCTCTCTGAGACCGATATATGTAGAGGATGTGGTGAAGAAGAAGAAACTCCTCTGCACGTAATATGCCAGTGTGAAGGATTCACACCCTATCGGCGCAGACTTCTAGGGATGGAAAAAGCCAACCAAGAAGAGCTAAGAAAAACACCCTTAAAGAAAATCCTGGAGTTTTTCAAAAACACAGGACTTCTTTAAGTGGCTATCACCAGAGGGTACAATAGACCAACAGGTCGCAGTACAGGAACCCGAAAGGGGACCACCTCCGCGGAAATAATAATACTTAATTTTCAGTAAATACTTAAAAACCGTATGCATAACATGGAGTATTTACTTAAGACTTTAAGTAAGTACTAGTACAATCTCAAGTCTGCCTCTCACCGTACTTATTTTCGAATCAGTCTTAATCATGACGTTGTTTATGCAATTTAAAGCTCCTAAAATCTATAAAAATCGACGAAATCACTATTCTCGACAAGATCGTGCACTATTTAGGTTCAAAGAACGTCATGTCGAGTACCTGGCAGAAACATTCTTGGGCAACGTGGACGAAACCAGAGGTGGTGCTCTTTCACGGAAGGAAAAAGTTGAGGTATTTTTAAGATACGTAGGTGATCCCGTATTTCAGATAGGCGTTGGTGAGGATGTAAGTGTTACAAAGTACAGTCAACCGAACTGTAACAGAAGTTGCGTGCAAAATCTGTACCAACCGTCAAGGCTGGATCAAATTTTCAAAAAATATGGGTGAAGTAAATAAAGCAAAAAAAGATTGGCAGACAAAATTTAATTTTCCGTGCTGTATAGGAGCTTTAGACTGTACAGTGTACACACGTCAAAATACTCAGACCACCAGAGCACGCCGATAGAAAATCCAAGCCTTCCATTAACGTTCAAGCTACTTAAGATAGCAACTAATTATTTTAGTGTTGTTGCTACCAATCCAGGCTGTATCTACTCATGACAGTCGGGTGTTTCGGAAATCTGGATTGGTTGAAAAGATTGCCTGTATATAACGGAAATGCAGTCATAATTGCCGACGCGGGATATGGGATCGCTCCGTGGATTATGACACCATACAGGATTCCTGATAATGATGTCAAAAAGCATTACAACAAAGTGCATGCAAAAAAACAGAGTTATTATTGGAAGACTTTTTGAACAAGTTAAGCGAAGGTTTCCACTCTTAAATTCCCGAGTTCGGCTTAACATTGCAATAATTCCGTCAGTTATCGTAAATTGTTTTATACTCCACAATGTAGCAAATCACCTAGGTGATAACACATTCGATGAAGAAGATCTTAGCGTCGAAGAGGAGGAAGGCCAACACGACGAAGAGAATGACATCAGGCGAGCTGGCATAAGGAAAACAGAAAACATCGCACAATTTACTAAGCGCGGTACTTAGTTGAAAAAAAAAATGATATAAAAGTTTATAATACTCCTAGTAAATTCCAAAAAGACACCATTTATTGTTTTGAACCTAAAATTATAAAAATTCTTAATAATAACAATCAAATTATGATTTTAACATGGACTGTATTCTTTTCTTGTGATTAACCATGACAATATTCGAATCATTAAGTAAAAGCTAGTAGTATTTACTTAAGATTTTCCAGCATTTGCTACCTAGTACTAGTAAAAGATTATGCATATCACATCTAGCATTTACTTTTACTTATACTTAATACTTATAAGTATTTATTTATTTTTATGCATACGGCCCCATTAACCTTTGAATGTCTTGGAAGTTCAAATTGCAATAGTTAAACCAAAATAGCTTGTTTTGATGTTTCATTGCAAACTAAAATGCATATATTTTTTTTGGTAATATTAAAAAATATGCCATCATCTATCTAGAGTGGAATATTGTGTTTTTAAGTATGCTTTAGTCTCAATTCATTAATGAAAACGTTTTGACTGTTTTATATTTTGAATAAACATAGACGTCTCAAAAACTGTAGAAAGCATTTGGTGCAAACGTTCTGAATGAAGCAGTGATAAAAATATTTCATAAACATTCTTTTTAGTTGTAAAAAAATTCCAAGGAATAACAGTATCAAGTCTGGGAGAAGGTGAAAGAAATCCTTTTTGCTGGTGGCAAGGATTTACGCACAGCGATGTTATAAGTGAATTCACAAGGCTAGGTATCTACCTACTATTTTAGTAATTAAATATACGAAATGGTGAATAAACTATAAATCATTTTGCTCTGATAAAGTAAAATTAATTGTGGAAATGCAATAATTCAAACAAAAAAATAAGAGTTTTCGACGTTAGTGGAGTGAACATAGGCGGCGCGTCGGGGGGGCCTGTTTTTTTTTTCAAATCAAAACTTCACAATCTTCACATAATTACGAGTATTAATAGATCCGACTAGGAAATTTTTTTCTGCACAACTTTATATAGTATAAAAATAATATATTCGTATATCGTATTTACAATTATTTAGCATTAGCAATTAGTAATTTTTACAACGGTTGGTGCGTTGGGATAGGGTACATTAACAATAAGGGCAACCTACAACGAATGCAGTGACGCAACTAGGGGGTAAAGCACTTGTTAGTCTTGCGGTCTTGTTAAGGCGCATTTTTCTAGTAAGTATATTTAACTTGAAAGTGTAAATTCACGATTAAACTGACCACATTATATTAAATTTTAGAATATGTCTAAAAAACAAACAAATTTATTTGCTTTTCTGGGCAAAGTCCAGAAAGATGGAACCCAACCGCAACCGTCCTAAAATTGTGCGACTCTTAACTGATTTGCATTGTGAAATAAATTACTCCGATATTGAAGTTATAAATAATTTTTACAAGTTAACTACTGATAACAACACCTTAATTAATCAAATAAATATATATAGAAATATTTTACTGGCAGAAACAAACAATTTATTAAGTATTAAGGAATGTGCGGAAAAATTTTTAAACAATGAATTAAAACAAATGTTATTTTGTGTGTGGAAACTTTTTGAAATTGTTCTTTGTTGTCCTGTGTCGTCTGCCTCAGCCGAGCGATTTTTTTCCACATTAAAAAGACTAAAAACCTATCTCAGAAGTACTATGGGCGATGAACGATTAAATGACCTGGCTTTAATGGCTATAGAACAAGAAACTGTGGCTGACATGATTTTAAATGAATCGCATTTAGAAAAATTAATTAATAATTTTATTGCTAATAAAAACAGAAGAATGATGTTTTTTTAAAGATATATTTTGCTGTTTTTTACTATTATGAAGGGTATATTCTTTGTTTCTTAGTTTTTTAATATTTTGGAACTTTAAAAATTCTTTTTGTTAAATAATATCTACTTATTTTATTTTTGTTACTTAATATGGTTTATAATAGTTTTTGATATTTTGGAGCTTCAGATATTATATTTGTTAAATAATGCTTATTTTATATTTTTAACTTAATGTGGTTTATTATAAAGCACTATTAAGGTAAACCCAGATTTGTTTTAAAATAAAGTGTAGCTAATATACATGGATAAGTTGTGCCCCCCACTTTTTTAGGTCACGCGCCGCCACTGGGAGTGAACAGTGTTTTCAATTTCCACGGTACTCTATTTGCTTCAATAGCGATTGGAAGAAAAAATGTAGAATATCTCGAAAAGTATTAGTTTTCGGTATAGGACATACTTAACAAAAAATAAAGCTCTCTCAAAGACGAATTCGATGACGTAAGAAAATACAGGGGTTTGCATTTGAAAAAATTGAGTTAGGTGCTTTTGAAAATTATGGGAATTGCTACCTACTTATGAACACCCTGTACGCGTGATTCAAACTTTTTCATATCGAGCGAATAAAGCAATGTTTTCTGCATGTCCTTACCAAATTAGATGATGTGGAATTATACGGTTGGGATATTTTTTTTCATGGACACCTGGCTGCTTATGAATTAAGAAGACCGCAAACCAAATGCATATTGCACATCTTAACATTTGTGTTATTCATTTTCAAGAACAATAGTTTACAACATGAAATCATCCGTCAATTCTACTCAGTATGAACATAAACAAACCATGGTTACCACCGAAATAAATCGTTTTATGTCAGAATATTTGATGATTCATTTTCAATTATTTTATTTTTAACTCAAAAACTGTAGGTTTCGCAAAAAAGTTTAAAATAAAAAAAGTGTCCAAGTAAAGAATTTTTTTTTAAATTGAAAAAATTCAACCCTCCAAAAAGTTCTGATTAAAAAACCAACAGGGGTCGCTTTGTTCAGCCCCTACAGAAGCTTGGAGGTAATTGAAAATATTGCTATGGGAAAACTTCCAATAATTATAAAATTTCTACCTCGTCATTCTCCTACACATGTCCAAATTTGTAAAATAAAATAAAAACCCAATTTTATCGCTCCTCTTTAGTGGGGTGTAACTCCGAAAGGAGACGTCTAAAGAAAAAAATTTACGAAAGCCTCCCTTAATTTTTGATACGGAATAAGCTCCCGAAATTTTTCGCAATATTTAAGAAACACCCTGTATATTAGTAGATGCAAGCTTTATAACTGTAAAAAAGTTAGCCAAACGCTTTATAAATATTATTTTTATTTTATTATTAACTCTTCTTTTTGTAATCCACCAAACTCTGATCTAGTAAGAACATTTAGGCTCGATGCAGACGTGCGTTTTTCTGCAGCGCGTTGGACGCGCGGTGCCGCAGTTGCGTCTCAAAGTACTAGAAAACATATTGCCTGCTGCACACGTACATGCGTCGACGCTGCGTCAACGCTGCGTCTAAGCTGCTTACAGTTGGTGCCGCAGGTCCCCAAGGAAACGCGCGTTTCTATAGTACATTGTAGCAGAGTGGATAAAAATCATGAACTTTTTAAAAAAATCAAAAAAATCGATTTATTTGATTTAAATTAAATGTACCATATTATCGAATTTTGTGACATATTCACATGCTATTTCTGTTTTGTGCTAATATATTTAATAACCAATAGGTATATTTAATTCAGTGGTGAATTTTTGTTAAAATGAAAAATTGAATATAATGATTAAAAATTTTGAAAAAATCAGTGCTAAATAGTGATGTTTAATTAATTATATACAGGGTGAGTCATTAGTGCGGGATCGGTTGATTGTAGCTTAACGGCTTGAGATATAAAGTTGATTAAAAAGCTATTTCATCGTTTTTTCTTCCGAACACGATAAAAATATTTTCAAATATACAGGGTGAGCCATTAGTGCGGGATCGGTCGATTGTGGCTAAACGGTTTAAGATAGAAAGTTGATTCAAACGCTATTTTATACAGTTTTTTCTTCCGAACACGATAAAAATATTTTCAAATATACAGGGTGAGCCATTAGTGCGGGATCGGTCGATTGTGGCTAAACGGTTTAAGATAGAAAGTTGATTCAAACGCTATTTTATACAGTTTTTTCTTCCGAACACGATAAAAATATTTTCAAATATACAGGGTGAGTCACCTCTCTGGAACTAATAGCAACTTTTATATTTCAAATACAACACACCCTTTTTTATTTAATATTTTTGACCGCCTTAATTTTGGCTTTGCATCAATATAAAATACTACAGGTTCTTGGGCGGCGTTGTCAAAAAAAAATTAGTTTTCAAAATTTTTCAAGGTTTTAAGTCTTTATTTAAAAACCTGAAGTTATTTTGAAGTACAGAGTTATTATTTGGTATGGACATGCAGAAAACATTGCTCTATTCGCTCGGTATGAAAAAGTTTGAATCACGCATACAGGGGTGTTCATAAGTAGGTGGCAACTTTAATGATTTTCAAAAGCTCGTAAATCGATTTTTTCAAATGCAAACCCCTGTATTTTTTTATATCATCGAATTCGTTTTTAAAAAAACTTCATTTTTTGTTAATGTCCTATACCCAAAACTTTTCGAGATATTCGACATTTTTCTTCAAACCGTTATTGAAGCAAATAGAGTGCCGTGGAAATCGAAAAAAACTGACTGTTCACTTCGCTGTCAAAAACTTGTCACTTATTTCTTGAATTATTGCATTTCCACGAATTTCCACGAATTTTACTTTACAAGAGAAAATTGATATGGTTTATTTGCCATTTGGTGTATTTCATTACTAATAGTACCTAATAAAATTTTGTTTTATTATAAATATTTTATTGTACTCATATAATCAATGATATAAATTGATGATTTAAAAAAAAAATCACTTGATTTAAATCGATGATTTTTTTGAAAAAATCACTTGATTTAAATCATGATTTAAATCGTGATTTAAATCAATTGATTTAAATCTGCTCAACCCTGCTTTGTAGTATATGGCGCAGTGCACACGTGCAGCAGTTTGCCGCAAAAATACCACGATAGATATATTTAAATTACATACTGGGACGGAAAACGTGTCATTTTAGCAAGAGCTGATGTACATAATAACAACTTAGTTAATAATGATTTCATTTGCGAATTTCCTACAGGTGACACATGAACTATGAACTTTACATGCACACTTCATTTCTCTTATTACAAGAACTTCCTATTTGTAAAAATCGGATAATATGTTGAATAATATTTAACTATTTGTCGAAACATCAAAGTAACGTTATCAATGAAGTATATTCGCAACCATAGGTGGGTATGGAGGGTATGAATACCGAAAAAGTACCTATTTAAATACTGAATACTGAATACCGACAAAAAAAGGATTCAAATACGGAATACTAAATATCAGGCAATATTCAACCACTTTAGAATACTGAATAGCAACTAAAAATATTCGTTTTATAAGCACACCCAGGGCCTATCACAGAGGGGGGGAGACGGGACTAAATCCCGGGGCCCGGTGTTGCCAAGGGGGCCCGGATTCGAGCTAATACACAATATTTTGTTTACAAACACTGTTAAAATTAAATTTAAACCTTTCTAAGAGTAATGGGGGGCCCGTTGTCTATTGCTTTCCCGGGGCCCGAATTTTCTGTGATCGGCCCTGTGCACACGCGTGAAACGCCTATGACCGACAGAAGCAAACAAACTGTTTTGAAACCGTTTAAACTTGTTTAATATTTATTTTTTATTTGATACAATTTTATTGGTTAAATATTGAACTGCAAGGTGGAAAAAAGGTATAAATCATTTGTTCCATTAATACCAGTATTTAAAGGTAAATTAACTATTTGTGTCACACTTAGAAAAATGCTATTGCTGTTTTCCCATAATGTTAAAAATATTTCCTACTAAACAATTTTATTACATTCAATATTATACGTTAAATATATTATGAAGTTAGCTGATTAATTTAATGAACGATTTACAAATTTAACATTTTTCACTCGATTTTATTTTACTTTGAAAATACATTACACGATGTTGACATTACTGTTTTGAATACAAAAAGTGCATTAATAAAAGCAAAAGTAGGAAGTTTACAATTACAAATTATAGAATTAAAAAATGATGTTGCTAAGTTGCTACTTAAGTTTTAAATTTAAATATATTAAAATAATCGGTGTTGCAGATTAAATCTATTTTGGTTGTTCTTAGGCGAATCTGCAGTTTCGACAATGCAATTATTTAAAATTAAATTTAGATCATGTCTAACATACGATTTGATCAATTGCATGAGCAATAGTTTTCTATTAGAATGCAGATTTTGAAATAATAATTAAAAAATACATTGCCTCCACATCACGAAGATAACTCTCATTTATTTTAATGTCTTTCCGTAAAATATGCTTATCAAAATTTGTCCTGATTTTCTCTCAAATCGGCAAAAGATCTTACAAACTCTTCCCTTGCAAGTTTTAGATCGGTGAATGGATGCACCCAATAACGCCTTTTATTTTTTGAAACAAAATGTTTATATACAAGGTGTGCGAATGTTACCCGTTTTCTACGATACGCTTCCATTTCGGATGTGAAAAGCACACTGTAGCGCTGGGCTCTTCCCCCAAACAGAAGAGATGCCGGAATGAATCACAATTGCGGTTAGAAAACGCACGTGTGCATCAAAGCAACTTCGGCAACGCGCGGCAACCGCGCGTCCAACGCGCTGCAGAAAAACGCACGTCTGCATCGAGCCTTAAAGTTCATAGATTTCAAAATACGCACACCTATTAGCTGTTTATTTTTAAACCAATATGCTGTAAGTAATTTAAAAAAAATGAACATTACGCTACACTAATTCATTAATTAAATGTAAATTTAAAGAAATAATTTTCAAATATTACTTAAACTACATAAGGTACTCTTTTATTTAGTTTCTTAAAATAAATAGGGATAATTTCATAAGCATCGTAGGATGCAAACAGTTTTGGCATGATTAAAAACAACATTTAATGATAATGTTCCAGTAAGTGTAAACTTTTTACGAACGAATTAAAATAACAGTTATTGCAAGACAATAAACATGAGAAACTTTAGAAGTTTAATCTACCAATTAAGCATTGGCGTAGCAGGGGGGGAGGGGCATTCTTTTTGGGGCGGCACTTTTAGTCTACCCAAATACCTAAATGGGCTAAAAACTAAAATCTTCGGCTAATGAAGGAACAGTAGATAAAATAATCAGTGCTGGCACTAGCGCTAGTCTCAATAAAACATTCACATTAAAAAAAGAGTTCTTATCGAAATTAAAGGGTGAAACGGGCTAGTCGACCTGACTACACTGAAAACCCGCCCCCTTGTAACCAGGGCTGTGGAGCCGGAGTCGGAGTTTAGGAGGAATTTCTGGTCAGTGGAGTCGGGAGTCGGAAAAAATGTACCGACTTTTTTTACCGTCTCCGCAGCCCTGCTTGTAACGACAGAAATTCCAAGTAATAAAATTTATGATAGGGTCAAACCATTCAATAAAATTATAAAACAATACATTTATTTTAGGCATTAAATTCCATGCAGTTTAAAACTTCCTTTCTATTGCAAACATTTGGTTTGAGCCTTTCTATATTAACCAATCGTCGCATAGCGATAACCTATCGTCTTATTCTCTTATTATTTTTAAATTGAAATGTACAAAAGTTTCGAACAATGGTCCGAGAACTTCCAAATCATAGGGCACAGTGTGTAATGACGATTTTTCATTGCCCGTATGTGAATACAGTTATTGTTGGGAGGTTTTTAAGTAAGTACGTGATAAAAATATTGGTCGTGCGCGACTGGCCTATGTGGGCGATATCTGCAATTTGACAGGTATATAAAATCCTTTATGATTTATATTATATTCGGAGTCGTATCTAGGCAAGACAATGTGCCTTTGAGGAAATTCACAGTAATCTACGCTCTTTGTTCATGAAAACAAGCATTAAATATAAATATTTATAGCATCAATAACGTTTTTCAGTTTTTTTTTTTTTTTTTTATACATTTTGGGGTGAAATATGATGTTTCTTTTTATGGAATTTATGTTTATATTTATATTATTTCTTTGTTGCGATTTTGTTGAATATAATATGTATGGGTTTATTTACCTAAATGGAAACTATTAGTGAAAGTGTGTTTACCAATATTAAAAATAATTTCGTGGGGGGGTGGGGGCAATCTGAACAAAAAAACTAAAATCAAAATATGTTCTGCTCAAAACTGTAATTTTGGATGATGGTAAAGTTTAAGTTATTAGAAAAATCAATAGTTGACAACTCTTATTGAGAGGGGCGGTAAACTCAAAGACTGCTCCAGGCGCCACCAACTCTAACTACGCCACTGCAATTAAGTCAAAATAAATGCAAGCTAAGAAGATATATTATCAATAACTCTGTTGTGACTAGATTTCGGAGAATGCAATGTAATAAAGAACTGTATGTAATCTTAAACATAAACTATTAATTGTTTTGTAAAGATTGTGCCGTAATCCTATACTGCCAGCACAAAACAATTAACGTAACAAAATTTTACGGTCATCAAATATTGATAAGTGAGAGCAGCGTTTTTTAACAACGCTTTGTGTAAAATAATAGATAATTTTTAAACAAATGTTTCTATGCATGTTTAGTTTTTTAATGTACCTACTATTAGTTTTGCAATTAAATTCTCCATGTACAGAGTATACTCTTTAATTAAGTTTACTATTGCCAGTGTGACATATTTAATCCTAAAAAAAAAAAAAATTATGTCATTTGATAGAACATTTCCTGTGATTTACAAAAATATAAGATTTATTGGCGTTTTCTCTCAAAATAACAATGTTTATAGGGGTGCGACAGTGAAACTAAATCACACGGTATATTAAAAAGAAAAACGTATCTAACGAAAAACAGAAATGATCATTTTGGTGCCATCAGAAAAAATACAAAAACTCCTTAAATAAACAAATACTGTCCAGTTTAGAAAGAGTCGTACTCTTTTGCTCAAATTTAAAAAAGCTGATATTCAAAAGCTGTCAAACTTTGTTTAAATGACGAACTACGTAGCACTTGCGATAACAAAGATGGTGACGTAATTTTATGAACATTTACATTTAATTTGAGAGTTATGTCAAATATTTATTTAGAAAAATTAATATTCTGATCTAAAACCATTATAAGAACTATTAGTTTACGTACGATCAAAAACTCAATAACAATATGTTACAAAATTATATTGTAAGGCTTTCTCTCACCTTTGGAAGCCATGTTAGACCCAGCCCAGACGCCATATTGTCGACCATTTTCAATTCTCCTTGAATTGAAATTTTCAGTGAAAAAATGAAGTTTTTCACGGTAACAGCATATCTCAAATTTGTTGGTCTGGGTTTTCTTTGATTTCAACAACAAATCGTTGTCAAATTCACCGTCGAAATCTCGAACGAAAGTTTTTTACTGGACGGTGGCACTTTCACAAGTTTCACTATGAATTAAAAGCTTTTTATAGCAAACCTTGCGTCAGATTATTAGTAGAAGTGATTCAGATGTTATTTGGCACTAATTTTCACGATAAAGGTTAAAAATAATTTACTTTTTGCTAAATGCTGCTAATACAACACACCCGCCCCAGAGCTGCGTGTTAATGAATCGACCATTGCACCTTTAATGATAAAAGCTTAGCAGATATTACGACACCATTGCAATATCAACCTTATATTAAGTAATAATTACGTTCACACTAGTTATTTACAGTAAGTACGTTGTATAATCGACTTGTCTATTGGCAATTTAAACGTTATTTGCAATTGAAAAGCAATAACTGGTTGATCTATAAGTAGGCCTACCATATTTTTGTAAAATCAAACCGGGACACGAGAACTTTTTTTTAAATCATTAAATATGGGCAAAAAAGTTGACCGGAATGCGCCGCAGGCGATTTTTTTGGAATTTTAAGAGTTCAAACGTGTTTTAATGAAGTTTCTTTACCAAAGAGTACTTTACCATTATCCAAAATTATAGAATTATGGCAGAATCGTTTCTGATTTTTAAAAATCAGATTGCCTCCATCTTCTACAAAATTATTAGTAATAAAGGTAAAAACTTTCACTAATAGTTTCTATTTAGGCACAGGACTATAAACATAATATTAATACGAACATTTTCAGTCAAAAATTTTAAAAACATAAGCTTGTGCTTTAAATTTATTTCTTTGCTGCTTGTTCAAATAGCTCAAAAGCGTACATTACTATGAATATATTCAATGGCATGCGTACAGCATACACATTAATATTTTCTCACGAAAACGCGTATGGCCGCCCCAAAGGCGTGCGATTGGCAACCCTTTAACACCCGCGCAAAGACGTTGTACAACAAACTGACTGAATCACGTTTTGCTTAGCTCCTCGCGCTTTTTGTTACCCGCGCGGACAGATTTCACAAAAACATCGGCGCAGAATATTTTACTTCAGAAACCAGGACAAACGCAAAACCGACCGGACATCGGGACATAACCTCTAAACCGGCACTGTCCCGGCCAAACCGAGATGTATGGTAGGCCTATCTATAAGTAGTAGTATAGTAACACATTTAATTTAAAAAAACACTTTTTTGCTAACTTACCGGACAGCGAAGCTAAAAAGCTGTAGCGATCTTTTTGCGGGTTCTCCTTTGTGTTATCACCTCCCCCTATAAATACTACCAATTAATTTAGGAATAGCTAAACTACAACGTACGAAACATACTTTTGTATATTATTAAAATTTAAAATCCTTATTTGAAGAATACGAGAATTTAAACATTCAATATGAAAATTTAAAATTAAGTACTTTAAACGATAGCACTTGTGCTAGAGCTAGAGTATTCGACAATTATGATAAAATTGTTCGATTGACGCAAACAACAATTAATGATAAAATTAATAATATTAATATGCAATTAGCCAATATTAGAAATAAGCGAGGTGCAATTAATGGATTAGGAACGGTGTTAAGAATATTGACTGGTAATTTGTAGAAAGTAACGGGATAGTGGTCATTGGGTTTATAAAGCTTACATCAGCTAAATATTTCGAGTCTTTATTTGACTCTTAATCGGTAGCTATTAAAGTGAATCCATAATAAACAGTGTCCTTAAGATTTAAAATATGTGTGGAGTACTACTCACCGATGAGCGAGGATGATCGACAGCAATAATATGATAAACATTAAAATTCAATTTGTATAGAATAACGGGATAGTGGTCCTTGGGTTTATAAAGAAAACTCTTTACATCAGCTATATATTTCTGTTGCAATCCTCTGTACTGAAGTTATTTTTGTGTTTAAGTTATGTGACGTATATATTCTGTCTAATCTAGATGCGTAGTTTGTTTTATAAAAAGTAAATCCACTTTCTTGAGGGTGTTTAATTCTCCAAGTACCTATCTAAAAGCTTCATTTTCACTACAATGTCGTTAAGGGTGCACATTTATTAAAGTATCCTGTCCCATCTCTTGATTCCAAAATACAATTAAAATCTCCTCCCACAATTAAATTCTCTGTTTTGTGAATGAACAGAGGAGTTATTTCTTTTGAGAAAAAGTTATTTCTTTCTGTTCTACACTGTGACCCTGATGGCGCCTAGAGATTGATAATTTTACAATTGTTTATTAACCCAGATATGCCTAAAAGTTATCCTGACATTAAAACGAAATAATTTTCTAAAAATTTTATTCATCAGGATATAAGAAAATTATTAAAATACATAAACAAAAATATATTTTTCAAAAAACAAGAAATTTAGGGCGTACTACATATAGGACATTAGTCAAATACACCTCTATCGCAACGAAATTATGAATTAGTGTGAAATGTAACAAAACACTTCACATGTACTCCAATGTCACATTTTGCACATCTTTTTTGGTGACAGTGACCACATCGGGTTTGTTTTTCCTGCGGAATTACAAAGTGATCCATTCGGTCAAAGCGTAAATCAACCTGATTATCTTTACTTAGATGTCCTTTTTGATAGGACGGCATTTTTTTATTTTGAACCAATAATGCTGTAGCAATTCGTCTCCTAAAACTTAGTTGGTCTAATTCTCCACCGTTTATTCGGTGCAGTTGCCATGCGTTTTGAATTGACATGTCAATGCAGTGTGTTAGCAAAGGAATGTACCATTTTTTTTTCTCTGATAGAAATTCGATACAAGCTAATGTTTTGATCAGAACGATCAACGCCTCCCATGTTAGAATTATACATGTTTATGAGATGTGGCTGCTCCACTTGAAGATT
This sequence comes from Elmis aenea, assembly GCA_947652605.1. Lineage (NCBI taxonomy): Eukaryota > Metazoa > Arthropoda > Insecta > Coleoptera > Elmidae > Elmis > Elmis aenea. Next base: position 20,073,413 of record OX393584.1, read on the forward strand.
TTTCTTTTCTGCCTGAGAATAACGCTTGACCATATGAACTGGTGCAACTCCTGCAAAATTTGAGCAGAGGCAAACCACACTATTGTCGTGCCACTTTACTGCTATTATATTCTGATCTGTAATTTTTGCAAAGTCATAACTTCCTCTGCTATTTTTTTTTCATGCATTTTGAATCTATCAGAGAAATATTTGTCAATCGGTTTTCTCTAACTACCGGTAGCGTAAAAATTCCATTCGGCGAGTTTTTCAATCAAAGGAATCGAAGTGAAAAAATTATCAAAGAAAAGATGAAATTTCTTTTCTGGCCATTTTTCATGTAAGACTTGTGCATACTCCAACACCACCCCTGCACCAACTCCAAGATCGGCAAAATTCTTACTTATATTTGTTGTAGCCCCTTGATATGGCTCAAACCAATTCAAGTAACCCAATCTGGTACTTCCAACCCACAGTTTATATCCATAGCTTATGGGTTTACCGCGAATGTATTGCTTGCAGCCATGATGTCCGTAATATGGAACCATGGCTTCGTCAATTGAGTGCATTTCTTCAACTGGCGAATTCTCCAAAAAAATTTTATTCAACAAATTGAAAAGAGATCTTAGTTTGGTAAATTTATCATCTTTGTCCAATTGCTGATTGTCACATACATGAAGATTGGAAAACAAATACTCAAATCTGTCCCTTGTAATTGCTTCTGCAACCATATCATTGTGGGAATCTTTCTCACGTTCCCAAAACATCCTTCGTCGTGGCATTTGTATGTACCCACTAAGAACCAAAACTCCTATAAAAGCCTTGACTTCATGTTTTTTTATATTTGGTTTACGATTTTTTTGTTGCGCATATTTATTACTTTGGGACAAAATAAGTTCTATTACTTCATCGTCGAAAAAATATGAGAACAGTTGTAATGGATTTTGTAGATTTAGCACATTATCAGAATTGACCTCGGAATTGACAAAGTCTGATGACAATGGAGGTAAATCTTCTCTGATCCAACTGTAATTTTTTTTTCTTTTGGGAGTTGCCTTTGTTTGTTTCTTTTTTCGTATTCTTGCTTGTAATTCAGATAAGGGTATTTCGTCATCCGAAGAAAAATCACTGTCGTAATTAGTTTGAATAGTGATTTCGGCAGGAGCTTGTAACTGAGATGCAGGTAGATTATCTATTGTGAGATCATTTTCAGCCCCAGAATCCTTATCTGTTAGGTCATTGGCTGCATTCAGAGGAGGAAATATCGTTATTTCTTCTACATTGCCAGAAATTTCATCATCGTCTTCTAATATTGCAAGAGCTTCGTGAAGCGAGACCCCTCTGAAAGAGAATAACGAATGTTGTTGATAGACATATATTTTCCTAATGTGCTACATATAGTACAGCCCTCTTTTACCCCCCTAAATTACCCCTAATTTGATAAATAATGAAATTTCAATAATACCAGCCAATTATATATATGTTTGTTGTTATATTACCCACTAACTTAAAAATTCATTTTAATTTTTGGTATATGAAATCAACTTACCTTGCAAAGCGTACATGGCAATAATCCATTTTCAATTTATTACACGTTTGAAAGTTTGGCACACTTAAATCAGAACTCGAAAACCGCGAAAAACGCCATGTCTTACAAACCCTGGTGTATAATGAATGGTTTTGTTGCATACAATCTATCGCGCGTGCTTTCAAATATGCGTTAGGACTTGTTTATTCTGTCCTAAATATAGTACATTAGGCATATCTGGGTTAAAATACTAAGGGTGCTGTCAGAGTGAACGCTCAAAGCGGAGCGGAGCCGAGCCGAGCGCAAAGCTGATAGCAATGCGACAAAACTCGGTGTATGTAGTTTCATAGAAACTCGCGCGGGTGTGACAGAGTGCACGCAGAGCGGAGCGGAGAGCAAAGCAGATTCAATGGGAGAAAACAGTTTCAGGGTGCTGTCAGAGTGAACGCTCAAAGCGGAGCGGAGCCGAGCCGAGCGCAAAGCTGATAGCAATGCGACAAAACTCGGTCTATGTAGTTTCATAGAAACTTGCGCGGGTGTGACAGAGTGCACGCAGAGCGGAGCGGAGAGCAAAGCAGATTCAATGCGAGAAAACAGTTTCAAAGTGTTTTCTCGCGGTGAACCGCATTGCTGAAGTGATTTGTTTGCTGTTCGGTTGTTATTTTTTGGGACGTAGTATTAATTTAAATGGACATAGAAATTTTAATTCGTGAAGTTTTTTCTCGCCCTGTTTTGTGGGACCAGAAAAACAAAGGTTATCATAACCGAGTTTTAGTGGAAAAGTTATGGATATCCGTTGCAACAGAAATGAAAGTACCAAGTAAGTATTATTCCTATTTATTTAAGTTTATTGAGGCACAAAAAATTACAAAATTGATCTCCGACTATTCTACCATTCTTTAAGCTTGTTTTATTATATTCTTGTTGCGATTTTGTTGTATTTTGTTTCTCCATTGCTTCTTTTAATTTATCATCTAAACCCTCTCGATCAATAATAATATTATGCAGAAGACAAATGCATTTTACAATTATTTCAGCGAATGAAGGATCGGTTTCAATTGGTTTCCATAAAATTCTAAATTTACATTTATAATTCCAAAAGCACATTCTATGCACTTTCTAGCTCTTGAAAGGCGGGCTTTAAAATACTCGTGCTGCTCAGTGCAGTCTTTTCTGCTGTACGGCAGTAACAAACACTCTAAAAGAGGATATGCTTCATCCCCAAGAAAAACATATGGCACACTTTGATTAGTGTTTGGTAGATTTGTATTTCGTGGTACCTGTAGTTCCTCACTTTTCAAAAGTTTAAATATTTGAGAAGAGCTGAAAGTACCACCATCACTTTGTTTGCCATATCCTCCAACTTCAATCGCAATAAATTTGCAGTTGGCATCGGCAATACCTTGCAATACAATTGAAAAAAAATGTTTATAATTATAAAACATTGAACCAGAATTTGTTGGACACTTGATCCGTATGTGCTTTCCGTCGATAGCACCAATGCGATTTGGGAAGTTCCATAAATTCCAGTATTGCGCTGCAACTTCTTCAAAAAACTGTTCCGTTGGCTGCGGCATATGCACGGAAAACAATTCATCCCATAGCGCTTGGCACGTTTCCTTAACAATACCTCCAACTGTTGTTCTGCCTAGTCTATCCGAAAAACCCAATGATACAAATGATGCTCCGGTTGCCAAATATCTAAATAAAAAAATTGTCAGGTTTATTAAAAAAAATTTAATTTTTTTTATTAATTTTTAGAGGATTTGAAAAAAAAATTTAAGTATTTACGTGATCAATTTCGGAATGAACTACGCAAAATTCCAATTCCAAAGTCTGGTGATGGTGGTGATACAGAATCACAAATTACTTCCAGTTGGCCGTACTTCCAGTCACTTCTTTTTTTGAAGGACCAAATGAAGTACAGAAATTTAAGTGGTAATTTAAAGCCAACAAAGGCGAAATGTACTGAAGAAGAGGCTGCTATTGAAATCCAAAAAGAAAACGAGGATATCTTTAATGAATCACAGATTGAAGATACATTTTAAGAATTAAATGTCTTCAAGTGGATGTCGCTGTCGAACATTCCTGAGTGGGAAAACGTGCAAAATTTAATCATTTATGTCAAACTAATTATGAACTCAAAACAATAATTATATTGATGACCCAAAATGTTTTGATTAATTTTGTAATTTAAAACAGTTAAACGAGAGAAATTTTCAAAATCTTGTTTTTTAAAATAATGAGTACAAATTTGAATTGGCAAGAGTGTTGTAAAAATTCAAATAATACTGATTTCCATTCAGAATTGTTAAAATTGTGCCAATATTTTTTTGCAATTCTGGCTCATAATGCAAACGTTGAAAGAATTTTTCAATAACAATGGACGATAGAACAGAATAGGTTGAATGTATCAACAGTCAAATCAATTGTAAATGCGACATAATTACAAGAATATATTTCTTGTAACAATGTTTATTATGACATTAAAAATGATAAAGATTTTCTAACGAAAGTTTCAAACCCAAAAAAAATATGAAACATCTACAATTAAAAAAATTAAATTTAATTAAAAAGAAATTGAATGTTTGAAAAAATGTTTCTCAAAGAACCAAAAGATTCTAATAAATGTATTTAATGAATAAATATTTTTCTCTTCATATTAATAGTATGAAAAAGAAACTAAACCAATTTTATTGGGTAGGATACTTTATGCTATGTTAGTTTATTAGGACGTCATCTCTCTAGCCAAAGAAACGAATTTTCTGTAATTTATATAATATTTATGAATATATAAGTAAATAATATTTTTGATTTATGTATATTTAGAAATAATATATAAAAATAATTAATTTGTTCTACAATTGTGCAATTTTTTTCTTAATAAATGCGTTTATTTCAGTTAATTCCGTAATGTTCTCTTTTTTGATTTGAATTATTCTCTTTATACATTCAGCATTTCTGGCAAACCTATGTGATAAGTGATTATGAAAATTACGATGAAACACCGGTCAATCCGGAAAAGAAATATAAAATTGCATGTTTTCTTTTAACTAAAGGATTTGAACTATTAAACAGGCATGCAAAAAAAAAATCAATTGTTGTTTTACAGCTTTATTTATACTTGATTGCTTCCACCCTCACCGCCCTCACCGCCACCGCCCTCACCGCCACCGCTGACACCGCCTCGCTCACCACCTCCACGGCCGCCACCACGACCTCCACGGCCGCCACCACGCCCCGTAGGACGCCTAAATACGTACATCGATTCCTGAAACAAGATACTCGTGATAAAAACTTACACATTATTGGGATGATTGTAGCTTACTCGGTTCAGGGCCTCCGCTACCGTTAGCATAACCGCTTGTAAAGGCGTAAAACTGCCACGGTAGCAGTTCCTACCCCTCCTGTGCCTGCGATTACGCCGGGGACGTCGTTCTATAAACAAATAAATAATATCGGTACATTATAAATGATAAGAAGTTTTCTTACCGGTGGCTTGCCGGTCCACATCAGCGGCCGGCGCAAGCGTAGACCCAGGAACGAACGCTATAAAAAATAAACTGTTAATGTTACGTTATAAACGGAAAGAATTTTACTTACAGACAACTTCTTCGCCCGAAACCGGTGGATCTTGATGGGGCGGTGATGGCGGCGGGTGTGAAGGCCGAGGTTGTGGCTGACGCCGTTGTGGCTGCGACGGCTGCGGTGATAGAGTATCATCCAAGTCGCTCTGTGACATTGTAAAAGCTATCATTTATTACTCGGCTACAATCACGAGGCAATTATTTTGCAGCGATGAATTAGTTGCCCACCACGTGCTTAAGTTGTAAGTAAAGGCAGAAAACGCGGTGGTAATTTAATATTAACAGATAAATATTGATCGTGCGAAATAATTCATGTAGATATTTTCAGTACGTAATAAGTGATTAGCTAATATAATACTCCTAGTATAAAAGATGATAACAGAAATTTATTTACTTACTTCCATGTTGGACATGCTGAACGAACTTATGCAAATTGATGTTGCTCTAATAGACCCAAAAGGCGCAAAAAAAGCTCGTATATTGATAACGTCAGGTATATCTTGAAAGATCATTTTTGTTTGCAGATTCACACCGAAATGTTGGCAAATGATTTATACAGGCATTCCCAAAACATACAGCGTGTTTCACTTTTTCATGTAGCACTATTACTATCTCCTTAAATAATGAAAACACAAGGCTGGTTAAATAGGACACTATTGCTATCTCCGTAAATAATGAAAATACAAGGCTGGTTAAATGGGACAAAAATTAGCTATTTAGGAGTTTATCTTAAACAAGATCTTGTTTTCTTTCAAAATTCCATGGCTTGCGTTTTCTTTCAAAATTCCATGGCTTGCGTGATATAACGAAAAACCCGAAATCGATCAAAGTTTTTAAACGAATATCTCAGCTAAACTATTAATAAGTTATTGAGATAAGATGCAAATTAATGAAAAAAATTTATTAGATACTTAATGAAAATCAATACTATATTTGTACAATACGTTATCAGGACGTCGGCGTCGGTGGAAGAAGGGCTTTTTTAGCGAATTATATTTTTTTCATTTATTTAGTTTCGTCATCAGATTCCTTTTGCGTATTACAGTAAATAAAAATGCAGCAAGTTTCAATTTGTAATAATAATTATACATATAAAAAGTGTTTCTTACAACATTCAACTTATACAGGGTGTCCCAGATAAAATTTCCAGAATGGTAATCTCACTTTTTATAAAAGATACAGGTTCGTTTAAATTACATGAATTATTCTTAAAAATAAGAAGAACTGAATCATATTTTTAAAAGCACGAAATTTCTCGTGCGTCAGAAGTGACAGCAAGAAGTATGAAAATGTCAAATTTCTTTTGTCTTTTACAACACTTTTGTCCTGATCATCAAATCAATCTGTTTTTATCTTCTTAAGGTACTTTTTTGTTGCTATTGGTTCCAGAGAGGTGACTCACCCTGTATATTTGAAAATATTTTTATCGTGTTCGGAATAAAACTGTATTAAATAGCGTTTGTATCAACTTTCTATCTAAAACCGTTAAGCTACAATCGACCGATCCCGCACTAATGACTCACCCTGTATATTTGAAAATATTTTATCGTGTTCGGAAGAAAAAACTGTATCAAATCGCGTTTGAATCAACTTTCTATCTCAAACCGTTAAACGACAATCGCCTGATCCCGCACTAATGACTCACCCTGTATATTTGAAAATATTTTTATCGGGTTCGGAAGATAAAACTGTATCAAATAGCGTTTGAATCAACTTTTTATCTCAAACCGTTAAGCGACAATCGACCGATCCCGCACTAATGACTCGCCCTGTATATTTAAAAATATTTTTATCGTGTTCGGAAGAAAAAACTGTATCAAATAGCGTTTGAATCAACTTTCTATCTCAAACCGTTAAGCGACAATCGACCGATCCCGCACTAATGACTCACCCTTTATATTTGAAAATATTTTTATCGGGTTCGGAAGATAAAACTGTATCAAATAGCGTTTGAATCAACTTTCTATCTCAAACCGTTAAGCGACAATCGACTGATCCCGCACTAATAACTCACCCTGTATATTTGAAAATATTTTTATCGTGTTCGGAAGAAAAACTGTATCAAATAGCGTTTGAATCAATCATATTAAAAAACAATCACTATTTTGATAATAAATAAATTGTGCAAGATAACTATAATCACCGGGACAAAAACATGTACAGGTATCCACAACATCACCTGACCAAGTTAGAAAAAAGTGCCTTTTATGTTAGCATAAAATTGTTCAATAAACTACCAATGTATATAAAAAATATCAGTGAAATTTACAAATTTAAACAACAACTTTTTAAGTTTTTGGTTGATCTTGAACCTTATACTATGCTAGAATATGTTGAGGAACACTTTTGATATTCTTTTGTTTTGTTGACCCATTTGAACCAATGTTCTAAATTGTATGTTTTAGATTAAATATATTATTATTATTACTATTATTATACTTTCAGGATTTCTGGCAACCCTATGTGATAAGTGACTATGAAAATTACGATAAAACGCCGGTCAATCGGGAAAAGAAATATAAAATTGCATGTTTTCTTTTAATTGTGGACATGGTGCTTAATTTCATAAATAAAGGATTTGAACTTTCAAATAATCATGCAAAAAAATTCAATTGTTTGTAAACATATTTATTTACATAGGTACATTAAATATCATACATTATTTTCGGCGCCTTCCACGGCACCGCTGCCGCCACCGCTGCCGCCACTGCTGCCCCCACCTCGTCCACGGCCGCCACGACCACCACGACCTCCCCGACCGCCTCGTCCATAAATAAACATGGCTTCCTAAAACAAAAGCCTCGTAAATAAAACTTACACAATATTGGGATGATTGTAACTTACTCTGTTTAAAGCGCCTGCAACATCATACATCACCGCTTGCAGGGGTGTGAAGTGACCCCTGAAGCGGTGTCTGCCCCTCCTGTGGCGTCTTCGGGGACGTCGTTCTATAAACAAATAAATAATATCGGTGCATTATATGATAAAAAAGTCTTCTTACCGGCAACTTGACCGCCGTGGGGAGCAGGCTGCTCGTCACCAGATGGTCCCGGCATAGGATTGAACGCTATAAAAAATTAATTATTAATGTTACATTATAAACGGGAAGAATTTTACTTACAGACTACTTCAACGCCCGAAGCCGGGACAGGTGGCAGCGGCTGCTGGGGCAGAGGTGGCACCGGTAAATCTAGAAGTGGCACCTGCCACGGTGGCGGCGGTGGCGTATCGTCAAATTCCAATTCATCCTGCGACAGGGTAAAAGCTATTATTTATTACTCGGCTATAATCAAGGGGCAATTATTTTGCAGTTCAATATTGTTGCCCACCACGTGCTTAAGTTGAAAAGGCAGAAAACGCAGTGGCAATTTGATATTAACAGTTAAAATATTGATCGTGCAAAATAACTCATGCAGATATTTTCATAAATGAGTATAAAAGATGATGACAGAAAAATGTATTACTTACCATATCAGACATGTTTTAACGAATGAATCCAAATTTCTGTCGACTCAAAAGGCGCAAAAAAGCACTTATAATGATAAGTTCAGGTATAAACTTTGAAAGGTCACTCACACCGAAATATTAGCAATTTATACAGGGTGAGTCATTAGTGGGGGAAAATATTTTTATCGTGTTCGGAAGAAAAATCTGTATCAAATAGCGTTTGAATCAACTTTCTATCTCAAACCGTTAAGCGACAATCGACCGATCCCACACTAATGACTCACCCTGTATATGATTGACGATAAATGTTTTTAATCCTTAACAATAATATTTAACGGCTATTACTATTACGCGCCAACCGATAACTACAAGCGAATGTATTATTGATATTGAGAGTACAGCTGATGTGATCTACGCTATTAAAAATAATTTGTTGACATAAAAAGCAAGTTAATAGGAAAATATTTATTAGTTGGTTAATAAAAATTGATATGTATTTATAAAATACGTTACCTAGACGTGTGTGTAGGTGAATGGAATTGCTCTTAATAACTCAAGCATTTTGAAATATATTAACTAATTTTTTAGTTGGTTGGTAGTTTCGTTACTGTAAAATAATTCCAGTAACTTACATTCAACATAGAAGAGTAATCGCAAAAAACTAACAGAACCAATGTTTACATTATATTTACATTTATTATCGTATAAACATTACATATTAAAACAATAGATAAATAATGAGGAAGTTAAAATTTTTAATTAAAACCATTCAGTGATCAATTAGTTGCTCTTAATAACTCGAGCATTTTGAAATATAATAACTAATATTTTAGTTGGTTGGTAATTTCGTTACTATAAAATAATTCTAAAACACAGAAAAAAGTAAACGCAAAAAAACTAACTGAACCAATGTTTACATTATATTTACGTTCATTATCATATAAACATTACATATTAAAACAATAGGTACATAGTGAAGGAGTCAAAAAAGTTGAAAATAATAACAATCTACATTATATAACATGTAAATAATAAAAAATCTTCCATATTACATATTAAAAAGTGAATTTCATTGAATAATTAAAACACAGCAAATGTGGCAACACCCTGTCAATCAAAATACAGTTTTAACTTAAATTAGGTGCGTACTTAAAGAAAAATCCTATGGTAGCCGTCTCGAAGGGTGTCGTGGGTAAAGATTAAATTTTAAATAAGTTATAAACACACCTGAAATAAATAGCTGTTTAGTTACGAAGTGAAAAATTTAAATAACTTATTAAAACACTGAATAAAAAAACAACTTAATTAGTCATACCATTATCTATAAACACATAGATTTTATTAAGCGTTAGTGTATGGTGGGCTGCAAATCTTTTATGGAATTTGGACGCTGTCGCTGCATGCTATAAAACATAGTATACTGTCCACTGGTTACAAGCATTAATTAGCACTATATGTATATTGTACAATAAAAGCTGTTTTTTTTTTAATGGTAAGTGAATAAAAACGATGTTCCTTCTGAGTTTATTTATTTCTCAATTTAAATATAGGGCATTTACAAAATAGGAAATCAAATTGAAGCTAAAATACTTAAGAATTATATATTTTATTTGTCAGTTTGTTAATGCGTACAAAATGAATTTAATCAGGGACTTGTTTCATCTTTAATATAATGGGTAGTTAAGGACAAAAATATTAAATAATTATTGTTTTACAATGCAATTTTTGAAAGATGTTAACATTAAACAATAGTACACAATTTAATTAGTCAATGGCCATATGTGTTGGAATTTTATGTACTATAATAAAAAAAATTGCCACAGGCAAACATGCAATATTTGATTTCGCAACAACAGTATTTTAAAAATACATTCAGAGTAATACGTTTTATTACATAGTTGTCGTACACATGCAGTATCATTTTGTAGTAGGTTAATTAAAACAAAACATTTATCATGATAAGATTATTGACACAAAAGTTGTTTATTTATTTTAATAACGACATGCAAATATAATTGCTGTTGATATGCGATTAACGAGTTAATGAAAAAAGATGCAAACAAACTTAATAAGTAAATACTTAACATGTGGTTTGCTGAGAAAGATGCATTTTTGCACAATATTTTACTGGAACGTGTACACTGCTATTTTACAGATGGCTTATGGTTTTCCCATTTATAAACTAACCTATAATAACAATTCGAAGCGCACCTCAGCTAACGAAGCGAACAAAACTGGGCTAATCTTAAGTTATGCGCTGCCATAAGGCGCGAAGATTATTTGGCGGGAAAATGTTTGGGAATGAAAAATCGTGAAACAGGAAAACGGATAATCAGATCAAGCTGAAACTTTCAGGATACATTTTTCAACTACATTGGCAGGATCCGTGTAAATTTGAATGCCCGGTGCTTGACGCAAAGATAACGTCCAGTCATAGCCGGTTGCCGGTTGCTCGCCGCGGCAGTTAGCGGGGTTCGGGGGTACGAAGGGAAATTCACGTTTAGGGTGAAAACAAATAAACGGCTTATAAGATTCGGCTGAAACTTTGGAAAAATCTTATCCCGACATAAGCGCTCGATCCGCGAAAATTTCGTCGTCGAACTAAGCTTCCCCGCGGCGCTACGAAGAACCAATATTCCCATAAGAGAAAAATTTTTCGGCGGTTTATCACCGATAACTTTTCAGTCTCGAAACGTACGGCAACCGGATATCGACAGGAAGCTGGTTCGTTCTTTCATACGTATTCTAAAGCAAACCGGAAGTCGCTGCATCCAGTTTTTCGATTTTTAATTCTCGACCGGGCAAAATGGAGAACCGCTGTTATTATATAGGGGACCAGCAGGCCCTGGCGGGCCTACTGGGGCGCCTACGGCGCCGTTTCAAGACCATAGAATTATCTTTATCCGGCCTAACTCCCTTGCGTCTAAGGCAAGGTATGCTCTTTCAGAGTTACGTCATTTTAAATCAGTTTCAGTTGGTTAATAGTTTCGTTACTGTAAAGTAATTCCACTAACTAACATAAAACGCATATATAGAGAGTTAACGCAAAAAACCATCACAACCAAGTTTACTTTATATTTACATAAATAATTATATAAACATTACATAATATAATACATAAAACAATAAATACATAGTAAAAGAGTTAAAAAAGATTAAAATAATAAAAAATGTACAATATATAACACGTATATAATAAAAATATTAGTTGTAATGTTCCATAATGAAAAGTGTATGTCATTGAATAATTAAAACATATTAACATGCTGTTTAAACAAACCAAATGGTTTGGCTTCATAATTTTTTGTAGTTGCAGCAATTTTGAAATTCGCCTCTCAGTAAACATTAGACGTTTTCTGTACATTTCAATAAAACGAAGCTCTTTGATAATGTTCTTTATAATTGTCTTGGTTGGTAACCATATATTGCACATAGTAGCGAATGATGTTGCTGTTGATGCACAAGTTTGTGGGATATAAGCAAATCTCTAAAATAAAAATTATTTATGCAATTGTACAACGGAGTACATTGAAAAACTTAAAATTTTTTGATGATAATAGTTTGTTAGCATTCTTTATCGTCCAAGATAGTCCAAGTTCTACGAAAATTATTGCAGATGCTCCAGGGAAATAGTAATCCTTGGATAGCAATAAGTTGTTGCAGAAAAATGTCAATGAATCTCTAACAGAAGTGAAATTGATTGATCGTCGATATGTTCCAACTTCTACATGTCAATGAATTTATTTATACATTGACTGACAACCTACAAATAATTTTAAACAAATCATCAAATACACCACACTACCCACTTTTAGTGTATTACCTATTCACGAGCTTTTAAAAATACGTTTCAGCAAAAGTGCAAACTTGTAACTGAAATCTGTACAAATTTCCAACGTTTCTCACACATTTTCAAGAATAATTTTCCATATGTTGTAATTTGCATTTGTTCAAATTAATACTCGTGTTGCGATATTGTAGTAACTTTAGTGAACATGTAAATGTAAATGTTTATTGTACTTGATAGTAATTGAAACATAATTTCATTGAACAATAAAACCATGGCAACTTGCTGTCGAAACAAATAAAATTGTTTTGCTACATAAATGTCTTGTTGCTACAATTATAAAATACGCCACTCGGTATAGCATTAGAGCATTAGACCTTTTCCGTGCATTCCAACAAAAAGAAGCTCTTTAATAATGTCTATTATAATTGTGTCTCCATGGGTAACCATATATTGTATTAGTTTTACACAGTAGCGAATGGCGTCGCTGTTAATAGACAATTGTGTGGAATATACGCAGAAATCTGTCAAATAAAAATTATTATTAATATAATTGTATAACGTAGTTCATTAAAAAACTTACAACTACACGATGATAGCAACTTATTGGTATTATTTATCGTCCACGTTGGTCTAAGTCTAACTAAAATTATGAGATGCTTCAGAGAATAGCGACCCTTAGACGGCAACAAATTGTTGCTGAAAAATGTCATTCAATCTCGAACAATACCAAAATAGATCGATGGTCGATATGTCCTAATTTCTAGATGCCAATGATTTTACATTGATACATTCAGTGACCACCTAAAAATAATATTAAATTAATAATCAAATAAACAGTATCAAAAAGTGTTAGCTCATTACCTGTGCACGTGCTAAAAAAATATATTTTTGTGAACCAATCATTTTTTGACTGATGTCTCTCTATATTCCTTAAGTTTCTTAAAAATTGTCAAGCATGTCTTTCCGCATCAACAAATTGCAATAGCTTGAATAGCGTTTTATAATGTGTTGGTAAGTTTCGTGAACATACATTTCATAATTATTGAAATGTTTCATTAATTAAAAAACGCTTATATTTAACGACTAAATGATAAAAACGAATTGTACTTTAGCTAAGCACACTCTTTTCTTATGATATTTCTCTTTGTCTTCACAATAGCTACCTCTTCGTCTGTCGACTCGAAAAAAAGGAACATTTTAAAAAACCTTCACTTCCATTGCATTTGGTTTCGTTGATAATCATAAAATATTTTTATTGTAAAATTTATTGTACGCTATCCGTGTTGGTGTAAAAACTGATGCCATACTTAAAGCAATCTAAAAGAGAACAGATATATAACGTTTGTAATATGCTTCGTTCTGAAACTTACAATTTCTCAATAATTGCAATACATTTGTGTTCTTCACACTGGTACGCTCCATATTATTCCAAAAAACGGGCAACATTCTAATTGCGACAGCAATAAATTGTAGCACAAAATTACAATAGACATTCGAATAACATTAAAATTTATCAATCCTCGAAGTGCGCAAACTTTTCACTGTTGCTAAATGAAGTTGTAACATTCTTCGACAACCTGAAAATGATTTGAAACTTATTAATAAACATCGAATACTATATAATATTGTAATTTACTACCTGCGCATATATGTCAGAATGTATCGGATGTGATGTTATAAATGGTTACAATACATAAGTTACTCATAAAAATTAACAATTACAGAGATGAATGTTTTATTCATGTTTATGAAGCAAGATTTTGTGCAGATTAAATTATATGTCGTTCGGAACGGTTGTGTAACATAAACTTATAATAAAATATCAAGATTTTCAAAGAAATAATTGTTCATCAACCAATCAAAAATTGTATAAAAATTAGTTTATTCACTCCAAACGAGTGTACAAGTACAACATAAATTTTACGAAACATTTAAATCAAATGAAATAAAAACGGTACTCTACTATACCATAAGATTAACATGTATAGATAGATAGATTCACTTTATCACCATTATAATGAAGGAAGTTATAAACAAGTGAAAAAATATACTCGTAAATGATATTCATTAAAAGCAAAACTGAAATATTTATCTTGATGTTTGATGTAGTGGATAATGGTGATAAGTGTTCGAGGATAAGGATCGGGGAGTAGGTATATTTTATTCCTGTTTCAAATTTAATCGAAACAGTCGAGCCACAGCGCAGACATTACATCAGGCGCGGGCTCGGCTTTAAGTTCATCTGTATTAGAAACAGATGCATTTGTTCTTGTCCGTGTATGTATGTACATCAGGGATGGAAAACGTAACGTAACGATACTTGATAACGCTATAATAACGATTCAACTATAATTTCTAATAAAATAATGTAACGATATTTTAATAACGTTATAATACCCATAATGTTTCTTTAAAAGTTATTTGTATCGTTATTCTTTATAAATGAAATGTTTGTATTGCGTTCTATTTATTTTCAGAAGAAGATATAACGTAACGATTTAAAACGCTATTCCATTCCTGATGTACATATTGTTTCAACAAAATAATATATGAAAACATAAATGTTTAAATTATCACAATCTATTATGTAATATTTACATAGGTAGATATGTATTTACTTATGGACACGAAGTTGTTTTCATATATAATTTTACCGAAACAGGAGCCACGGCGCAGACATTACATCAAGCGCGGGCTCGCTTATTAGTTCATGTATATCAGTGATAAGACACATGCATTTATTCCAAACACTCTCGTATCACAATATTTTTCGTATATATCGGACGATCAACGCCTCGGTTGGCTAAATCAACCGGACGTGGTGGAATACAAACTTTAAGATTTTTTCTCGATCTCACTCGAGACAGAGCTACGTATAATTGTCCGTGACTAAACATGTGACAAGATAGGTAAACACCAACCTTGTCCAAAGTTTGACCTTGAACCTTATGTACGGTCATTGCAAATGCCAATTTAATTGGAAACTGTACCCTGACGAATTCGAAAGGTAAGTCGTCATCAGTAAACATTTTGATTTTCGTAAGAAATACTCGTTTACCCAAGAAAGGAGCGCAAATATGGTCACATATAATAATGTTGTCTTTTAATTCGACAACTTTAAGTCTCGAACCGTTACACAAGCCTCCGCGAGCATTAATATTTCTAAGCGACATCACTATCGCTCCCACTTTTAGCTTTAATCTGTGAGGGGGAAATCCCACAGGGCGTAGACTGTTAATATATTCGTCAGTATAAATACCAGGCTCTACACCCTCTGCCAAGACCACAGAGTCAGCGCTAAGGTACACCTTTTCTTCGCCCAGTAATACATTCTTAAGTACGCGATCGTTAATTTTGTCAACCGCATCATTTGTCGGCGCTATAACTGCGACTGAACCGAGAGCGTTTAAATCAGCCGCAGTCAATTTTTCATTACCGAATACAGCCGTCACTATGTCATCGCACAAGAGATCTTTAGGAATTTCGATAAAATCGACTGAGATAGCGCGATCGGACGCTCTCAAACTACCTTTTCCTATTGATAATAGCCAATCTTTAAAGCGGTCGGCATCATCTGAGACGCGAATATTAACTTCTAAATTAAATGTATGTACCGACCGCCAGAGCGGCGATCGTTTGGCAAATACCTCCAACATGTCTACCGCACTTCCTCTTTTTATCACAGGCAAACATTGCTGGAAATCGCCACAAAAAACGATCAGTTTACCACCGAACGGCGATTCGTTCTGCATCAAGTCCGCAAGTTTGTCATGGACAACCTTTAATACGTATTTTGAGCTCATGGACACCTCATCCCATAGAATGAGATCTACTAATTTTATTTCGGTCGCGACAAAACTTTGATTGTTCAACATCGAAACAGAGTCATTGTCGAGTTTAAAAGGTATCCTGAACAGTGAGTGAACGGTCCTACCGTCCTTGTACTGTCCAGCCGCGATTCCGGTCGAGGCCATACAGATAACTTTTTTATCGCAACTTTGTACCCACAACATGAGCGTTTCGAAAAGAAATGTCTTTCCGCAGCCCCCCGCTCCTTCTATCATAAACAAACGTCTTGCGTCTTTGCCATCGATAGCAGCGGTTATCTGTTCGAACACCATTCGTTGTTCGACATTGAAACGATTTATTCGTTCATCGACGACGACACGCGCTGCCGACAAATCGACAGCGATCCCGTCGCTACCCAAAACAATGTTAAGATTTAAGGCCGCTTGATCGGTGGGTACGGGTAAACCCAGCTTTTCGTTCGTAAGGCCGTTAACTCGCAGCATTTTGTCTATATCGGCCAGTGCCAATTCCTCTGCGATTTCGTCTGGTATTCCGCGTCTAGCGAAATCTTCGAACATGTATTCTCGAAACCTGTTCCAAAGCGATAATATATCGGACGGTTCGCAAAATACACAAATTGTCACGAACATACGCCGAATCTCTTTTGGCATGCTCAGTTCGGCTGCCTCCGCCAGGGTATTAACCCATAACGTATCGTCAGTCAGTAAGCCCATTTCAATTGCGGCTTCCCTAAACGACGGAAAAGTTTTTCCGTTCACCGTTCTTAAATCAACGAAATCTTTTGCGCCGCATACGTGCAACAATAAAGTTCTTAAATAATAACGTTCCAACTCTTTCGGTGATACCGTATACAGTCTCGTGATAATGCGAAGACTTCTTTTTCTTTTCGACCATTCGCGTTTTTTTGTGTTCCACGAGTAATGTTCCGGCACATCGATATATTTCAAATGCCGTGCAGACGCATCTGTTCGATTTAATCTAAACCACGCAAGTAACTTTGATTCTTTCGATTCGGCCGCCAACAGGGCCTCATCTTCGTGACCTATCTCAAAGTAAACCATTTGTTCGTCCGGCAAATGCACTTGCAATTTTTCGACGGCATGAGAGCGATAAAACATCTTAAACTCACTTAAATGCCAATGTGCCTCACTGGCAGTCATATAACGACAATCTTTATAATTCTGTACTTCGTCAAATGATACCTCATCGGCGATATGCAATCGCGCTCTATCGTGTCCCTTATAAACGTACTTGTATAAGTACTTGATGGCGTTTGCTGTACTACACACTTCTACATTAATATGGCATTTATATTTCATCAACAGAAACGGATTATAAGCAACCACAAACCTATTATCTATAGCACATTTGCTTCTCGCATCCAAATACAACCGGCCGTCGTTCGGTCGGCGATAAACTACAATACCTTTCATATCGACGTAAGTACGTTCTTCAAACTTTTTAGGAAAACTCTTAGCGCAACAGTCGGGATTTTTTATACGACATGCGACATCTTTTCTACCTTCGCACGGTTCGTGTAACATGTGACTCGTAACTAATTCGAACAGCCTAGGCTCTTTTTCGACGTCCGGCAAAAATGCCCTTACAATTCTGTCGACCTGATCGGTTTCGTTGATCTTGCAATCTTTCTCTAACATCAACAATATGTGAGAGTGCGGCAAACCACGCTTTTGAAACTCGATCACGCCAACCCACGCTTTCGCTTAAGCGAACACACCTTTCGCAGTGATGTCCTCTAAGAAACTATCAAATTTCATTTTGAACACCCTGTTCGTTATATCAGGACGATCGACGTATAAGTCGTCCGCTTTTAACATATCATTAATTTCCGGCCAACGTGGATTACATGTAAACGTAATAAATAGATCCGGTTTACCGAATCTCGCTACCATAGACATTGCGTCGTAATATTTTTCCGAATAATTTCTCGGACTACAACGGTGCGTCGAAGGTAATATTATAATCTTACCTAAGGGCACTTCCATACGCTCCGCCGATTTCGCTACGAAATCGTGAAGGCCTTTATACTGTTCACAGCGCAATTTCTTTTGATTTCGCTTAATCCACTCTAAATTGTTCGCTTCGTCTCTTAATGCGCAGTCAATTACGTACTGCTGAGTCAGTTTGGCAGCGTCCAAGACACGATTTACTTGGGTCGCGTTACCAACATTTTCCGCACGTCGACACATAAGATACCCGTAGTACATATGCATTGTTAGGCGTTTTCCCCTTCTCGTTTTCATGTTAACGTGCCAGCCTGAATCACCGCACGGAAACAAAAGGGGATACATGAGCGCATCAAGATTTTTATCTAGTATACTCACATTTCTGTAACCTCCTGTCTTTGGATAAAATATCATATCCCTTTGGAAAGGAGCCGATCCGTCAGCACTTTCAAATGCGATTCCCACGCCATGCTTTACCGGCAAGTTGTACCTGCGCGGGTCGTCTCCGGCATTTCGAACCATCGTCACAGATACCTCTCTATTCGTCAAACCTATGTCTGCCACTTCCCGACACTGTTCGTCGTAGACGTCCTTGACCATCGCAATGTCACGGGCTAACCTGTTAAAACGTCGCATTACCTCGTCTAAGCTAGTGAGCAGACTACTGTCTAACTGAGGAAACTGCCTGGCCCGCACTTCGCTAGCGTCACTGCTGTCGAGAACGTACAGCTGGGCGTACTTCGGTTGACCATTCTCATTCGGAAAGAGTCCGGCGCAGAAACAATGCACGAACGCCCCCTGAGTTTTCATCGTCCACATGCCTCTCCGTGACGGCAAGTCCACCACTTTCGTCGTTCCCATTGACGCAAATCCTATAGAGGAATTGTAACTTCTTATGTACCTTTTGAATTGCTTAGCCTTAGGATGCACTGCGGAAAATAAATCGTTTAGTAGTTCAGGCATGCGTTGGAACGATTCCAACGTAACTTCACCTTTCATGCAACATCTAGTAAATTCGCGTCTACTATTGAGCTCTGAGACCCAATACCTCGCATCACGATAGCGACAAACCTCGCTCATCTTACCGCAATCGTACGCCTCAAACTTATCCTCGCTTACCGTTTGCCAAGCTAACGGAATATTGTCGTCGTCAGTACACCTACCTTTTTTCGTCCTTTTCGGTAACGGACTCTTAAATAAACCTCTGTCGCTAAGTCGCTTATCGGACGCAATAAGTTTAGTCGTTACCCTTTTACGACCTACATTTTTGTCTACCTCCTTATCTGTCACGTTAGTCAACGTCAAGGTTGTCGCGATTGCATTTACAATCGCATCCGCTTCGTCGTTCGTCTTTACAACCGCAACACTTTTACGAGGTCTACCCCTCTTTTTAGGTACCGCAACCACTTTGACGTCTGCAACGACCATCGTCGCGCTTGCGCTTTCCGCAACAACCGTTCCTTGCTCTCTGACAGACGAACGTTTTGGAAACGGTTGGATCGTTCTCGTGTCAAACAAAAGTTTCACGTGCGATCTCATCTTACCTTCGTCGTACGTACAAACCGACGGATCATGTCCTAAAACCAATTCGATACAGTTTGCTATTGCAAAGAAACCACACATGATGGCGTCCCTTTGTCGCTGACACGACCTGTACACTATCGGGACGCCAGGAAAAACCCTATCCAAGATCGCCCGCATCGACGAATATTTCATCGCCGTTCCGTCGTTACACATACACGGCATTATCTCTAAATACGGCTACCGCCCAGTGACCTATCGAATCTACATTACTAACCTTGCCAAACGTTCTGGATCCATAGTTAGGATCGCCGAACAAAATCTGTACGGCAGGCTCGTAATCCACCGGCACTATTCCAGCTAGCACTTCACGATGTACAAAAGATTGAAAGTCGACCATTGTTGCACCGGTAGACAGCTCCAGCATGTGTACGAAATGCCCCATGTCGATGGTGTCAACGTAGTATCTATCGCTTAGATACTTTTCAGCTATAAACAAAAAAAATTATAAAACCGCTACCAATGTACACAAGTGTAATAATGAAGTATATTCCATCTTAAAATAAGTCTCAAGCTAAGCACCGACTTTTATGACCGATAACATTTACCGAAAATTGTCATTTCTCGCTGATTGTTTTCAATGTAAGACTTTAGCAAAACAGTAAGAATTTAAAATAACCTTTCCAATTTTATATAAGGTAATAAATTTAAACGTAACACATTATTTTCGTATAAACTGTTGTAACTTAAAAACAAGAAAATATTTCAAAATCGCTAAAATAAATTGTATATACCATTTCAAAAAATAGACATCCTTTTTTAAATTCAGCTGAATAAACCGACAAAAACAAACACTGTGAACTATCAGATCGACAATTTTATAGCGTATTGTATTAAATGTAGATGTGCAACTGAGTTATTACTAAGTGCAACCGGACACTCCAATTATTAGCCTTGAACCTTTATAATTTATAATAACTGTTAAGTGTTCATCTGAGTAACGACCTGCAACGCAACCTCGCATTCCGAATTAAACTTTCAAAAGTAGTAATTAAAGAGGTTAGTAGTTATTTGTTCAAGCGAAATCTGTACGGTTGTTAACTATACTCATAATTTTAAGATAATTAACAAAATAAAAATAAATACTAAATACATGAGAATTTACATAATAAACCTATAAAAATAAAAAGTCTAAGTGTTCGTTGGATTATCACCTGGAGTGCAGCGTCACACTACGAATTAAACTTTTCAGGGTAACAATCGAAAAATATGAGTTGGTTGTTTAAATGCGCCGAATGCCATTGTTAACTGTTTTGATTTATTAAAAATTAATAAAGTGCAACCTTACACACCGAATTAGAGAAAGTGAATAGTAAAATTATAAATATAATAAGAGTAAGTGTGCGTTGCCTTACTACCTAAAGTGCAACCGTACCCTGCACATTAGGCTTTTAATGGTAGTAATAGAGGAATAGAAGTTGTTTGTTTAAATAGAGCGACAACGATTGTTATGTTTTCAATTATAAAAAAATAAATTATCTCATATACACAAAATAATATACTTACCTAATACCTGAAAAAGTAATTAGAAAAATTATATATATAATAAGCGTAAGTGTGCATTGCCTTACTTCCCAAAGTGCAACCTTACACTCCGAATTAGGCTTTTAATGGTAGCTATCGAAGAATACGAGTTGTTTGTTTAAATAGAGCGAATACGATTGTTATCTGTTTTGAATTATTAAAAAATAAAATACATCATACACAAAATTTTATACTTACCTAATACCTGAAAAAGTAATTAGAAAAATTATATATATAATAAGCGTAAGTGTGCATTGCCTTACTTCCTGAAGTGCAACCTTACACTCCTAATTAGGCTTTTAATAGTAGCAATCGAAGAATAAGAGTTGTTTGTTTAAATAGAGCGACTATGATTGTTATCTGTTTTGAATTATTAAAAAATAAAATACCTCATATACACAAAATTAAAAACTAACCTAATACCTGAAAAAGCAATTAGAAAAATTATGTATATAATAAGCGCAAGTGTGCATTGCCTTACTTCCTGAAGTGCAACCTTACACTCCTAATTAGGCTTTTAATAGTAGCAATCGAAGAATAAGAGTTGTTTGTTTAAATAGAGCGACTATGATTGTTATCTGTTTTGAATTATTAAAAAATAAAATACCTTATATACACAAAATTAAATACTAACCTAATACCTGAAAAAGCAATTAGAAAAATTATGTATATAATAAGCGCAAGTGTGCATTGCTTTACTTCCTGGAGTGCAACCTTACACTCCGAATTAGGCTTTTAATGGTAGCAATCGAAGAATACGAGTTGTTTGTTTAAATAGAGCGACTACGATTGTTATCTGTTTTGAATTATAAAAAAATAAATTATCTCATATACACAAAATAATATACTTACTTAATACCTGAAAAAGTAATTAGAAAAATTATATATATAATAAGCGTAAGTGTGCATTGCCTTACTTCCTGAAGTGCAACCTTACACTCCTAATTAGGCTTTTAATAGTAGCAATCGAAGCATAAGAGTTGTTTGTTTAAATAGAGCGACTACGATTGTTATCTGTTTTGAATTATAAAAAAATAAATTATCTCATATACACAAAATAATATACTTACTTAATACCTGAAAAAGTAATTAGAAAAATTATATATATAATAAGCGTAAGTGTGCATTGCCTTACTTCCTAAAGTGCAACCTTACACTCCCAATTAGGCTTTTAATAGTAGCAATCAAAGAATAAGAGTTGTTTGTTTAAATAGAGCGACTACGATTCTTATGTTTTGAATTATAAAAACATAAAATACCTCATATACACAAAATTAAATACTAACCTAATACCTGAAAAAGCAATTAGAAAAATTATGTATATAATAAGCGCAAGTGTGCATTGCCTTACTTCCTGGAGTGCAACCTTACACTCCGAATTAGGCTTTTAATGGTAGCAATCGAAGAATACGAGTTGTTTGTTTAAATAGAGCGACTACGATTGTTATCTGTTTTGAATTATAAAAAAATAAATTATCTCATATACACAAAATAATATACTTACTTAATACCTGAAAAAATAATTAGAAAAATTATATATATAATAAGCGTAAGGGTGCATTGCCTTACTTCCTGAAGTGCAACCTTACACTCCTAATTAGGCTTTTAATAGTAGCAATCGAAGAATAAGAGTTGTTTGTTTAAATAGAGCGACTGCGATTGTTATCTGTTTTGAATTATAAAAAAAATAAATTATCTCATATACACAAAATAATATACTTACCTAATACCTGGAAAAGTAATAAGAAAAATTATATATATAATAAGCGTAGGTATGCATTGCCTTACTTTCTGAAGTGCAACCTTACACTCCGAATTAGGCTTTTAATGGTAGCAATCGAAGAATACGAGTTGTTTGTTTAAATAGAGCGACTACGATTGTTATCTGTTTTGAATTATAAAAAAATAAATTATCTCATATACACAAAATAATATACTTACTTAATACCTGAAAAAGTAATTAGAAAAATTATATATATAATAAGCGTAAGGGTGCATTGCCTTACTTCCTGAAGTGCAACCTTACACTCCTAATTAGGCTTTTAATAGTAGCAATCGAAGAATAAGAGTTGTTTGTTTAAATAGAGCGACTACGATTGTTATCTGTTTTGAATTATAAAAAAATAAATTATCTCATATACACAAAATAATATACTTACCTAATACCTGGAAAAGTAATAAGAAAAATTATATATATAATAAGCGTAAGTGTGCATTGCCTTACTTTCTGAAGTGCAACCTTACACTCCGAATTAGTCTTTTAATGGTAGCAATCGAAGAATACGAGTTGTTTGTTTAAATAGAGCGACTACGATTGTTATCTGTTTTGAATTATTAAAAAATAAAATACCTTATATACACAAAATTTTAGGCTAACCTAATACCTGAAAAAGTAATTATACTAACCTAATGCCTGAAAAAATAATTAGAAAAATTTTATATTATATAATAAGCGTAAGTATGCATTGCCTTACTTCCTGAAGTGCAACCTTACACTCCGAATTACGCTTTTAATGGTAGCAATCGAAGAATAAGAGTTGTTTGTTTAAATAGAGCGACTACGATTGTTATCTGTTTTGAATTATTAAAAAATAAAATACCTTATATACACAAAATTTTAAAGTAAACTAATACCTGAAAAAGTAATTAGAAAAATTATGTATATAATAAGCGCAACTGTGCATTGCCTTACTTTCTGAAGTGCAACCTTACACTCCGAATTAGTCTTTTAATGGTAGCAATCGAAAAATACGAGTTGTTTGTTTAAATAGAGCGATTACGATTGTTATCTGTTTTGAATTATTAAAAAATAAAATACCTTATATACACAAAATTTTAGGCTAACCTAATACCTGAAAAAGTAATTATACTAACCTAATGCCTGAAAAAGTAATTAGACAAATTTTATATTATATAATAAGCGTAAGTGTGCATTGCTTTACTTCCTGGAGTGCAACCTTACACTCCGAATTAGTCTTTTAATGGTAGCAATCGAAGAATACGAGTTGTTTGTTTAAATAGAGCGACTACGATTGTTATCTGTTTTGAATTAATAAAAAATAAAATACCTTATATACACAAAATTTTAGGCTAACCTAATACCTGAAAAAGTAATTATACTAACCTAATGCCTGAAAAAGTAATTAGAAAAATTTTATATTATATAATAAGCGTAAGTGTGCATTGCCTTACTTCCTGAAGTGCAACCTTACACTCCGAATTACGCTTTTAATGGTAGCAATCGAAGAATACGAGTTGTTAGTTTAAATACAGCGACTACGATTGTTATCTGTTTTGAATTATTAAAAAATAAAATACCTTATATACACAAAATTTTAAAGTAACCTAATACCTGAAAAAGTAATTAGAAAAATTATGTATATAATAAGCGCAAGTGTGCATTGCCTTACTTTCTGAAGTGCAACCTTACACTCCGAATTAGTCTTTTAATGGTAGCAATCGAAGAATACGAGTTGTTTGTTTAAATAGAGCGACTACGATTGTTATCTGTTTTGAATTATTAAAAAATAAAATACCTTATATACACAAAATTTTAGGCTAACCTAATACCTGAAAAAGTAATTATACTAACCTAATGCCTGAAAAAGTAATTAGACAAATTTTATATTATATAATAAGCGAAAGTGTGCATTGCCTTACTTCCTGGAGTGCAACCTTACACTCCGAATTAGTCTTTTAATGGTAGCAATCGAAGAATACGAGTTGTTTGTTTAAATAGAGCGAATACGATTGTTATCTGTTTTGAATTATAAAAAATAAAATACCTCATATCTACAAAATTTTATACTAACCTAATACCTGAAAAAGTAATTAGAAAAATTATATATATAATAAGCGCAAGTGTGCATTGCCTTACTTCCTGGAGTGCAACCTTACACTCCGAATTACGCTTTTAATGGTAGCAATCGAAGAATACGAGTTGTTTGTTTAAATAGAGCGACTACGATTGTTATCTGTTTTGAATTATAAAAAAATAAAATACCTCATATACACAAAATTTTATACCAACCTAATACCTGAAAAAGTAATTTAAAAAATTATATATATAATAAGCGTAAGTGTGCATTGCCTTACTTCCTGAAGTGCAACCTTACACTCCGAATTAGGCTTTTAATGGTAGCAATCGAAGAATACGAGTTGTTTGTTTAAATAGAGCGAATACGATTGTTATCTGTTTTGAATTATTAAAAAATAAAATACTACATCATACACAAAATTTTATACTAACCTAATACCTGAAAAAGTAATTAGAAAAATTATGTATATAATAAGCGCAAGTGTGCATTGCTTTACTTCCTGGAGTGCAACCTTACACTCCGAATTAGGCTTTTAATGGTAGCAATCGAAGAATACGAGTTGTTTGTTTAAATAGAGCGACTACGATTGTTATGTTTTGAATTATAAAAAAATAAAATACCTCATATACACAAAATTTTATACTAACCTAATACCTGAAAAAGTAATTAGAAAAATTATATATATAATAAGCGTAAGGGTGCATGGCCTTACTTCCTGAAGTGCAACTTTACACTCCGAATTAGGCTTTTAATGGTAGCAATCGAAGAATAAGAGTTGTTTGTTTAAATAGAGCGACTACGATTGTTATGTTTTGAATTATAAAAAAATAAAATACCTCATATACACAAAATTTTATACTAACCTAATACCTGAAAAAGTAATTAGAAAAATTATATATATAATAAGCGTAAGTGTGCATTGCCTTACTTCCTGAAGTGCAACCTTACACTCCGAATTAGGCTTTTAATGGTAGCAATCGAAGAATAGGAGTTGTTTGTTTAAATAGAGCGACTACGATTGTTATGTTTTGAATTATAAAAAAATAAAATACCTCATATACACAAAATTTTATACTAACCTAATACCTGAAAAAGTAATTAGAAAAATTATGTATATAATAAGCGCAAGTGTGCATTGCTTTACTTCCTGGAGTGCAACCTTACACTCCGAATTAGGCTTTTAATGGTAGCAATCGAAGAATACGAGTTGTTTGTTTAAATAGAGCGACTACGATTGTTATGTTTTGAATTATAAAAAAATAAAATACCTCATATACACAAAATTTTATACTAACCTAATACCTGAAAAAGTAATTAGAAAAATTATATATATAATAAGCGTAAGGGTGCATGGCCTTACTTCCTGAAGTGCAACTTTACACTCCGAATTAGGCTTTTAATGGTAGCAATCGAAGAATAAGAGTTGTTTGTTTAAATAGAGCGACTACGATTGTTATGTTTTGAATTATAAAAAAATAAAATACCTCATATACACAAAATTTTATACTAACCTAATACCTGAAAAAGTAATTAGAAAAATTATATATATAATAAGCGTAAGTGTGCATTGCCTTACTTCCTGAAGTGCAACCTTACACTCCGAATTAGGCTTTTAATGGTAGCAATCGAAGAATAGGAGTTGTTTGTTTAAATAGAGCGACTACGATTGTTATCTGTTTTGAATTATTTAAAAATAAATTATCTCATATACTAAAAATAAAATACTTTTCTATAACTGTTCAGAAAATGAATTTTTATTTATACATAGGTATATTCATGAGCAATAAACAATATTAATTTTTTACAAAGCAACATTACTAAAAATAAAAAAATTGTGCCAACACTGAACATAAGTCTATTATCACAATAAATGATAATAAAAAGAAAAAAGTTACCCTTGTAGGGTTTTCATAAACACTTATTTAACTCAAAAAAAAAAAGATTTTATTTACAAAACGCCCATTTGTTTTCGAAAGAGAATTTAATTTTACATCTAGAAATTACAAAATATACCGGGTGTTCCATTTAAAAAAAAAACAAAGTTACGTAACGGCGAGTAAAAACAAAAAGCACTGTGTTTATTTGAAAATAAATGATAATAAAAAAAAATTATCCAAGTAGTATTTTCATAAAAACTTAATTTAAATTTAAAAAAATTGATTTTATTTACAAATCGCCTTATTTGTTTTGAAAGAGAATTTATTCTTGCATCTAGAAATTACAAATTATACAGGGTGTTCCATTTAAAAAAAAAAAGTTACGTATTGGCGAGTAAAAACAAAAAACTATGTGTTTATTTCAAAATAAATGATAATTACAACAAAGTTACCCATGTAGTATTTTCATAAAAACTTAATGTAACTCAAAAAATTTTGATTTTAATTACAAAACACCTTATTTGCTTTCGAAAGAGAACTTGCATCTAGAAATTACAAAATATACAGGGTGTTCTATTTAAAAACACAAAGTTACGTATTGGTGAGCAGAAACAAAAAAACACTGGGTTTATTGCAAAATAAATGGTAATAAAAAAAAGTTATCCATGTAGTATTTTCATAATAACTTAATGTAACTCAAAAAATTTTGATTTTAATTACAAAACACCTTATTTGCTTTCGAAAGAGAACTTGCATCTAGAAATTACAAAATATACAGGGTGTTCCATTTAAAAACACAAAGTTACGTATTTGTGAGCAGAAACAAAAAAAACACTGGGTTTATTGCAAAATAAAGTGTAATAAAAAAAAGTTATCCATGTAGTATTTTCATAATAACTTAATGTAACTCAAAAAATTTTGACTTTAATTACAAAACACCTTATTTGCTTTCGAAAGAGAACTTGCATCTAGAAATTACAAAATATACAGGGTGTTCTATTTAAAAACACAAAGTTACGTATTGGTGAGCAGAAACAAAAAAACACTGGGTTTATTGCAAAATAAATGGTAATAAAAAAAAGTTATCCATGTAGTATTTTCATAATAACTTAATGTAACTCAAAAAATTTTGACTTTAATTACAAAACACCTTATTTGCTTTCGAAAGAGAACTTGCATCTAGAAATTACAAAATATACAGGGTGTTCTATTTAAAAACACAAAGTTACGTATTGGTGAGCAGAAACAAAAAAACACTGGGTTTATTGCAAAATAAATGGTAATAAAAAAAAGTTATCCATGTAGTATTTTCATAATAACTTAATGTAACTCAAAAAATTTTGACTTTAATTACAAAACACCTTATTTGCTTTCGAAAGAGAACTTGCATCTAGAAATTACAAAATATACAGGGTTTCCATTTAAAAACACAAAGTTACGTATTGGTGAGCAGAAACAAAAAAACACTGGGTTTATTGCAAAATAAATGGTAATAAAAAAAAGTTATCCATGTATTATTTTCATAATAACTTAATGTAACTCAAAAAATTTTGACTTTAATTACAAAACACCTTATTTGCTTTCGAAAGAGAACTTGCATCTAGAAATTACAAAATATACAGGGTGTTCCATTTAAAAACACAAAGTTACGTATTGGTGAGCAGAAACAAAAAAACACTGGGTTTATTGCAAAATAAATGGTAATAAAAAAAAGTTATCCATGTAGTATTTTCATAATAACTTAATGTAACTCAAAAAATTTTGACTTTAATTACAAAACACCTTATTTGCTTTCGAAAGAGAACTTGCATCTAGAAATTACAAAATATACAGGGTGTTCCATTTAAAAACACAAAGTTACGTATTGGTGAGCAGAAACAAAAAAACACTGGGTTTATTGCAAAATAAATGGTAATAAAAAAAAGTTATCCATGTAGTATTTTCATAATAACTTAATGTAACTCAAAAAATTTTGACTTTAATTACAAAACACCTTATTTGCTTTCGAAAGAGAACTTGCATCTAGAAATTACAAAATATACAGGGTGTTCCATTTAAAAACACAAAGTTACGTATTGGTGAGCAGAAACAAAAAAACACTGGGTTTATTGCAAAATAAATGGTAATAAAAAAAAGTTATCCATGTAGTATTTTCATAATAACTTAATGTAACTCAAAAAATTTTGACTTTAATTACAAAACACCTTATTTGCTTTCGAAAGAGAACTTGCATCAAGAAATTACAAAATATACAGGGTGTTCCATTTAAAAACACAAAGTTACGTAATACAATCTTGGTTTCCGGGTTTGGAAAAAAACGTTTATACTGATAAGCCAGGTATAAATTTTGAAAGATCATTTCGTTTGCACATTTACACCGTAATATTAGGAAATTATTTATACAGGCAATGTGACAATACACATAATTGACGATAACTGTTTATAAAGTTATAATCCTTAACAATAATTATGTATTTAAAGGCTGTTGCTATTACGCGCTGGCCGATAACTACAAGCGAATGTATAATTAATATTAACAGAGTACAGATATTGCTACGCTACGTTATTAAAAATAATTTGTTGAGATAAAAAGAAGTTAGTGGGAAAATATTTATTACATGGTTAATCAAAATTATTGATAATTATGTATTTATAAAATACTCGAGCATTTTGAAATATAATTACTAATATTTTAGTTGGTTGGTAATTTCGTTACTATAAAATAATCCCGGTAACTAACATTAAACACAGAAAAGAGTAAACGCAAAAAACTAACAGAACCAATGCTCAGCGGGTAAAATAGTCTTTTATCAATCATATTAAAAAACAATCACTATTTTGATAATAAATAAATTGTGCAAGATAACTATAATCACCGGGACAAAAACATGTACAGGTATCCACAACATCACCTTACCAAGTTAGAAAAAAGTGCCTTTTATATTAGCATAAAATTGTTCAATAAACTACCAATGTATATAAAAAATATCAGTGAAATTTACAAATTTAAACAACAGCTTTTTAAGTTTTTGGTTGATCTTGAACCTTATACTATGCAAGAATATGTTGAGGAACACTTTTGATATTCTTTTGTTTTGTTGACCCATTTGAACCAATGTTCTAAATTGTATGTTTTAGATTAAATATATTATTATTATTACTATTATTATACTTTCAGGATTTCTGGCAACCCTATGTGATAAGTGACTATGAAAATTACGATGAAACGCCGGTCAATCGGGAAAAGAAATATAAAATTGCATGTTTTCTTTTAATTGTGGACATGGTGCTTAATTTCATAACGAAAGGATTTGAACTTTCAAATAATCATGCAAAAAAATTCAATTGTTTGTAAACATATTTATTTATTTACATACACTACATATCATACTTTATTGTTGGCGCTTTCCACGGCACCGCTGCCGCCACCGCTGCCGCCACTGCTGCCCCCACCTCGTCCACGGCCGCCACGGCCGCCACGACCGCCACGACCGCCACGACCTCCCCGTCCGCCACGGCCATAAATAAACATGGCTTCCTAAAACAAAAGCCTCGTGAATAAAACTTACACAATATTGGGATGATTGTAACTTACTCTGTTTAAAGCAGCTGCTACATCCTGCAGCACTGCTTGCAGGGGTGTGAAGTGACCCCTGAAGCGGTGTCTGCCTCGTCTGTGGCGTCTTCGCGGACGTCGTTCTATAAACAAATAAATAATATCGGTGCATTATATGATAAAAAAGTCTTCTTACCGGCAACTTGACCGCCGTGGGGAGCAGGCTGCTCGCCACCAGATGGTCCCGGCATAGGATTGAACGCTATAAAAAATTAATTATTAATGTTGCATTATAAACGGGAAGAATTTTACTTACAGACTAATTCAACGCCCAATGCCGGGACAGGTGGCAGCGGCTGCTGGGGCAGAGGTGGCAGCGGCAAATCCTGAGGTAGCACCTGCCACGGTGGCGGCGGTGGCGTGTCGTCAAATTCAAATTCAAATTCATCCTGCGACAGGGTAAAAGCTATTATTTATTACTCGGCTATAATCAAGGGGCAATTATTTTGCAGTTCAATATTGTTGCCCACAACGTGCTTAAGTTGAAAAGGCAGAAAACGCAGTGGCAATTTGATATTAACAGTTAAAATATTGATCGTGCAAAATAACTCATGCAGATATTTTCATAAATGAGTATAAAAGATGATGATAGAAAAATGTATTACTTACCATATCAGACATGTTTTACAGAATGAATCCAAATTTCTGTCGACTCAAAAGGCGCAAAAAAGCACTTATAATGATAAGTTCAGGTATAAATTTTGAAAGGTCACTCACACCGAAATATTAGCAATTTATACAGGGTGAGTCATTAGTGGGGGAAAATATTTTTATCGTGTTCGGAAGAAAAAACTGTATCAAATAGCGTTTGAATCAACTTTCTATCTCAAACCGTTAAGCGACAATCGACCGATCCCACACTAATGACTCACCCTGTATATGATTGACGATAAATGTTTTTAATCCTTAACAATAATATTTAACGGCTATTACTATTACGCGCCAACCGATAACTACAAGCGAATGTATTATTGATATTAAGAGAGTACAGATGATGTGATGGTACGGCTACGCTATTAAAAATAATTTGTTGACATAAAAAGCAAGTTAATGGGAAAATATTTATTAGTTGGTTAATAAAAATTGATATGTATTTATAAAATACGTTACCTAGACGTGTGTGTAGGTGAATGGAATTGCTCTTAATAACTCAAGCATTTTGAAATATATTAACTAATTTTTTAGTTGGTTGGTAGTTTCGTTACTGTAAAATAATTCCAGTAACTTACATTCAACATAGAAGAGTAATCGCAAAAAACTAACAGAACCAATGTTTACATTATATTTACATTTATTATCGTATAAACATTACATATTAAAACAATAGATAAATAATGAGGAAGTTAAAATTTTTAATTAAAACTATTCAGTGATCAATTAGTTGCTCTTAATAACTCGAGCATTTTGAAATATAATAACTAATTTTTTAGTTGATTCGTAGTTTCGCTACTATAAAATAATTCGAGTACCTAACTAACATTAAACAGAAAAGAGTAAACGCAAAAAACTAACAGAACCAATGTTTACATTTATTATCATATAAACATTACATATTAAAACAATAGATACAAAGTAAAGAATTTTAAAAAAAAGCTTAAAATAATTACAGTGTAGGTACATTATTTAACACGTAAATAATAAAATTCTTCGTTGTAATGTTCCATATTAAAAAATGAATGTCATTGAATAACTAAAACACAGTTTTTAATTAAAATTATTCAGTGATCAATTAATTGCTCTTAATACCTCGAGCATTTTGAAATATAATAACTAATATTTTAGTGGGTTGGTAGTTTCGTTACTATAAAATAATTCCAGTAACTAACATTAAACACAGAAGAGTAAACGCAAAAAAACTAACAGAACCAATGTTTACATTATATTTACATTTATTATCATATAAACATTACGTATTAGAACAACAGATACATAGTAAAGGACTCAAAAAAGTTGAAAATAATTAATTACAATGTACGTTATATAACATGTAAATAATAAAATTCTTCCATATTCCATATTAAAAAGCAAATTTCATTGAATAATTAAAACACGGCAAATGTGACAACACCCTGTCAATCAAAATACCGTTTTAACTTAAATTAGGTACGTACTTAAAGAAAAATCCTATGGTAGCCGTCTCGAAGGGTGTCGTGGGTAAAGATTAAATTTGAAATAAGTTATAAACACACCTGAAATAAATAGCTGTTTAGTTACGAAGTGAAAAATTTAAATAACTTATTAAAACACTGAATAAAAATTAATTGTTCATATCATTATCTATAAATACATATATTTTATTAAGCGTTAGTGTATAGTGGGTTGCAAATCTTTTATGGAAGTTGGACGCTGTCGCTGCATGCTACGAAACATAGTCTACTGTCCACTGGTTACAAGCATTAATTAGCACTATATATTGTATAAGTTTTACATAGTGGCGAATGGTGTCTATATTGATTTAGAATATTGATGTAAGCGTGAAATTTCTAAAATAAAAATCATTTATGCAAATTGTACAACGCAGTATACATTCAAAAACTCACAGTCGATAACAGCATTTTATCGGTATTGTATTGTTTATCTATGACTCTACCCAATATGAACATAAACCATGGTAACACAGTATAGAGCACACAGTAGGGACAGCTGCTGTCAGCACCTATGTACTTGGTAACTTGACGCTGATGTCAGGTTCTCTGCCAATTTCAGCCTCCTTCTGGTAGATGAAACATTTCGCAGCAATGCGGCAGCTCGATCGATGTTTAAAATACTGAGTTTGTTTGTAAAGCACCTTTGCTTTAGGCGTCAAATCCACTAGACGAGTCAAACGCACAGCTCTCAGCAATTTTTGGTGATCTAAAATAAAATTAAAAGTATTAATATAACTGTATTGATCCAATGCTATGACCATCCAACTTTACCTGTGGACGAAGGAGTCAAGGGATCTTTTCTACTAGGCGTGACTTCAAATGGCTGATCTCTGGACGTGACGGGTATGGGCTCCTCAATATCAGAAATGACACCATCTTGGTCTTGAGGACGATGTTCGGCTAAACCAACTCGTGGATCAACTTTCTTGGATTGTTGCCCCTTGAGCAACGGAACAAAACTAATGTCGTAAGTTTTGCAAGGTGGCTTAATGGGGAAATGGAAACTGTTGTTAACAGTAGGTTGATCTTCGAAGCCTGGCACAAATAACGTAGGCAAAGAATACTTCCTGAGCCTCTTGCTTCCCTCATCTTTGCAAAACTCCGCAAAACTCTTATATTCTTGGTTAATTGTTCGTATAATGTATAATGTAGGTGTGCAATATGTTGCAACCAAATATCACAAATTGCTCGTTCCTTCAGTGGAAATGTATGCCTAAAACATATTAACACTTAATTAACAAATTACAGCAAAGATGTGTAATGTAAATAGAATGACACTGTACATTTATATACATTGCAAAAAAAAATTGCATTAATAAGAATCATACGAAAGCATGCAAGATAAATAATAACTTTATAATATATACCAATGTATAATAATGGATGGTAAAACCAAAACAGTTTGAATAATATGTTACATCAACAGGTATAATTGTAGATTATTATTAATATTAAATATATGCACTAATATTTAATAAACACTTGATACTTACCTAGTAGAAAACGAATCTTTGCAATTAGGCATACAACATGGACGTTTTGCCATTTTTTAAACAATAGTTTGCACAAATCGCTGGGTTAGAATTATAAGGGTGTATGTAACAATTTTGGCACTATATGAGTTATCAATACTATGTTACACATAGAACGTTTAGAACCAGATTTTGTGTACGTCAGGCATACGGTTATGGTTTTATGTACACAAATTTAAAGTTTTATGTCGTAAAACTTTTTGCTGGGAGTGACACAGTTCTATGTTATACATAGAACTTATCGTTAAGATATACTGATGTATTTAATTTAAAGACACTCTTAGGACTTTATTGTTGTTATTGTAAGTGTAAGTGTTATGAGTATATTTATGTTTATACCAGTGTTTTTTGTATAAAAAATGAGTGAAAGTGAGCAGGAAGGCGAGTTTTACGAAGGAGGGTATGATTCTGATAAAGATCGGGAATGGGAACCGAATAGAAGAATTGAAAATAGGTATGTAAATAGTTAGGTTAAGTTGTGTTATTTAACTTTTTACATTCTTTAGCAGTACTTCCTGCAGTGACAGTGATAATGAGGAAGAGCGGCAAGAGAGAGCCTCGAATAATTCCGAAGGTGATTATTTTTGTGTTAATTCATTTCAGTCAAGTATGCTACATAATTTAATTTTTTGTAAAGGTGATGATTTGCCACCAATTTCTTTGTCATTGCAAGAGAATTTTACAAGAAAACGGAAGAGATGCCCAGAGAACTGGGTGTCAAATATGCGGAAGGAAAAACGAGCTAGAGGACTAGAATACGTCACCGCAAAAAAACGCATTATTCCAGCGAAATCTGTCAAAGCAAAAAATTGCAACAACTGCACTCATAAGTGCACTTCCATTATAAGTAATGAAGAACAACAGCAGCTTTTTCGGGATTTCTATTCTTTGGACCGAGCAACCAAAAGCATGTTTATTGCGGCCAACTGCGATGTATGTGTCCCTGAACGAAGAAGAAAAGGCAAAAACAATGTAAATTCTAAAAAAAAGCAGACGTTTTTATATTTCTTTAAAGTAAAAGAAAGGAAAGTACAAGTTTGCAAGCAGTATTTCCTTTCAACCCTTGATGTCAGTCAAAAAACTGTTTATAACTCTTTGAAGAAGAGAAATACCGACACAAATACTCCACAAAGATCGGAACAAGGAAAGCACACAAAAAAGAAAATTTCGGAACAAGAAACAGAAAACGTTAAAATCCATATCAACTCTTTTCCTCGTGTCGATTCCCACTACTGTCGGGCCGATACTAATAGACAGTACCTAGAAGGTATTTTGTCTGTAAAAAAAATGTATGATCTATATGTTCAACAAATGATCGAAAGAGAGCTGCCAACCGTAAAGCTCTCGCAATATCGATTTATTTTTTCCAACTACTTCAATATATTTTTTCACAAACCCAAAAAAGATCGTTGCAATGTTTGTGAGCTTAACAGGCTTCAAACATCTGATAAAGAACATGAAAGAAACAGAGAAGAAGAGTACTTGAAGCACATTCAAGAAAAAGAGGGGGCTAGAAAAGATAGAAACTGTGACAGAGAAAGTAGAAAAACGGTACTGAGTTTCGACATGCAAAATGTTTTGACATGCCCCAAGGCTGAGGTTTCATCTTTTTATTACAAATCTAAAATGTCTGTATATAATCTAACGGCACATCTGGCGCCAACTGGACAAGTTTACTGTGCAATTTGGCCAGAAGTATTAATGGGCCGGAAAGTCAATGACATCGCCAGTGCGCTTGTCAAGATTCTTAAAGATGTAGTTTCAACAAATCCTAATATTACTGCGTTGACATTATGGAGTGATAGCTGCGTCCCTCAAAACCGAAATTCGGTCATTTCGTATGCACTTGCTCATTTCCTGATAAACAATCCTAGTCAACTAAATACTGTAACGGTGAAATATTCGACCCCTGGCCATTCATGTGTCCAGGAGATTGACTCAGTCCATAGTGTCATTGAACGTGTACTTTCCAAAGTCGAATACTATTCACCTGTGTCTCTTCTGCGAGTGTTACTCAAAGTTAACAGTAAAAAACCTTATACAGTACTTCAGATGAAAAGTGCGGACTTTTTAGATTACCAATCTCTAGCAACGTGTTATAATTACAATGAAGTGCCTTACACAAAGATAGCCGTTTTACAAATTGAAAAAGGACGCTATCAAATTTCCTACAAATTAACTCACGATGAGGATGAAGATTTCAGAGTAGTGAATATAAAACCCACAACAAGAACTTCCACGGAAACAAGCTTTTTATTTTTTCCTACTCCAAAAATCTCAACAAGAAAAGATGAATTTCCTTTGGCTAAGAGTAATGCCATAAAAAGTATGTTGCCATACATGCCTAAAGCAGATCAGGACTATTTCAAAGCTGTCATTCCATGTATGATTACAATTAAGGAAAAAGGAATAATAGGGAAGAAACCAAAAGGACGGCGAGAGACGATAAAAGAAACGGAACAAAATAAACGAAAAGTTAGAGTGCCTGGAAAAATGAAAATTTGCGCCAAAAATACGTAATTAAATAAAACAATTTTTTTTAAATGGAATTATTGATTATTTTGCTAAATTATTATAGTTTATTTTGTTTAAGGTTCTATGCTAAGTTCAGAATAAAGCTAAATTGGTAAAAAAAAGTTGTATGTTTTTTTTTTAAATTTTGTTGTTGGACCCAATTACTGAATTTTTGAATCTATATGATCCCCATTGTGTACCATGGTTTTGACAATATCAGCAGCCAAATTTACTCTAAGAAGAACCTTTTTACCAGGGGTCCAAATTTGAAAGTGGTTTATCTCAAAAGAACCTCTGTGTAACATACATCCTTATAATTGTTGAGTTGAGTGGCGACGCGACAACCGTGTACACGGCTCCGTCACATCGTGTTAGTTAAAGTTAAGAAATCCAGTGAAAACAATAAAAAATAAATAATAAAAATTTAGAGAATCGTAGCTAATCTAATAATACATTTAAAAATAGTTGTGAAAGTGAAGGGGTTTTGAAATTAGTTTTTAAAAGACATATCTAACATCATTAATAATAAAAGATTAAACGTACGTGTAAGTGTAAGGGAAACGCTGAGTGCGCGAAACGTAGGCAATTGACCCTAGTGCAGCGCGTCAACTATAAGTGAACGATCTAATAGTGAGTAAGTGAGTGATAAATGGACAAATTTTTTGGAAAAAAGGACGACAGGAAAAGAGAGAGAGAAGACAAAAACAAAGAAGGAACAGAGGCATTTCGGAAAAGTAAATTAGTTATTAGGTCCCCGGATCAATCAAAGCAAAAGATAACAGCAACACTGCACATCTTTAATAATCAAGAGAGAGCAGTTATAAAACCGGACATTAATATGGAGGAGGTAAAAACTATGTTTGAGGCCATTAGGAAGGAGATGAGAGACGGTTTTAATGAGTGCAATGAAAAAATAAGGAAACTTACCGAAAAAATGATAGAGAGAGAAGAAAAATGGGAAGAGGAAAAACAGGGCATGCAAAAGAGAATCAAAAGATTAGAAGACAGACTGGAAACACAAGAAAAAGAAAGGAAAAGAAACAACATAGTACTTAAAGGTATAAATATACAGCAAGAAAAACTTGAAGAAGGAGTGCAAGAATTCATTTGGAAGGAGATTGGAGTAAAAGTTGATGTGACTGAATCGTATAAAGTGGGAAAAATCCCGGGGCAACAAGTCATAATAGCTAAACTGGATAACGGAAGGCAAAAGCTAGAGGTAATGAAAAACAAAAGTAAAATGAAAGGGAAAAAAATGTACATAGACAATGACCTTACGGTCATGGAGCGGGAAATACAAGGAAAAATTATAGAAAAAGCAAAAGAGGCCAGTAAGCAGGGCCACAAGATAAGAATTGGATATAAAAAACTTTATGTCGACGACGAACTATATATATGGGACGGAGTGGAACAGAAATTGGCAAAAAGGGAAAACAAACACTCAGATTCAAAAAACTAACAAGCAAGTTTAAAGATGGGGTAATCTGGAATTCCCACTTGAGTACCCCAAACGGAAACATTGGGAATATAAATGACAATGAGCAACGGAAATGGACAGTAAATATAGGAACATGGAATACAAGAAGCATTCAAGGTAAAGAAGTAGAATTAGTAGAGGAATTTGACAATAGAAAATTAGTAATATTAGGATTAACGGAAACGAAGAAAAAAGGGAAAGGAATAGTAAAACTCGACAAAGGACATATATTAATACATAGTGGAGTAAAAGAAACGGAATTTGCTAAAGCTGGGGTAGCCTGCGTAGTAAGTAAACAATGGAGTGAAAAAGTTAAAAAATGGAAAGGGATATCAGAAAGAGTATTGATGGTAGAACTTTGAGAAGAATAGAGGGATGTAGACTGATCGATAAAATCAGTAACGAAAAAATCCGAAATAAACTTGGAGTAACAGATATTAAGAAAAAGATGGAGACGAATCAATTACGATGGCTGGGGCATTTACTACGCATGCCAGAAAGTAGATACGCGAAAATAGGATGGAAAATGCAGATAGAGGGGAAAAGAACTAGAGGAAGGCCAAGAATAAAATGGGAAAAAGAAGTGAGGAAGAGACTAGAAGGAAAAGGAGTCAGCTGGAAAGATGTGCCACAATTAGCCAACGATAGGAAGGAGTGGAGAAAGATAATACAGTAACAGAAAAGCAACCTCGACACCGAAAGGTACAAGAGGAAACGATTAAGAAGAAGAAGAAGAATTTTAAGCCAGCGAAATGTTAATTCTTAATATCAATACACAGCTCCGTTAACAGGTAAACACAAAATGATTTTGTACCTCAGTGAGTCACTATACAATAACATTAGACACTCTCTAATTATTTAGTGCTAACGTAAGATAATTTTAACTTGTTTGATAAGGGCCGTTATTGCAGATCCTCCAGGGATTAGTGAACTTTGCTTAGCAATAACCGACCGATGTCACAACACAATGAATGGTAAAATCCTTCACGCTCGGACAGCGTACAAAAATACTGGCCACTGGGTCACTGCACTGCAGTGCCCGCCCGTGATAGCTTATCTGTGATGCTCCGTGCCGAGGTCGTTCGAACTTCAAAAAATGAAAAATCGTGAAAACAGAAAAACGGCTGGTCAGATTGGACTGAAATTTTCAGGATGCATTTTCCCACTCCACTCCCACGTCCTGTGAAAATTACAATACTCAAAAAGGAGCCTTCCCGACGCCAGGAGCGAAACGGCGGCAATTTAAGCCGAAAAATCCATAAGAGCTTTAATTTTTTCGGTTTTTCGCATACAGCGTTTCCGTCGTCCGAGCTACCGTAACGAAACTCGGCACGGAGCTAGTTCGTTCTTTCATACGTATTCTAAAGCAAACCGGAAGTCGCTGCGTCGAGTTTTTCGATTTTTAATTCGCTTCGGGGCAAAAGACGGTTACCTCTGTTATTACATAGAGACCAGCAGGCCCTGGCGGGCCTACTGGGGCGCCTACGGCGCCGTTCCAAGACCATAGAATTATGTTGATCCGGTTTAACTCCCTCGGTAGGTAATAGTTAATAGACAACTCGGGTCGCATGCAAGCGGATGAGAAGCGAATACAATTCACTGTATCAAATAGCATTTGAATCAACTTTCTATCTCAAACCGTTAAGCGACAATCGACCGATCCCGCACTATTGACTCACCCTGTATATTTGAAAATATTTTTATCGGGTTAGGAAGAAAAAACTGTATCAAATAGCGTTTGAATCAACTTTCTATCTCAAACCGTTAAGCGACAATCGACTGATCCCGCACTAATGACTCACCCTGTATATTTGAAAATATTTTTATCGGGTTCGGAAGAAAAAACTGTATCAAATAGCGTTTGAATCAACTTTCTATCTCAAACCGTTAAGCGACAATCGACCGATCCCGCACTAATGACTCACCCTGTATATTTGAAAATATTTTTATCGGGTTCGGAAGATAAAACTGTATCAAATAGCGTTTGAATCAACTTTTTATCTCAAACCGTTAAGCGACAATCGACCAATTCCGCACTAATGACTCACCCTGTATACGGCACTACCACATCTTTATCCGTTATGAGAGAAAATAATATATATTTTCGATGTTAAACATTTCAATAAACTTAACATAACATTTTTATTGACATTCATTTGCAAACACCCTGTATATTTTTCTGGCTGTATGAATAAGTGCAAAAATTAAATCATTCAAAGTCTGAGCAGCCGGTTCATCTGCCCGCACAACACTTATGTACACAAAGGATGTAATTACTGAGCGTACGATAAGAAATTTAAACAAACATGCAATATTTGATTTATTTACAATAGTAGACTTGCAGAAAATTTTAAAAATACATTCAGAGGAATACGTATTATTTAAAAAGTTGTACACATGCAGTTTCATTTTGTAGTAGGTTAATTAAAACAAAACATTTATTATTATAAGATTATTGACTGTTACGAAATACACAAAAGTTGTTTATTTATTTTAATAACGACATGCACATATAATTCAGAGTATAATAATTGCTGTTGATTTGCGATTAACGAGTTAATGAAAAAAAATGCAGACTTAATAGGTAAATAGGTACTTAATAGGTAAATACTTAACTTAACATGTGGTTTCCTGAGAAAGATGTTATTTTGCACAATATTTTACTGGAACGTGTGTACACTGTTCTTTTACAGATGGCTTATTGTTTTCCCATTTATAAACTAACCTATAATAACAATTCGTGCACCTCAGATAACGAAGCGAACAGAACTGGGCTAATCTTAAGTTATGCTCTGTGATAAGGCATTTTTGGCGCGAAAATATTTGGGAATGAAAAATCGTGAAAACAGGAAAACGGATAATCAGATCAAACTGAAACTTTCAGGATACATTTTTCAAGTACATTGGCAGGATCCGTGTAAATTTGAAGACCCGGTGTCTTGACGCAAAGATAACGACCACTCATAGCCGGTTGCCGGTAGCTCACCTAGGCAGTTAGCGGGCATCGGGGGTACGAGGGGTAATTCACGTTTAGGGTGAAAACAAATAAACGGCTTATCAGATTCGGCTGAAACTTTGGAAAAATCTTATCCCGACATAAGCGCTCGATCCGCGAAAATTTCGTAATCGAACTAAGCTTCCCCGCGGCGCTACGAAGAACCAATATTCCCATAAGAGAAAAATTTTTCGGCGGTTTATCATTGATAACTTTTCAGTCTCGAAACGTACGGCAACCGGATATCGACAGGAAGCTGGTTCGTTCTTTCATACGTATTCTAAAGCAAACCGGAAGTCCCTGCGTCGTGTTTTTCGATTTTTAATTCTCGATCGCGCAAAAGCGACCAACCGCTGTTAGTATATAGTAACCATGCAACAGCATTTGTCACGATCAAATTTTCTGAGAAATCGACTATAAAAACTTTCCGTTTGTGGTACACTTTCCTATACACTCGGTATACTACTCGTTTATGAAAGGCCCGTTGACGGGGTTGAAACGGTTTAAAGTTAATAATAATTAAAATATCAGAGCAAAATTTTTCAAGCAATAAGAAAACTATAAATTTGATGTTTTATTATAATACTCGTTATAAAAAAATATTATGTTATTGACATGCTGCCTTCGTCTACGCCGCCACTGCCACCGCCACTGACACCGCCACTGCCACCACCACCGCCTGGGGCCCCTCGTCCGTGGTCGCCACCGCCTCCACGACCACGACGTCCTCTTCCTTGCCGATTAATGTACAACGACTCCTGAAACAAAACCTATTAATAAAACTTACACATTATTGAAGTGATTGTAGCTTACTCTATTGAGCGTGGCAGCCATTAGGTGTAAAACGCCCACCACGGGCGTAGAATGACGGTGCCTGCCCCTTCTGTGGCGTCTATTCCGACGGGGACGTCGTTCTATAAACAAATAAATAATATCGGTGCATTACACATGATAAAAAGTTTTCCTACTTCCGCGCTACTGGAAGGCCCAGCCTCTGTCCCTGTAGGATTGAACGCTATAAAAAATAAATTATTAATGTTACGTTATAAATGGAAAGATTTTTACTTACAGACAACCTCAGACGAAGTCGTGGCCTCTACATCTCGCTGTGGCTGCTGCCGCGGCGGAAGCGGTGTAAGCGGCAGTTGCTGCGGCGGAAGCGGTAAGGGCAGTAGCTGCTGCACAGAAGCCGGCACCTGCCCCGATAGCAGCAGCGGCGACGCATCGTAATCACTCTGTGACATTGTAAAAGCTATTATTTATTACTCGGCTATAATTAAGAGGCAATTATTTTGCAGTTCAACTGGGATGAATATTGTTGTTCACCACGTGCTTAAGTTGTTAATGCAAAAAACGCGGTGGCAATTTGATATTAACAATTAATAATTACATATTGATCGTGCGAAATAACTCATGCAGATATTTTCATAAATAAGTACGTGATTAGCTAATACAATATAAAATATGATCAAAAAATTTATTTACTTACCTCCATGTCGGACATATTTACGCGAATGAATTCAAATTTGTGTTGCACTAATCGACTCAAAAGACGCAAAAAAGCGCTTATAGTGATAACGTCAGGTATAATTTTTGAAGGATCATTTTCGTTTGCAGATTCAAACCGACATATTAGCATGTTTATTATTTAAACATACATTGCCAGAAGTCAGATCAGAATATAATTATATGATTGACGATGAATGTTTATAAGCCTTAAAAAAATATATATAACGGCTACTACGCGCCGACCGATAACTACAAGCGAATGTATAATTGATATTAACTATTAAAAATAAGTTGTTGAGAATTTTTTAAATAAAGACTTAAAACCTTGAAAAATTTTGAAAATTATTTTTTTGTAGTGACCAGGCCGCATAAAAACCTGTAGTATTTTATATCAATGTAAAACGAAAATGAAGTCGGTCAAGAATATTTAGTAAAAAATGGGGGTTGTATTTGGAATATAAAAGTTGCTATTGGTTCCAGAGAGGTGACTCACCCTGTATATTTAAAAATATTTTTATCGTGTTCGGAAGAAAAAACTGTATGAAATACCGTTTGAATCAACTTTCTATCTCAAACCGTTTAGCCACAAAATACCGATTCCCCACTAATGACTCACCCTGTATACGTCACTGCGACATCCTTATGCGTTTCGAGAGAAAATAATATATATTTTTCGATGTTAAAAATTTTAATAAACAACATTTTTATTGACATTCATTTGCAAACACCCTGTATATTTTTGCTCGTCGTAAGACAAAACATACGGCTCCACGACAGCAACAATTTAAGAAAAACCAAAATTTTTTGCTTGATTAAAACTATTATTTGTTGAGTTATTGCCGGTTTAACAATAATTTATAGACAAACATGCAATATTTGATTACAATAGTATTTTAAAAATACATTCAGAGTAACACGTTCTATTTACACATGTCGTACACATGCAGTTTCATTTTGTAGTAGGTTAATTAAAAAAACAAAACATTTATTATGATAAGATTATTGACACAAAAGTTGTTTATTTATTTTAACAACAACATGCAAAGAAACAATCCATAGAGTATCAAGTAATTGCAGCTGATATTATGCGAGTTGATGAGAAAATATACAAACTTAATACGTAACTACTTACACGTGGTTTGTGGAGAAAGGTGCATTTTTACACAATATTTTACTGGAACGTTTACACTTTACAGGGCCCTTATCCAGAAGGGCGGTGTACGTTTGTTTCCCCATTTATAAAATAACATAAAATAATACACAACCGACGAAGCGAAGACGACAAACTGGAGCGGTATTCTCAACTCCTCCTGTTCAGCGATATCACTACCGTTGAACACGAGGGATGCAGAAACCACTGAGAATCGTATTCCCAACTTCTCCTCTCGCAGGCACTCCATTCTCGTTCAACGCGAGTGGGTAGACCCACTCCTCTTGGCAAATACCGCTCGCTTTGCACCCAAATCGTAACCTTTGTGTGTGTTGTGAGTTGTTGTTTTTTTTTATTATGGATGATATTAAATTTATAAATTTAATTGAGGACTTAGAACAGGCTGAAAATGATGTGGCCGAACCTTATAATTTAATAAGGTTACCCTTTTTTGAAATGATA
Source organism: Elmis aenea (assembly GCA_947652605.1). Classification (NCBI taxonomy): domain Eukaryota; kingdom Metazoa; phylum Arthropoda; class Insecta; order Coleoptera; family Elmidae; genus Elmis; species Elmis aenea. The sequence continues at coordinate 20,117,720 of OX393584.1, forward strand.
ATGTTTAGTGAAGTTCATTTAATATTCGAACTTAAACTTAATGCATACAGTTACAAGAATATTTCTTGTAATTATTTTTATGATGAGTTTAAAAATAATACAGATTTTCTAACGAAAAAAGAAACATCGTAACATCTATTACTTCAAAAATTAAATTTAATTAAAAAGGAATAAATGTATTTTATTAAAGAACCAAAAGATTCTAATAAATTTAGGTATTTAATGAATAAATATTTTTTTCTTATTAATAATATGGAAAGGAATCTAAATAACCGATTTTATTGGGTAGAAGGCTACTTTATACTAGGTATGTTAGTTTATTATGACGTGATTTCTCCAACCAAAGAAACTAATTTTCAATGATTTATATTATATTTATGAATACATATGTAAATAATTTTATTGATATAATTATGTGTATTTAGAAATAATATATAAGAATAATCTATTTTTGCTACAATTGTGCAATTTTTTTCTTAATAAATGTGTTTTTCAATTTATTCCGCAATGTTCTCTTTTTTGGTTTGTATTGTTCTTTTTATACATTCAGGATATCTGGCAACCCTACATTTACACAATTAAATGTCGATGAATTTTGAAAAAAATTTAGACTTTCGAGGGATACTCATTTCAATACATTTTACATACTATTTAAATTTGTAGCAATTACACTTCATTGCTTTTGGGCATCGTTATATGTAAAATTTTGTGAAAATTTGCCACTTAATAATTAACTATTCTCCCAAGAATTTCTACTAATGCTGCTTTCTGCTGCTCCGTTAATTTCCCCATAATCAATCAAAACAAAAACCACAGAACGTTCAAAAACTGGCGGCAAAGTGACCGCCCATGCAAAATTCCAATGTTGCAACATCTACCCACTCGCGTCGAAGAATTGCAAAGGCAGAGGTATATAAGAATACAGAAACGACCCCCCCCCCCGACCGACCGACCGACACTCCACTGGCATTGACAACGCTCGCTTTGATGAGCACTGCTGTTCAAAGCGAGCGAGTTGGGAATAGCGCCCCTGGTATTTTAGCGTACCGTACGTTTGCCGATAACGGCGCGCCACGCCCACATGCCGTACGCGGTAATCGGTAAAATCGGAGTATTAAAAATGAAAAATCGTGAAAACAGAAAAACGGCTGGTCAGATCTTGCTCAAATTTTGGGGACACATTTTCCCACAAAAGATCAACGGCTCCGGTGTAAATTTCAGCGCTTTACACGGCACCACCCCCGCGCCACGAGCGAAATGGCGCCATGTTAAGCCGAAAAACACACAAAAGCGTTTATTTTTTCGGTTTTTCGCGGATAGCGTTTCCGTCGTCCGAGCTACCGTAACGAAACTCGGCACGGAGCCGGTTCGTTCTTTTTAACGTTTTTTAAAACAAACTCGGACCCCGTACGTGGTGTTTTTCTAATTTTAATTCGCTTCGGGGCAAAACACGGTTACCTCTGTTATTACATAGGTGACAAAACACGGTTACCTCTGTTATTACATAGGTGACTAAGGCAAGGTATGCTCTTTCAGAGTTACGTCATTTTAAATCAGTTTCAGTTGGTTAATAGTTTCGTTACTGTAAAGTAATTCCACTAACTAACATAAAACGCATATATAGAGAGTTAACGCAAAAAACCAACACAACCAAGTTTACTTTATATTTACATAAATTATTATATAAACATTACATAATATAATACATAAAACAATAGATACATAGTAAAAGAGTTAAAAAAGATTAAAATAATAAAAAATGTACAATATATAACACGTATATAATAAAAATATTAGTTGTAATGTTCCATAATGAAAAGTGTATGTCATTGAATAATTAAAACATATTAACATGCTGTTTAAACAAACCAAATGGTTTGGCTTCATAATTTTTTGTAGTTGCAGCAATTTTGAAATTCGCCTCTCAGTAAACATTAGACGTTTTCTGTACATTTCAATAAAACGAAGCTCTTTGATAATGTTCTTTATAATTGTCTTGGTGGGTAACCATATATTGCACATAGCAGCGAATGATGTTGCTGTTGATGCACAAGTTTGTGAGATATAAGCAAATCTCTAAAATAAAAATTATTTATGCAATTGTACAACGGAGTACATTGAAAAACTTGCAATTTTTTGATGATAATAGTTTGTTAGCATTCTTTATCGTCCAAGATAGTCCAAGTTCTACGAAAATTATTGCAGATGCTCCAGGAAAATAGTAATCCTTGGATAGCAATAAGTTGTTGCAGAAAAATTTCATTGAATCTCTGACAGTAGCGAAATTAATTGATCGTCGATATGTTCCAACTTCTACATGTCAATGAATTTATTTATACATTGACTGACAACCTACAAATAATTTTAAACAAATCATCAAATATACCACACCACCCACTTTTAGTGTATTACCTATTCACGAGCTTTTACGTTTCAGCAAAAGTTCAAACTTGTAACTTAAATCTGTACAAATTTCCAACGTTTCTCACACATTTTTCAAGAATATTTTTCCATAGGTTGTAATTTGCATTTGTTCAAATACTCGTGTTGCGATATTGTAGTAACATTAGTGAACATATAAATGGAAATGATTGTTTTGCTGCATAAATGTCTTACGTTGTTACGATTATGAAAAACGCCACTCGGTATAACATTAGAGCATTAGACCTTTTTCGTGCATTCCAACAAAAAAGCTTTTTTATAATGTCCATTATAATTGTATGTGTCTCCATATATTGCATAAGTTTTACATAGTGCCGAATCCAATTTTGTGGAATATAAGTATGAAATTTCTAAAATAAATCTTTTTATACAATTGTACAACGAAGTACATTAAGAAACTTACAGTTACTTAACGATAGCACGTTATAAGTATTGTTTATCATTCAAAATAGTCAAAGTCCTACAAAAGTTATTGCAGATTGTCCAGGGAATAGTAACCCTTGGATAGCAATAAAGTGTTGCCGAAAAATATCGTGGAAGATTGAACAATATCGCAATTAATCCATCATCGATATGTTCCGATTCCTAAATGTCAATGAATTTACATTTATACATTCACTGATAACCTAAAAATAATTTTAAACAATCAAATATGTCCCAACGCCCACTTTCAGTGTATATTACCTGTTCATGTGCTTTTAAAATACGTTCCAGCAAAACTCCAAACTTATAACTCAAATCTGTACCTATTTGCCTATTTCCGACGTTTCTCACATATTTTCAAGAATGTTTTTTCATATGTTGTAATTTGCTGTTCAATTACTCATGTTGCAATGTTTTAGTAACATTAGTGAACACACAAATATTGGAAATGTTCATTGTATTTAACAGTAATTAAAACTTAATTTCATTGAACAACAAAACCTTAGCAACATGCTGTTGAACCAAATAAAATTGTATTGCTTCATATTTTTGTTGCTACAATTATTAAATACGCCACTCGGCATAACATTAGAGCATTAGACCTTTTCCGTACATCCCAACGAAAAGAAGCTCTTTAATAATGTCTATTATAATTGTAAGTGTCTCCATGGGTAACCATATATTGTATAAGTTTTACACAGTAGCGAATAGCGTCACTGTTAATAGACAATTGTGTGGAATATACGCAAGGATCTGTGAAATAAAAATTATTATTAATATAATTGTATAACGTAGTACATTAAAAAACTTACAACTACTCGATGATAACAACTTATTGGTATTATTTATCGTCCACGTTGGTCCAAGTCTAACTAAAATTATGAGATGCTTCAGAGAATAGCGACCCTTAGACGGCAACAAATTGTTGCTGAAAAATATAATTAAATCTCGAACAATAGCAAAATAGATCGATTGTCGATATGTCGTAATTTCTACATGCCAATGATTTTACATTGATACATTCAGTGACCACCTAAAAATAATATTAAATTAATAATCAAATAAACAGTATCAAAAAGTGTTAGCTCATTACCTGTGCACGTGCTAAAAAAATATATTTTAGTGAACCAATCATTTTTTGACTGATATCTCTATATTCCTTAAGTTTCTTACAAATTATCAAGCATGTCTTTCCGCATCAACAAATTGCAATAGCTTGAATAGCGTTTTATAATGTGTTGGTAAGTTTCGTGAACATACATTTCATAATTATTGAAATGTTTCATTAATTAAAAAACGCTTATATTTAACGACTAAATGATAAAAACGAATTGTACTTTAGCTAAGCATTTTCTTATGATATTTCTCTTTGTCTTCACAATAGCTACCTCTTCGTCTGTCGACTCGAAAAAAAAGGACCATTTTAAAAAACCATCACTTGCATTGCTTTTGGTTTCGTTGATAATCATAAAATATTTTTATTATAAAATTTATTGTACGCTGTCCGTGTTTGTGTAAAAACTGATGCTATACTTAAAGCAATCTAAAAGAGAACATATATATATATAACGTTTTAATATACTTCATTCTTAAACTTACAATTTCTCAATAATTGCAGTACATTCGTGTTCTTCACACTGGTACGCTCCATATTATTCCAAAAACGGGCAACATTCTGATTGCGACAGCAATAAATTGTAGCACAAAATTACAATAGACATTCGAATAACATTAAAATTCATCAATCCTCGAAGTGCGCAAACTTTTCACTGTTGCTAAATGAAGTTGTAACATTCTTCGACAACCTAAAAATGATTTGAAATTAATTAATAAACATCGAATACTATATAATTCTAATTTACTACCTGCGCATATATGTCAGAATTTATCGGATGTGATGTTATAAATGGTTACAATACATAATTTACTCATAAAAATTAACAATTACAGAGATAAATGTTATTCATGTTTATGAAGCAAGATTTTGTGCAGATTAAATTATATGTTGTTCGGAACGGTTGTGTAACATGAACTTATAATAAAATATCAAGATTTTCAGAGAAATAATTGTTTATCAACCAATCACAAAATTGTATAAAAATTAATTTATTCACTCCAAACGAGTGTACAAGGACAACGTATAAATTGTAGGAAAATTTTAAATCAAATGAAATAAAAGCGGTACTCTACTATACCATAAGATTAACAATTATAGATAGATCATTATATTCACTTTATCACAATTCTAATGAAGGAAGCTATGAACAAGTGAAAAAATATACTCGTAAATGATATTCATTAAAAGCAACACTGAAATATTTATCTTGATGTTTGATGTAGTGGATAATGGTGATAAGTGTTCGAGGATAAGGAGTGGGGATTAGGTATATTTTATTCGAGCCACAGCGCAGACATTACATCAGGCGCGGGCTCGGCTTTAAGTTCATCTGTATTAGAAACAGATGCATTTGTTCTTGTCCATGTATGTATGTCAGGAATGGAAAACGTAATGTAACGATACTTGATAACGTTATAATAACGATTCAACTATAATTTCTAATAAAATAACGTAACGATTTTTAAATAACGTTACAATAACCAATAACGTTTCATTAAAAGTTATTTGTATCCTTATTCTCTACAAATTAAATGTTTATATTGCGTTCTATTTATTTTCAGAATTTTTTTTAATTTTTAAAATGAATATAAGAATAAAATAACTTAACGTACATTTGTACTCTTTTTTAAATTCACATTTAACAGATCTCAAAAATAATTTCAGAGTTACAAATAAAAATTATGTTTATAACGTTATATATCACAATTTAGGTAACGTTATACAACAATACAACAAAACAATTCATTTTGTAAATGTTATTTATAACGTTATGTAACGAAAACAAATAATAAATAACATTATACAATAACCTAACGATTTAAAACGTTATTCCATTCCTGATGAACATATATACATTTTCTCAATATTGTTTCAACAAAATAATATATGAAAACATAAATGTTTAAGTTATCACAATCTATTATATAATATTTACATTGGTATATCCCTTGAAATGCTGAGTGGGGTCCTATAGCGACCCCAGAAAGTATTTTTCTTTAATAACTTTGTAAGTATTTTTTGTAAATTTTCATATTTCATGTATTTTCTCCTTTTTTCATTGCCAAGTATTGTAGCTGGTTTGTCTATTCTAAAAACTTTACCGTAATTTTATGTTTACATATAACCTACTATCTCTCGCGCAATAAGTCGATTGATAACGCCGACCGCACACGTGTTTCATGTTTTTACGGCCGTCCTGTGAGTCAACAGAATTGCAAAAAGGTGTCGCACCCCGCTGCTGGGAGTGGACATCCTTTCAGAAAATGTTTATTTTATAATTATATCAATAAATACATATATTTAACATATATATTTTGTTATTTTCAATTTTTGAACATGGGGTCCCATGAAGACCCTACTTCGTTATTAGTGTTGTCAAAAAGTGTACAGCATTTCAAGGGATATATTTACTTACAGACACGAAGTTGATTTCATATATAATTTTACCGAAACAGGAGCCGCGGCGCAGACATTACATCAAGCGCGGGCTCGCTTATTAGTTCATCTATATCAGTGATAAGACACATGCATTTATTCATTCCAAACACTCTCGTATCACAATATTTTTCGTATATATCGGACGATCAACGCCTCGGTTGGCTAAATCAACCGGACGTGGTGGAATACAAACTTTAAGATTTTTTCTCGATCTCACTCGAGACAGAGCTACGTATAATTGTCCGTGACTAAACATGTGACAAGATAGGTGGACACCAACCTTGTCCAAAGTTTGACCTTGAACCTTATGTACGGTCATTGCAAATGCCAATTTAATTGGAAACTGCACCCTGACAAATTCGAAAGGCAAGTCGTCATCAGTAAACATTTTGATTTTCGTAAGAAATACTCGTTTACCCAAGAAGGGAGCGCTAATATGGTCACATATAATAATGTTGTCTTTTAATTCGACAACTTTAAATCTCGAACCGTTACACAAGCCTCCACGAGCATTAATATTTCTAAGCGATATCACTATCGCTCCCACTTTTAGCTTTAATCTGTGAGGGGGAAATCCCACAGGTTGTAGACTGTTAATATATTCGTCTGTATAAATACCACGCTCTGCACTCTGCCAAGATGACAGTCAGCGCTGAGGTACACCTTTTCTTCGCCCAATAACACATTATTTAGCACGCGATTGTTAATTTTGTCAACGGCATCATTTGTCGGCCCTATAACTGCGACCGAACCGAGAGCTTCAAAATCAGTCGCAGACAATTTTTCATTGCCAAACACAGCCGTTACTATGTCGTCGCACAAGAGGTCTTTAGAAATTTCGATAAAATCGACTGAGATAGCGCGATCAGACGCTCCCAAACTACCATTTCCTATTGACAAGAGCCAATCTTTAAAGCGATCGTCATCATCTGAGACGCGCATATTAAGTTTTAAATTGAACGTATGTACCGACCGCCAGAGCGGCGATCGTTTGACAAATACCTCCAAAATATCTACCGCGCTCCCTCTTTTTATCACAGGCAGACATTGCTGGAAATCGCCACAAAAAACTATCAGTTTACCACCAAATGGCGATACGTTCTGCATGATGTCCGCAAGTTTGTCATGAACAACTTTTAATACGTATTTCGAGCTCATCGATACCTCATCCCATAGAATGAGATCAGCTAATTTTATTTCAGTCGCGAGAAAACTTTGATTCTTCAACATCGAAACAGAGTCATTGTCGAGTTTAAAAGGTATCCTGAACAGTGAGTGAACGGTCCTGCCGTCTTTGTACTGCCCAGCCGCGATGCCGGTCGAGGCCATACAGATAACTTTTTTATCACAACTTTGTACCCACAACATGAGCGTTTCGAAAAGTGTTACACGAATATCGGCCACTTAATAAAGAAAGCCTATACTCGTACAACAAGAACGGTGAATCGGACTCGCGGCTAGTTCAGACGAGAATGGGGTAGGTCCGAATTAGTGACAAACTTGGAGACATCAATAAGGGCGCCACACTATTTATTCTGTAAGGTAAAATAGCGAAAAAACCTAAGAAAAGAAATAAAAGAACTCGTAGGCTTGAACGATATATGCCTTTAATAACACCAAAGCAAAATAGTGAACTAACTGTAGTACGAGCCGAGGGCTCTACAATAGTTAACGTAAGATAATAAATGGTTAACGTAAGATAATAAATGGTCAACGTAAAATCGAAACGTAGCAACGAATCAGAACGTAGCTGATGGTTAAATATCTAAGCTTAGCTTTCGCTGAGAAGAAATTCTGTTGGAAACTCCACTGGTGGCTCCAGGACTAGCAGGAGGACCACAGAAGGACGTCAAAAACGGATCCAAACGACGTAAGATAAAGGCTGGACAAAAGCTTGACCCAAGCCTGACACCTGTAAATAAAAGTACGATAGCCTCACTTTCTCCACGTGGTACAAAGAAAAGTTTACCTGTGTTGGTGTATATAACAGATCCAATAATTTTATCGGCAGGAACGAATTCGCACAAATGGCGTGACTCAAAGAGTCTGCACCCACCGTCAATTAACTAAAATATCCGTGGACAATTTTCCACACCACAACAGGTGGCTTTGACTACAACCAAGAAAACCAGAAGAGACGTTAGAACCGGATGTAATATAATTTGGACATGCGTGGAAAAAGACTGGTCACTGGAGCTACTAAAATAAGCTGAAACTACTACTCATGGGACCTAACTCTCAATCGGACAATGTTACCGTAACAAAAGAAATGTCTTTCCGCAGCCCCCCGCTCCTTCTATCATGAACAAACGTCTTGCGTTTTTGCCATCGATAGCAGCGGTTATCTGATCGAACACAATTCGTTGTTCGGTATTGAAACGTTTTATTCGTTCATCGACGACACGCGCTGCCGACGAATCGACAGCGATCGCGTCGCCACCCAAAACAGTGTTAAGGTTTATGGCCGCTTGATCGCTGGGTATGGGTAATCCCAACTTTTCGTTCGTTAGGCCGTTTGCTCGCAACATTTTGTCTATATCGGCCCGTGCCAATTCCTCTGCGATTTCGTCCGGTATTCCGCGTCTAGCGAAATCTTCGAACATGTATTCTCGAAACCGGTTCCAAAGCGATAATGGATCGGACGGTTCGCAAAATACGCAAATTGTGACGAACATACGTCTAATCTCTATCGGCATTGTCAATTCGGTCGCCTCCGCCAGGGTTTTAACCCATAACGTATCGTCAGTCAGTAAGCCCATTTCAATTGCGGCTTCCCTAAACGACGGAAAAGTTTTTCCGCTCACCGTTCTTAAATCAACGAAATCTTTTGCGCCGCATACGTGCAACAATAAAGTCCTTAAATAATAGCGTTCTAACTCTTTCGGTGACACTGTATACAGTCTCGTGATAGTGCGACAACTGTTTTTTCTTTTTGACCATTCTTGTTTTTTACTGTTCCACGTATAATGTTCCGGCACGTCAATGTATTTTAAATGCCGTGCAGACGGGTCCGTTCGATTTAATCTAAACCACGCAAGTTACTTTGATTCTTTTGATTCGGCCGCCAATAGAGCTTCATCTTCGTGACCTTTCTCGAAGTAAACCATTTGTTCGTCCGGCAAGTGAACTTGCAATTTTTGGACGCTATGAGAACGATAGAACATTTTACACTCACTTAAATGCCAGTGCGCCTCGCTTGCGGTCATATAGCGACAATCTTTATAATTTTGTACTTCGTCACATGATGCCTCATCGGCGATACACAATCGCGCTCTATCGTGTCCCTTATAAACGTACTTGTACAAGTACTTGATAGCGTTTTCTGTACTACAGAGATCTATATTAATATGACATTTATATTTCATTAGCAGATACGGATTATAAGCAACCACAAACCTATTATCTATAGCAGATTTGCTTTTCGCATCTAGGTGCAACCGGCCGTCATTCGGTCGGCGATAAACTGCAATACCTTTCATATCAAAAAACGTACGTTCTTCAAATCTTTTAGGAAAATTCTTAGCGCAACGGTCGGGATTTTTTATTCGACATGCGATATCTTTTCTTCCTTCGCACGGTTCGTGTAACATGTGACTCGTAACTAATTCGAACAGCCTAGGCTCTTTTTCGACGTCCGGCAAAAATGCCCTAACAATTCTGTCGACCTGATCGGTTTCGTTGATCTTGCAAGTTTTCTCTAACATCAACAATATGTGAGAGTGCGGCAAGCCACGCTTTTGAAACTTGATCACGCCGACCCACGCTTTCGCTTTACCAAACACACCTTTCGTAGTGATGTCCTCAAAGAAACTATCGAATTTCATTTTGAACACCCTGTTCGTTATATCCGGACGATCGGCGTATAAGTCGTCCGCTTTTATCAGCTCTGCGATTTCTGGCCAACGTGGATTACATGTAAACGTTATAAATAAATCCGGTTTACCAAATCTCGCCACCATAGACATTGCGTCGTAATATTGTTCCGAATAATTTCTCGGACTACAACGGTACGTCGAAGGTAATATTATAATCTTACCTAAGGGCACTTCCATACGCTCCGCCGATTTCGTTGCGTAATCGTGAAGGCCCTTATATTGTTCACAACGCATTTTTTTTTGATTTCGCTTAATCCACTCTAAATTGTTCGCTTCGTCCCTTAATACGCAGTCAATTATGTACTGCTGAGTCAGTTTGCCAGCGTCCAAGACACGATTTACTTGGGTTCTGTTACCAACATTTTCCGCACGTCGACACATAAGATACCCGTAGTACATATGCATCGTTAGACGTTTTCCCCTTTTCGTTTTCATGTTAACGTGCCAGCCCGAATCACCGCACGGAAACAAAAGGGGATACATGAGCGCATCAAGATTTTTATCTAGTATACTCACATTTCTATAACCACCCGTCTTTGGATAAAATATCGTATCCCTTTCGAAAGGAGCCGAACCGTCGGCACTTTCAAATGCGATTCCCACGCCATGCTTTTCCGGCTTTTCCGGGTCGTCTCCGGCATTCCGAACCATCGACACACATACCTCTCTGTTCGTCACACCCATGGTCACCGCTTCTCTACACTGTTCGTCGTAAACGTCCTTGACCATCGCAATGTCACAGGCTAACCTGTTAAAACGTCGCATTACCTCGTCTAAGCGAGTGAGTAGATTTTTGTCTAACTGGGGAAACTGCTTAGCACGCACTTCGCCGGCGTCACTGCTGTCGAGAATGTACAGCTGAGCGTACTTCGGTTGGCCATTCTCTTTCGGAAAGAGTCCGGCGCAAAAGCAATGAACGAACACCCCGTGAGTTTTCATCGTCCACATACCTCTCCGCGACGGCAAGTCCACCACTTTCGTCGTACCCATAGACGCAAACCCTAAAGACGAATTGTAACTTCGTATGAACCTTTTGAATTCATTACCTTTGGGATGCACTCCAGAAAACAAATCGATTAGTAAGTCAGGCATGCGTTGAAACGGTTCCAACGCAACTTCACCTTTCATGCAACATTTAGTAAATTCAAATCTAGTATTGACCTCTGCGACCCAATATCTCGCACCGCAATACCGGCAAACCTCGCTCATCTTACCGCAATCGTACGCCTCGAACGTATCCTCGTTAACTGTTCGCCAAGCTAACGGAATATTGTCGTCGTCAGTGCGCCTACCTTTTGTCGTTTTACGGCTCCTTTTCGGAGGTAACGGACTCTTAAAGTGTCCTTTGTCGCTACATCGCTTATCGGACGCATTCAGTTGCAAAACGCTTTCGCTCGGTACCCTTTTGCGACCCGCATTTTCGTCTACCTCCATATCTGTCACGTCCGTCATCGTCAAGATTGTCGCGATTGTGTTTACAATCGCATCCGTTTCGTCGTTCGTCGCTACAACCGCAACAGTTTTACGAGATCTACCCCTCTTTTAAGGTACCACTACCACTTTGACGCTTTCCGCACCAATCGTTCTCTGCTCGAGGACAGACGAACGTTTTGGAAAAGGTCGGATCGTTCTTGTGTCGAACAAAAGTTTCATGTGCGATCTCATCTTACCTTCATCGTAAGTGCAAACCGACGGATCATGTCCTAAAACCAACTCGATACAGTTGGCTATCGCAAACAAACCACACATGATGGCGTCCCTTTGTCGCTGACACGACCTGTACACTATTGGGACGCCAGGAAAAACCCTATCCAAGATCACCCGCATCGACGAATATTTCATCGCCGTTCCGTCGTTAACACCATACGTCAAGTGCGGATTCATAGAATCATACACATACACGGCATTATCTCTAAATACGGCTACCGCCCAGTGACCTATCGAATCTACATTACTAACCTTGCCAAACGTTCTGGATCCATAGTTGGGATCGCCGAACAAAATCTGCACGGCAGGCTCGTAATCCACCGGCACTATTCCAGCTAGCACTTCACGATGTACAAAAGATTGAAAGTCGACCATTGTTGCACCGGTAGACAGCTCCAGCATGTGTACGAAATGCCCCATGTCGATGGTGTCAACGTAGTATCTATCGCTTAGATACTTTTCAGCTATAAACAAAAAAATTTATAAAACCGCTACCAATCTACACAATTGTAATAATGAAGTATATTTCTTCTTAAAATAAACTTAAGCCAAGCACCGACTTTTATGACGGATAATATTTTACGAAAATTGTCATTTCTCGCAGATTTTTTTCAATGCAAGACTTTAGCAAAACAGTAAGAATTAAAAATAACCTTTCCAATTTTATATAAGGTAATAAATTTAAAGGTAACACATTATTTTCGTATAAACTGTTGTAACTTAAAAACAAGAAAATATTTCAAAATCGCTAAAAAAAAACTGTATATATTCCATTTCAAAAAATAGACGTGCTTTTTTAAATTCAGCTGAATAAACCGACAAAAACAAACACTGTGACCTATCAGATCAACAATTTTATAGCGTATTGTATTAAATGTAGATGTGCAACTGAGTTATTAGTAAGTGCAACCGGGCAGTCCAATTAGCCTTAAACCTTTATAATTTATTATAACTGTTAAGTGTTCATCTGAGTAACGACCTGCAACGCAACCTCGCATTCCGAATTAAACTTTCAAAAGTAGTAATTAAAAGAGGTTAGCAGTTATTTATTCAAGCGAAATCTGTACGGTTGTTAACTATACTCATTAATTTTAAAATAATTTAAAAAAAAAATAAATACAATACTAAATACATGAGAATTTACATAATAACACTATAAAAAGTCTAAGTGTTCTTTGGATTATCACCTGGAGTGCAGCGTCACACTACGAATTAAACTTTTCAGGGTAGCAACCAAAAATATGAGTTGGTTGTTTAAATGCGGCGAATACCATTGTTAACTGTTTTGATTTATTAAAAATTAATAAAGTGCAACCTTACACACCGAATTAGAGAAAGTAAATAGAAAAATTATAAATATAATAAGAGTAAGTGTTCATTGCCTTACTACCTAAAGTGCAACCTTACACTGCAAATTAGGCTTTTAATGGTAGTAATAGAGGAATAGAAGTTGTTTGTTTAAATAGAGCGACTACGATTGTTATCTGATTTGAATTATTAAAAATTAATTACCTCATATACACAAAATTATATACTTACCTTATACCTGAAAAAGTAATTAGTAAAATTATAAATATAATAAGCGCAACTGGGCATTGTCTTAACTACCTCCCTAAAGTACAACCTTACACTCCGAATTAGGCTTTGAATGGTAGCAATGTAAGAATAGAAGTTGTTTGTTTAAATGAAGCGACTACGATTGTTAAGTATTTTGAGTTATTAATAAATAAATACTTGAGGGAGTAAATATTAAAATTATAAATACAGGGTCCGGCAAAATGATCTCCCACATTTTAATCTTTAATAAAAACGCCATTGTAAATGCTATTTAGATTTTATTTTTATTAACTGAAAATGTATGCTATGCCATTTGTTTTTATTAAGTTTAAAAAATTACAGAATCCAAATGATGACCATTTTTTTCGATATACATTCGAAGCTGATTTCTGAAAGTTTCCATCACTCGAGCAGTAATTTGAGGCGATATTCCTGTAATTTCTTGGCGTATTGCTGCTTTCAATTCGTCAATGGTTCGGGGATGGTGTTGAAAAACCTTCGCTTTCAGGTAGCCCCAAAGGAAAAAGTCGCATGGGGCAAGATCGGGTGAACGCGCAGGCCACCCAACGTCTCCACGTAACGAGATTACGTGTCCTGGAAACATTTCCCTTAAAACGTCCATTGTCCTTCTTGCCGTATGAGCCGTAGCTCCATCCTGTTGAAACCATACATCCGGATGTTCAAGTTCTCTAAGTTTTGGATGTATGGTTTCAACAGGATGGAGCTACGGCTCATACGGCAAGAAGGACAATGGACGTTTTAATGAAATCAGTAAACAAACCGTAAGGGGGTACGCAATTGTCAAATAGCGGTATAGATAGCAGTAAGTAACAGTACCTGATCAGGTTAATCGTTGACACGTGTTGATCGCTCGATATTAACACAAACCGTAGCACTCGTTGGTCGTTGCAGAGAGCCGAGTCGATGACGTTGTTAGTGGTAGCTGATGTTACGCTGTGCGTATGATGAAAACTTCTCGGTGTAGCGAGCCCGCCAGATATCGGCAGAACAGCCTGTTTTATTTGACGAATCAAACTCAACGATGGGGTTCACTAAAACCAAGGACTGAGCTTAGGATTCCAGAAGTGGCATTCAAGCCGGCGTTTCCAAATCGGAGTCGCCAATGGCCCACACTCAGGTTACACACGTAGAAAACAACACCGACGCTATACTACGGAACTTGCTTGTCCGTTGCCAAAACACAAGTGCCGGAAATCATAATTCCAAATCCACAATGGCCCTCGCGGCCAAAAACCAAACTAAAGTCACGATCGGCGCACTAAACTTTGATGTACCATGTCCGCCAAAAGTCACGTAACAGCTTTACTAATGTTATCCAACCATTTCGGTAGTGAGGCGAAAGTAGGCTTCACTACTCCCCCGGGGCCAAAGTTGTGCCCCAGGTACTTGAAGTTATTGGTTGCCGGCACTTGTTGTAGACTGTGGCCTTTAATTGAGAAGGTGGCCGAGGAGATAATGGCCACCTTTTTCTTAGAGGGCACAGCCTTCGCGGAGAGGACATTACATTTCTGGATGTTAAGTGCCATACCTCTTTCATCGAAGAAACGGCTTACGTGGTCCAATGTTAGATGGAGGGTCCTTGGGTGTTTCTCCAGAAGAACAATGTCATCCGCGAAGGCGAGTGCGGCGCACTTCGTGCCTGGCACCACCTCTCCACCTCTTAAGCCATCGTTGAGTTGGTCAAGGAGTTCGTCCAAGACGATGTTGAAAAGCAGTGGGCTGAGAGGGTCCCCCTGCTTTACACCTCTGCCAATCCGTATGCTCTTAGTGGTCCTGCCCCCAGTGTTGATCGACGTGGATGCGGTCGTGAGGTTGTTATAAATATATTCCCTGGTCTTCGGGTCCACGCCCATCCTCTCTAGTGCCCTCTCTATTGCATGGTGGGAGACCGTGTCGAAGGCCTTCCTTACGTCCAGCGACGCGACCTTGAAGGATTGTCCTTAGCAGTGCTTGATTTAATGTAGTGGTCTAGAATTAATACGTTGGCCAACGTGCCATCCAGAGACATAAAGCCTCTCTGGTTCTGGCTCAACGTTACTGCTGCCGCGATCCGTTTATTGACAATCCTGTGCAGCAATCGCTGGCCCAGGCTGCTGATGGATATGGGACGGTAGTTCTCGGCCTTCGAACGGTCTCCTCCCTTATGTATGAGGATGGTCCTCGATGTTAACCATAGGGAGGGCGTTTTTCTTATGAGGAGGATGGTGTTGAGCAGTAGGCTTAGCTTATCAGTGTCCAAAGCTTTCAGGGCTTGTAGGGTTAACCTGTCGGGCCCTGGGGCGGTGGGTCTCATCTGACTCAACGTCGAAACTATTTCGTCTGGCCGTATTGGCTTGTAGATCTCGGCCGCCGGTTTTGGCACAAAGTTATGGGCAGGGCGAGGGGCTGAGCTGGTTGCAAACACCTCGGTGAAATGGGATTCTGTCTTCCACCGAGGGTTGCTCTTCTTGGATGTTATCACCCAGCTTACCTGCCAGTATTAGCTCCGCCAATGTGGCGCGCTTTGTGAAGTAGAGATCCTGCGCCTTTTTATAGAGCGCAGCCCTACTCCCTCGGCCACCTATCGAGGCGCCGTAATTCTTGGCAGGTTTTCTTTTCTTTTTGGGAGCCCTGTGTCGTTAGAGTGGCGATGCTGCCATAACTTTGTGGCAGAGTTGGTCTAAAAGTCCGGACATATCGTGAGGAGGGGTAAACGGATCTAAGATTTTTGAGAGAGTGTGATCGGGGGTTTAGTTATTTGGTACGTCGCAGTGGGAGCCGATGTTGTTGTTTCAAATACCTCGTCTTCAAGATTCTCTTTATGAGTTAACGGGTCAGGCATCCAAGATGGACCCGCGATTTGTGACGTATGGATTGTTTCGGTTGTGCTAGTCAGGGGGGCTTGTTCTGAACGAGTTCTAAAATGGAAGTCCGGGGGTGCCAAACTGCAGGGGGAGCGGTGGCAGGAGGTGGAGCTGCCTCTTCGATGTCTGAGCGAATTTGTTCCAGGAGATTTTTGTACTCGGGCCTTCGCCGCTGGTATTTGACCTGCTCGGCTGGACGTTGGAGCAAAATACCCAAGTCCTGGTTGATTTTTAAGCCCACGTAGGCAATCTCCGCCTGGGCTAGGTGAAGTCGCTCCAGGGCTGACCAGTTTTCTCGGCTCTTCTCCACTTCCTGTGAGAGCTCATCTTGGTATGCATACGGATGAGCTCTTCGTAGATGGTTCTTCATGCCCGCATGCGTAGTGAAGGTTCTTACACATTGCGGGCATTGGTTGGTGTCCGACTGTGATGCTGGCCTGCAGTATCGGCGCCTGTGTTGTTTGAGTCCGGCTTCGGAATTGTAAATGCCCCCGCATTCGCAGGTATATTGTGTCGACGCGATGGGGCTGGGTGACCGTAGCAACAATTTTGCCCGGTCCGTTGATCTGAGGGTTCTTTTTTCCCCAGCCATGGAAATCTAGCCAAGGTTAATATATAAATGGCTAGTTGGCCTCTCTTCGATTTAGCGATGCTCTTCAGTGGACAGAATTAAGTTGAAAAATTTGAGATTATGCAAGTGCAACGGAGTATCAACTTGGGAAAATTTAATTTTAGAGGAAAAGCAAAGTGCAACGGACTATAAGCAATGCAACGGAATTATAGAGATGCAACGGAATTATGCAAGTGAGTGCAACGGAGTTTGAAAATTAATTTAAAAAAAAAAAAAAAAATTGAAAATTTGAAAAAAGGGTTGGGGGAAAAGTGGTGGGGTAGAGTGATGTTTCGGTGGGAGTGAGAGAAGGGAAGGGTAGGAATATTGATGGGGGAACTGGCTGCACGTGTGTGACTTTGAACGGGGTCACCACGTGGTCGTTTAAAAACTGCTTTTACTACGAAACTATTTATTTGATTTAAATTTAAAAACTTGTAAAACACTTAAACACTTAGCGCGCACAGATTAAAACTTAATTTAGAAATATAACACGTTAAAATACTACAATTACATTCAAAAGATAGCGGAGCTCTGAAAACACGTCCTCTCGCTACGAAGGCTGGCGAGAGAGTCATAGTTACTCCCGCCGTTTACCCGCGCTTGCTTGAATTTCTTCCCGTTGACATTCAGTGCACTGGGCAGAAATCACATTGCGTCAACACCCGCAGGGGCCATCGCAAAAACAAATAGCGTGTTATATTTAAGAAAAATGAGTTATCGATGTTTAACCCTGCAGCGGTGGCGCCGGGTCTCTCAAGAGATATAGTCCGAGAGAAGGCGACGAAGGGTGCGTAATACAGAAATTTCGAAATAAATTTAAAAGAATTTTTTTTTTTTGAGAAAGCCAACAAAAATCCAAAACAAATCAATAAAGAATTATAATTATCAGTTTTTACACAGTTTCTATGGCAAAGAATGTAGCATTTTAAAATATAAAATTTTTAATTAGTTGTAAATGTGCCCATAATTATATGATAACAGATTTGCTACAAAGACTATCGAATTATACTAGAATGCTATAAAATTTTAATAAATGACTCCGCACAAATAGTCACTATCATTTGACTTTTTTAAAATTTTTTATTTGTGGTTTATTGACACTTCAACAGCTCAGGTCATGAGTGTCAGTTGACATATATTACATTTTGTTATACATATTTATTTGTTTTAGAAAATCAATTGTTTTCTTTAGGTTCTCCTTTGTGTCCTTTAAAGCTGATCCAAACGTACTCGCTACTAGCTGTGTTTTCCTTTCATCCTCGTACTTTGGGCAGTCCATCAGGATATGTTTGACTGTAAGCGCAGTGGCTTCCAACCTTTTTGTACTTCCGACCCCCTTTTTCATAAAAAAATTGTTGCGCCCCCCTCACTTTTCGTAAAAATCCAATTTCATAAATACTGTCCTGATATAATAATTAGTTAATGGACTACAAAACAAAATACCATAATGTTCTGTATAAATGAAGTTCTTTTTGTTTGTTTTTATTCAAAAAAGATATTTTGGTAACAGCTGCGCGCCCCCCTTGCAATAGTTGGAAAACACTGCGTGTAAGGGGAAGCGCACAGTTTTCGCAAAGGTCCGGGTTCGTTCCATTTAGTAGATGTTGATGTATCAGCCTTGTATGTCCTATTCTTAGTCGGGTGATTATTGTTTCGTCCCTTCGGTTGAAGTATTTTATTATCTTTTCGGTATTTTCTTTTATTTCTCTTAGTTTGTTATTTTCAATGTTGTTCCAGTCTGTATTCCACGAGAGCTTTGTTTTCATTTTAATGAATGATGTAATGTCTGAAGCTGGTATGGGGATCTTTTCTATCTCTTCTTTTGTTGTTGCTTTTTTAGCCTCTTGATCTGCTTGTTCATTCATTTGACATTTAATTAGTTGTTGATAAACGATGGGTAAAATACGATTTTTCTTTATTTTGTGACTTATTCATAAAAATAGATATAGCGAGTAATATCTCATTTAAAAGAGAAAAAAAAAAGCACATTCAATTATTCCTCAGCCAACTTCGCAGCCCTTAAGAAAAAACGAAATTAGGGGTAATATCTCAAAAATTTAAAGCCATAAAAAAAATCTAAAATGACAGTAACATTCTCCACCAAAAAATACATCAGGAAGTACATATAAAACTGATGTAATGAATAAAATAAATAAGAGAAAAACAATTCAACATTTTCATATTTTTGCTGTAACATCTGAAGTTCTGTAGTTTGAGAAATGTTGTACTTCTGAAAATTAATTGTAGCTCCTCTCACACTTGGAAATAATTCATTAAATTTAAGCAAACCTGTACCTCTTATAATAAGCGAGATCCCCATGCATTATTAATTATTTTTGATGTCATGCACATATCAGTACAGTTCGATTACACATCTCCATCAAATTACAAAACTTGGGAGTGACTAACAAAAATGTTATAGCGGTTTAAATATTTTACTTAAAAACACAATAATTTTGAAAATTTAATTACACAGGTCCCACGCTTTGTTACATTTTTTTGATGTAAGGTGCATGTCAGTACAACCGTATTAGACATCTCCAGCAAATTGTAAAATTGAAATTACCGAATGAAACAACACATAGGGTAACTGCTATAGTTATTGGCCCCCTTAAGCAAAATTTCATATTGCAAGTGAGATAATTAATTAATTTTTCGATATTAAAATATAAAAACTGAACTGTGGTGTAGACCAATAAACTTATTTTCATGTTTAATATCCGAATTTGATGTATCATACGTTTTTAATAGTAAAAATTAATTATTTTTTAAACACTACGCAGTTTGTAGTTATTGGCATGTGTTTCGTAGTTATTGGCCTTGCATGTACCAGTTATTGGCATTCATAATAATTGTTACTTCTTTTCAAAATTTCTCACAAAATAATAACAATATTTATTGTTTTCTTGTAACTGTGCATTTAAAGATACCAGAGAAAATAATTCCTAATAAATAAATATGGTTTGGGTACACAAAATTTTATTTTAACTAAAAGTAAATTCTATTATAAACTTGTCTTTTACATAAAGGCTAATAGGGTAACTAAAAATATCATATTTGAACACTGTAAAAATAAATTCTTTTTTCTATTTCAAAGTTTCAGTCTTACACTTTTCTTCTTTTTTCTTATTTACACAGTCTTTGATTGACATGTTTTACATGTGAATACTTTATACGATTTTTTTTTGTATTTTAATATAGGTACATCTCAGGTGATAATTTCTGCAACATGTGTTACATGTTATTCCAAAATTGTTGCTATTAATATTATAGCAACAAGTAAAACATATACCAGAGACAACTTTGTTATTTAAAAATTCGTTTTGAATATTGTTTTCATTAGGTTGTTCCTCAATCTCTTGGTCAATATCAAAATTTTTAAATAAATCTTTGTCATGAACTTCTCTCTTCTTTTCTTTGATTACTTTAATATTTTTACTATTATCACTCAATTTAGTTATTGGCAATTTTAAATTTTCACTTATTAGCACATTTGATACTATTTGAACTTTGTTTGATTTTTGTTTAAGTAATTTTAGTTTTTTTATTCTTTTCTTATCATTGCTATGGGCGGATGCCGCGACAAGAATGACTTAAACCATCCTTTTCCAGGTGTATTGGTTTTAAACAAGGTTTCTCTTTTAGAATCCTCTAGAAACTTTTTAACGGATAGCTTAATATCGTCAAACTGTTGGAAAAACTTTTTTTTTCTGCTTTCTTCTAGCCAGGCCACAATTATAGCTTCTTTGAAATGAGTCAGTACTGAAGAAGGACCATGTTGTTCTTTAATAAATTTTTCGCAAAGGCGGAACTGCGATGTGGCCCTAGGAACATTATACATCTTCGAAGCTTCTCGTTTAGATATTCCATTTTTACAGCCTCTAATGGTCTAATGCTTATTCAATATCGTTCTAATTGTATTTTTTTTTTATAAAAACAACTTCGTTTTACTTTTGGCATTTTCAGGAAATTTACAATTTAAATTTGCCGGTAAATTTTACACTGTGTATAGTTATTGGCATACAATACTTTAGTTATTGGCCACGGTTAATAACTGAATGTAGGCAGAATTCAGGTGTACTAGTTATTGGCCGCCTATGCCAATAACTATAGTTTTTCAGATTTTTATGATCCAATTGTTAGCCGCCCTTTAAATAAATCGATTATTGCAACTGTAGCCACAGAATTATGTATTTTTGTTACTTTATAGTGTAATAAGGTTATAGAGTTTGTAATATTATTTTGCCAACCAATAATTGATAATAAAATAAGCTATTCAAAATTGACACTCACCTTAAGCTGTTCACGTTCACCGCGCCCTTTCTTATTTGTGACTGCAACGTGCTCTAGATAAATATGATTTTTTATTTTTGTTACCAACACTATTACAAAATAAATTACTAGTTTTAAACAAAAATGATTAAAGTTTGCAAACCAATAAACAGAATCCCCTAAATTTATTTAGAATTCTTATTATATGCGATTAAATGCAGATTATGCCAATAACTACACTAAGGCCAATAACTGTAGCAGTTACCCTACGTATTTTACCTTTTTAAGACGTACAACTGCTGATATCCAAAATTTTCAACGCACTTTGTTTTATATGTGATCGACTTAAATTCAATTATAATTAATAAAATCGCTTCAAACATCGCAAACACGGACGCGTAACTCCGACATTATCAAAAATTGATAAAAGACCGGCACTGCAAGTGGCGTTATAATCAATTATAAATAATAAGTTAACAGCATTAAGCTGGA
The DNA here is from genome assembly GCA_947652605.1 of Elmis aenea. NCBI lineage: Eukaryota > Metazoa > Arthropoda > Insecta > Coleoptera > Elmidae > Elmis > Elmis aenea. The sequence goes on from OX393584.1 coordinate 20,139,521, forward strand.
TCCACATCAATAAAAATTTGCGTTGTGCGTTGTATTTCAAATTCAACACAAACATTTGCGGCGCAAATTTAAATCTGGTTAAGTAAATTACCACGTAAATAGTTATCTTGTGTGTTGTACGGCTCAATCCGCTTGTGTACGTTTGTTTATTTGCTGCTTGAGAGCCTGTTTAAAATGGAGTGGAGTAAGGAACATTCATTGCTCCTCATTCAACAGTATTCAAACCAGGAGTTATTATGGAATCCTAAACACACTGATCAATATAATATCAAAAAAGCTGATGCGTGGCAGGAAGTAGCTGAAGCCTGTGGTGGTATTGCAGTAGAAGAAATTTAAAAAAAATGTCAAGCTTGTTGGGGTCCTTCAGGAGAGAGAAGGGTAAAGGGAAAAAAACCATCGGAACTGGAACAGGTAAGTTAAACATAATACCAATAACATTATTATATAAATATGAATAAAATATAAAAATAATTTAAAAAATCAAATATATATAAATTTTATTAACACATTATTTTATTACAGGTGCCAGAGAGGTGTACCAAACAAATTGGTTCGCTTTTAAAAGTTTTGCTTTCTAATGGACCGGGATGAACCAAGACATTCTCTTAACAGTGAAACTATATCGGTCAGTACACTTTCTTTAAAATTCTGTGCAATTTATTTATGAGTGACCATGGTATTATCATCCATTTTTTGTAAAGCAACAATGGTAATGAAGCAGAATGGTTTTTAAACTGGTTTCTTATCGGACCATACATTATTAGACGTATTCTGATTGCCAGGAAACTGCCCCATTCGTAAAGAAGTATTCCGCGAATTCTTCCCTGATTTCTTTGCGACAAGTGACGACCTACGGGGCATATTTTTTAAGGGGAGGAAGGATGTCATTGTGTCGTCCTGTGCCGAAATTTCATGTACTCGTAGTCCATTTTCTTGCATATTTAAGCTAATGTCTGAATTGTAGCTTTGAGAATTTCTGCTTTTTCGCAAAAAATTATGCAAATGCACTATTGCCATAACAACAACTTCTGCTTTTGGTGGCTCTAACAACAAGGGTTTTCTCAGCACTCGAAAAACAGAGGAAAATACCGAAAACATTTTCTACTATTCTACGGGCTCGGCTAAGCCGGTAGTTGAATATTCTTTCTCTAGATCCTTGTGGATGTAGGCCTGCATACGGTTTCATAATATTTTCAGTAAGTGGAAAGGCCTCATTAGCTACAAATACATAGGGATGTTTTTTTTTGTCTGTTTGCCAGGGGTTTGGCTGGTGGTAAGCCCAAACGATTGGTTTGCATCTTGTGATGAATTACAGTGTTTTTAAACACGCCCCCGTCGGATATCCTTCCCTGACAGCCTACGTCAGCAAAAATGAAATTATAATCCGCATCGACCACTGCATACAAGACAATACTAAAAAAACCTTTGTAGTTAAAGAAATCACTACCACTGCGTTTAGGTGATTGTATAATGTGCTTGCCGTCCATAGAACCAAGACAGTTTGGGAAATTCCAAAGCGTGTCAAATTGTTTTTCCACGGCTAACCATTCCTCTTCCGATGACGGAATCTAAAGTCAATAGAAAATATAACACATTTTTGAAATGTTCTGACATCAAATTTACATTTGTTAAAGTGATTTACATAAATACACCCATTCATTTACATTTAAGTAACATCATACAATTATTTTTTTAGGGGAGCAACAGTGGAGAAAAAGAGTATTCAATGCAGGTTGACAGTGAAGATGTGGACAATTTACAAAATAACACGGAAACTGAAACTATCTTAGATGATTCCTCTATTGCACCGGAAAGTAATACCGTTATTGAGAAAACGCAGTGCCAATTTTACGAAACCAACAACACCTAAACGCAAAAGGATCCGTAAACAATGTGATGTAGTAGATCACCGTATTGAAAAAGCATTTCAGTTCCTTCAGCAACCTGAAGATCCATCTACGATTTATGCGCTACACTTGTCTAACAAGCTTAAACAATTTCAAGGAAGAACGCGTACACTGGTCGAACACGCCATTAATCAAGTCATTTTTGACGCCGAAATGGGTTTATATAATACCCCAACAGAGCAATTGTAAAAGTGTCTCCTGTAGCTAAAAAGCGTAGAGTTATAGCTAACCTCTCCTTAACTGAGATTGCTTGTCTAAAGTTTGTATCCTTTTTCATAATTTTTGGTCCAATCAAATTAAGGAGAACTTCAAAATCTGCTTGTGACATCCGAAGAAAATTGTAAAACTGCCCTGTTGTCTCATCAGCAGCTAGGGTTCGTAGTATTTTTTTCACCCATTTTGTTTTCTATGCAGAAATAGCTGTGTTGTCCAGTATTTGCCTGATCTAGCTGGCCAAAATTATTTTTGTTATTTAATTGATTCAAAATATGCTTATCATTTAAACCTAATATTTAAAATAATATTTTTAGTAAAAATAATCGTTTTTTTATTAGCATTATATACAGGGTGATCCCAATTCGATGGGATTATATGTGTATCTCGCTTAATATTCTAGATAGAGAAACGGTTAAATTACCAAAAATGTGCAGTTTTTTGAGACAAACTCAGAACCGTTTTCAAAAATTATCTATCATTTCCGGTTTTTAAGTTATTAGAAAAAAAAACCGTTTTTTGTCATATTTATAATTTGTTTTATCTCCGTTATTGCACTGAATTAAAAAAAAAAAGATTATTTTTAGATATTTTTATGAACAATTTAACAGTAGTATAAAGAAAAATTACGCGCGCCGTTAATAAGTTATGACACAAACTTGCCTTTTTTTAAATAAAAGGTAAAGTCCACTATGACTTATTTAAATTTCTTGTTTTTTTTCCTCATTCCAAATAGGTAATGGTTAATGTAGTTATTTTTAATAATACGCAAGTTACATTTTTTTTTTAATGATGAACTTTATAAAAACGAAAGTAAAAACTGGTTGACGGGATAGACTAATAAAACAAAATGAAAAATTTTCCTACATGTAAAACCTATAATATATTTTATATAAGAGAAAAGTTACTGTTGTCCGAAGGTTATATCTAATCATCTTCGTCTGTAGATCTGTTTTCTTCATCTGAAGAAGTATCTACAAAATTTTCCTGTACATGTTTGAAGAAGCATTTCCAGTGTTTCCTTCAGGAATGGTTTGGATTTCCTTCTTAGCACTGGTCTCATGCCTGTTACCAGAGGATCCGAACTGAGCAGTAATCTGTTAATTATATCCAGATTACACGATTTTCTGGAGAACTTCCTTGAAAAGTTTTGGCGATAGTCGCGAAAGTGCTTATTTCGTGCCTCTGCAGCCTCTTCAGATAATTGCCCTATGGGCAGCAAAGCATGTTTCACGATTATAGGTCCGTGCACTAGGATTTTGTGCATAGTAGGTGTCATTGGATGCCAAGAATATAATTGAACATACAGTTTCGCTGTATTCAAAGTATATTCGGAAAACTTCTCAATAGGAATATGATGTCCACTAGATATAGTTTCTAAAATTATTTTTATGCGATAAATCAGATGAGTCCAAGCCTGTTATATCGGCCGCTAGATCCGGGTCCATAAAAAAATTTCGACTTGTGTTACCGTCATTTGTATTGCCGAAACCAGGCTTAGGTACATCTACAATCAAACCCATCTTATGTCTAAACTTCTGTTGAATTTCTAATTTTCTTTTTTAAACTATATTTTTATCATTTTCCAGTCTAAGTTGCCACTTTTTTATAGGTAGCTTGTAAGCTAAATGTAACAAGCTTTCAAAAAGGCGAATTCTTGCGTGTAGAATAGCCAATCCGAATTTCAAAGAATCTCCATTTATATCTTTATTTTTATTTTTAAATATGTCATTAAAATCTTTCGATGTTGCTCCACATACGTAGCATTTCATTGTGGATGTAGTGTGAGTTGCAGCATTACATATTTTAGCGTCAACCATTGTAAGTACCATTTTGTGTTTAACAGAAAAGCTGCTATGTGGCAACGTAACTTTTGTTTCTTCTAAACTGTTTACTGCATATTGTATATATTCTATTTCTTCATTTATAACATCTACTGATTCTTTGATAAATCTGATTCTTATAGGTCGGCAATAGCGTGGTGAGGATGGAGTTGAATTTTGCCAGATGATCCTCTTTAAGTTTGACCCACAAGTTAATTGCAATGGCACAAATGAACTTTGGAAAATATTTGCGTCTGAATCGGAGTAGTTTTCAAACTTCTGTTTAAATTGTGACTGTTGTGATCCATCACAACCCCACTTGGAAATTAATATTAGCGAATTACGATCGTCTTCACTTAATTTTTCAAAAACTTCTTCTAAATAAGCTAATAATCGATTAGCGGTATGGTTCAACAAATCCTGTAAATTTATTTCTGCACATGTGTCTGTTACACGATATGATTGTTTATCTGGATAGCAGTCCATTTTTGTTTTTTGTAATATGGAGTAGAAAGGATACAGTTTTTTATTAGTATGTCTAATGATCTCATACTGTTTTCTTGAGAGTCGAGCTTCAACAAACATAGCCAGTGCTTGCACAGGTGACAATTGAGCCTCGTCTTCTTTTAAAGATTTGAAATACGCTTGCTTGTATTTTTTTGCACGATTTGGTGAACGATTTATATCTTTTAGTATGTTCGATTCATCTCTCTTTCCTTTAGCTCTTAGTTTCATCTCTGCAGCAAAAATTAATTCTTCCGAATCTACTATTGCGTAGCTTTTCCGTCTTACGTCTTTTACTACGTTCACTCGATCCTTGAAATGTCCTCAACGAGGGGCGCCCCAAACACTGTTTTTGTTCTGGCATATCAAATATGCCTTGAAGCCAATCATAATTTTTTTGTATAAAGATATTTACTTTGTTGTGGGCTGCCACCCATCTACGTTTTATTTCCGATTTTATGTAGGAAAATTTATGTTTTATTGCCTTTTTTGTTGTTTTGAATAACATGCACGGCTTGGTAAATACTTTTGGGTAATCTCAAATTGTTCGTTGATATTAGCATTTTTATGTTGCCGCATGATGTTAAATATATCTAATCTAGTTAATTTTTGGTTTTCTGATGATGCTAAAAGTAAAAAAAAACATTTTACATTAAAAAAAATATGACCCATAAAAATGACATTTATGACTATAAGAATTTATCTGACCTACTACAAGTAAAACGTAGCGAATCCGGGGCAACTTTTTTTATTTTCTTAAACCTAAAACCTTTCTTTTTGTATTGACGTAAAGAAAAATATCGGGAAGCACCCTGAAGTATAACAAATACCTACGGTTACTTTAAAAATCACCAAAACATTTCAATAAAAAACTGCTGTTTTTGAATGGGAATTTTAGTAGAAATTCCATTAAAATGCCTTAAAAATCTTCTCACTTACCTGGTTCGCAATGATTCATACTTTGTCACTTTGATACTTGTTTGAAAAAGCTAGTTAAACAATTACAACAATGACGTACACTTACAATGACAACCAAATAATTGCACTATTAAAACATTTGAATTATGATTGACTGGAGTGGATTACAGATGGCGCTGAGAAGTAAAACATGATAGCCAACTGTTCTTTGACTATTTAAGTCTCTTAAGTAGTAGTTTATTTTTACCTGTGATTAATTTGAAAAATCGACTTTTGGCCAGCTAAATCAGGCAAATACCCCACTGTGCGCCGTTCTGTTTTCACTTTCTTTGTGCGAGTTAAATAATCTGATGTAATTATGAACGCACATTTCTTTTTTAAAAAATGAGATATTCAATCACAAACACAGGTATTTTCGTAGTAAAATGAGACAATGCACTCAAAATCACGTCCACATTGACAAGACTGTGCGGCGCAAATCTCTTTGAAGTTGGCTAAAAACCGACAGCACGATGGATAGCGTGCGTTGTTCGTCACGAAATTATTTGCGTGCATTTCTTTGCGGCGCACAGTCCACACCAACAAAAATTTCGACTCGCACGAGCAAATTTGTGTCAAGACAACGCACAACGCAAATTTTTATTGATGTGGATCCAGCTTTAGAAATATAGCCCACACGGACTCGTAAACTCCAACATTAGAATAGAATAGAATAGAATAATTTTATTTCATAAATGTTCCATGATAATTAACAAAATAAAACATGATGAAATTGTCAATAAAAGGGTAATATGTATTTCAAGAGAAGTATTCTTCTAGGCTGTAGGGTTCTTTTTGGATTAACCATTCTTTAACTCTGCTGTGGAATTGGCATTTTGTTTTTGTTCCTAAAACATTTTTCAGCTCTGCAGGCAAGTTGTTATATATTTTGAGACACATGTAAGTAGGGCATTTTTCAGTTGCAGATAATCTGTGTTGAGGGTAATAATATATATTCGATCTCGTGGATACTTCATGTCTAGGCCTAAATTGCTGGAACCAGTCCAAATTCTTCACAAAGAATTTAATACATTCTGATATGTAAAGCGCTGTGACTGAGAAGTGAGTTTTTTCGAAAGATACCTCGACAGGATTCTTTTATATTCATGCTCCTTATTGTTCTTAGAGCTCTTTTTTGCATGATAAAGATTCTATTCGCAGATGGAAAGCCACCCCAGAAGATAATTCCAAAACGTAGTAAAGAGGCAAAATTAGCATGGTAGATAATCTTCAAAACAGGCTCATTTACATTTTTGCTGAGAATGCGCATACAATAGCAAGCTCTAGATAATTTGTTTGAGAGATAGTTTAGATGTGCAATCCAGCTCAGATTAGAATCTATTATCATGCCTAAAAACTTGACTTCGTTGTTCAGCTTCATCACATAATTCACTTTCCGTTACTTTTTTATTGGTGAAGACAATACTATTTGTTTTTTCATTGTTTAGGATTAGTCTGTTTCTTGTAAACCAACTGTTAAGAGAGGCCATAATAGGAGTTGCACTATTGGTCGCCTCAGTTATTGTTTCTCCTCTAATTAGGAGGTTGGTGTCGTCAGCGTAGTTAATTAGTAAACATGGAGAGCCTTTCACACTGATGATGATATCATTTATGTAGATGATAAAGATGAGAGGACCAAGTAAACTTCCTTGGGGAATTCCAATGTCGATTTGACTCAATTTTGATTTACATGTAGTTGAAGCTTTTGTTATAGAAACTAGTTGTTTTCTATTTGTTAGGTAGGATTTCAGAAGATTATATGCCACTCCTCTAACATCATAACTTTCTAATTTTAACATAATAATTTTTGGATCGAGGGTATCATAGGCCTTGGATAAATCTAGCAGTATTCCCAATGCCAATTTCTTCTCTTCTAGGGTTTCTATGATCGAAGTTAAAAATGCATGCAATGCTGTCTCTATTGATCTTCCTTTTATATATCAGTGTTGAGTTGAAGAAATTATGTTGTTGGTATTCAGAAATGTGATTAGTCTTCTACATATAGCTGCTTCAAATATTTTTGAGAAACTTGGAAGGAGACTAATGGGCCTGTAGTTTTCATATTTACTTGCATCACCTTTTTTGAAAATGGGTTTCACTGTTGCTATCTTCAGTTGATCAGGAAATTCACCTGATTGGAACGCTGCATTTATTATAAAAGATAGCGGGTCCTTTATTTCATTGATACATAGTTTTATAATAGAGGTCGGTATGCCATCATATCCACTGCTACGTTTATTTTTAAGTCCTTTGACTATATCCATTATCTCATCGCTAGTAGTTGGAGTCATATACATTGATTTTGCATTTCTTGTTATGATAGATTTGTATTCTTGAACAGGTACCTGTTGCAATGCTAGGTGTGGTGCGTTCAGAAAGTGCTTATTAAAATTCTCTGCTACTTCATCAGTCATGGGATTTATGTTAATGTTTATATTGGTTTTATAATTATTAGTTATTTCCTTAACCACTTGCCAGGTGACTGTGGATTTGTGTTGCGCTTTTAATATTCTATTTATCTATTTTCATAGCTTTCACTTCGTGCGCATTGAATGTGGTATTCGTATTCTTTTTTCTTGGCTTTATAAGCTTCTAGAAAGGTAGGGTCATTGGTTGATATAGCATATAGGATGTCTAATTGTTCCTTGGAATTTTTTATATTCTGATTTGTTATTTTATTGTTTCTGAGAGTTTTTAAAGGTTTTGTTTTCATCGGAAAGCATTCATTGAACTCCATGATGAAACTATCCATGAAGTTATACCATATATCGTTTATGTTTTCTTTGTCCATTGAGTATAATCTGTCCCAATTTATGAGCGAGAGGGATTCTAAGAAATTACTTTTGTTTGCCGCTGTGAAGTTTCTAGCAGTCACATGTGTTTTCTCTATTTTATGTTCAACCTTGAAGGTGATCTTTTGTGCAAAATGATCAGATATATGATTATTTATTATGTCTGTGTGGAATTTGAGTTGATCATTACAGATAATGTTGTCAATACAAGATTTAGTTTCCCCCACTATTCTGGTGTGGTTCTGAATTGTGCATTTTAGATTGTAAGACATAAGAAGGTTCTCAATTCTTCGTTTATTGGTTGATTCATTCATGAAATCTACGTTGAAATCTCCACAAATAACTATGTAGGCATTCTCATCTATTATTTTGTCTAAAATTTGTTCTATTTTGGTTAGTAGGATCTCGATGTGGTTCGATGAGGGACAATATATGCAGATAACAATCATTTTGGTATTGATCATTGGAGTTTGGATTGCTGAACATTCAAATTTTGAGCTTTCACTGAACTTGCCTATATCTTTTCTTTCATCCCAGTTGAGGTTTTTCTTACAATATATTGCTGTTCCACCATGCTCTTTTTCTTTCAGCCTACAAAAACTTGCTGCCAAGTGAAAATTTTTTATATTGTAATTTTGTAATTGTGCTTCAGTTTTCCAATGTTCGGATATACAGAGGATTTCGCATTGATCCTCATTATTTATAAATTCATTTAGCCTATTTAGGCAATTTCCAATTGACTGCACATTTTGGTGTATAATACTCATCACATTATTACTTCTCTGTGTATTAGATTTTTCTTTTATTTGCTGCCTTTGCTTTCCATTTATTTGGGCGTTTGTGTTTTTCATAATATGATTATCTTGTTCTAAGTTGTGTTGATGTTTTCTTGAGGTTTCTCTAAAAAATGTTTCCCTCTTTGAAAATTGAATCTGGTATGCACTATACCTTCGGGCCAAAACTGAGGCTCATACACTTTTTCTTTTTGTTGCATTTGCACGCCAACAAGGAAGCATTTGTTATCTCTGATATGTTTGCGGGTTTCCAATTGTTTGACTGTGAAGGATTCTTTAGTTAAATTTTGCCTTTCAACAAGATAGTTTGTTACCATCTCTTCCGTTACATGTTCTTTGGCTCTTGAGATATGCAACCATATTTTTTTTTCAGATTTTTCTCGTCCAGGAAACTTGACTCTTGATTATTTTTATCTACTTTTGCAGTGCCTATTGGCCGTTCTTTTCTTGTTCTTTGTCGTGCTACAGTTATAAAACCTTCTTTATCAGTATCTTTTTTTGTTGATTCTTTACCCTGTATCACTTCATTTAATATTTTGATATGATCTGGAATCACTTGCATTTTTTGCGATTCTACTGGCATTTTTTCATATTTGGCTTCGGGTTTTGTATTTTGAGGTCTTCTATTCTCATTTTCTTCGAATAAGCCATTCATAGATGGTGGAGTAAACCATCTATGAATGGCTTATATATTGTTTTGGTACAATCAACATTTTTTCCACCTCATGGTATAACCTATATAAACTGTAAGTTTCACTTGCCTTCAGCTATTAGTTTTTATAACATTTTTATGTATTGTAGTATCCACTGAAGAAGGACTTAATTAAGTCCGAAATATATGGAATAGTTTGAATTAGTACTCTATTACACCTAACCTAATACCCAATATTTTTCGCTTAAATTTCAACAAGTAAGGTTGTTACTTCCCATCAAACACATATAAGTACCAAGTTTTTCAAAAAAAGAGTTAGCAATCGCCAGTCTGACAGATTTCATCGTAGAAAAAACATTTGAACGTCTTTCGATAGAGAACTTCCTCGATTTACAAAATACAAGGTTTATAGGTTTTTTTTCTAAAATAACATTATAGGGGTGCCAATCACGCTGTATATTGTTATTTAAATAATATCTTGGTTATGATCTTTAATCTTCAGTTATTTAGAAACATCCTATATATGTGTCCTACTTTGGACGTAGCGAATTCTGGTCACCCAACTCATATTATGAATTCTTAAGTCATATTACATACCGCAAGTAACCTATCTACAAAAACGTTCTTTTTTATAAAATAATAAAGACTATTTTAGTAAAGTCTATGCAAAAATGCAGTTGTTTTATGAGTCATTAATATGTCTTTTGTGATGCCAATAAACAATAACAACTACACATTTATAAAAGATATGAAACAACTGAATTCATTTAACTAAATTTTGCTTTACTGCACAATCACTTGTTTATTTTCATACACTGTCCAACAGAAAACCGTACTTTATTTGGAATTTCTTTAACATTCCAATTCTTTAAGCTAAGCTACTTTGCTCAGACCTTTCTTAACCTTCAGCTTAAGTCACTTCAAGACAACCAAATACATGTTAACAAATTTAATCATTTTTTTAACACATGAAGAAGAACAATACTTAGCTTAAGTGTTTAAGAACATTTATCTTACTTATCAGTACAAAAAGATAATAAAACTGCCCTAAGTCTGAATAAAACTGCTACTTAATGGCGATTATATATTTTTAGGTTATAGGAAAATCGATTTGTATAAATTATTTTCAACCGTTAACACTCATCGTTCGCTTAGTAGCAGTGTTGCAATAATTTATAATGTATACACCTTAAAAAAAAATTAAATGAACGAGGAAATACATGAAAAGAAAAACAATTGATGTAGCTTGACAAATTCCATCATTTAAAGGGTCACGACCTTCACTTATTGACTTCGAATCACTCATTACAGAATGAGTTTGTGCGTCAATCACCTATTAGCACTTTCGTTGATGCACACTTATATCTTTTAAGTTAATAACAATAACTGTACTTACGTTGGTGGATAGCATTCGTTGAACGGCAATGGTTGTGTTTGCCCACATTTCTGCAAGACGATGCCTCGGGCGGTGACAGTTTCAATGCTGCTTGAAACATAACCTGGTGATAATACATACGGAGTTAAACACATACAGTTACTTTCTACTTGAAATGCTTTGTGGCCGTAATGCATAAACGTTAAGATGCAATAAAAAAGACGCTTGATGAAATACTGGAACACTAAGGCCGTCCGCACACGGGTCGACTGATTTGCAATGCGAGTCTCAAACCGGTTGTGCATGCAACTGTCTTGCGACCTTGAATGTGTTAAGAAGTGGGAGACCACACACGGATCGACTGAAACTAAACCAGTCTACAACTGGTTGTGAGCAACTGCTTTTTCTCGGTCGCAGGACAGTTGCGTTGCATTGTTTTATCGTGAACGTCAAAATGGGTGACCAAAAATGTAATATAATTTTTGTTGGAGAAGTGGAAAAACATGAATGTCTGTATCTGTTTTGTTTAGTTGTCGTGCTGCTACAAACAGCCTGAAATGAGCATTTCTATGTATATGTTACGGTCAGTTTGATTATTCAGGACAATTTTCATAATGCTTGGTCATTATAAATAATGACCGATAAAATCAGGCAATTTAATAATTTTGTATTTGTCTACGACAATCTAGGATAATTTATTACATTGCCCGGTCATTATAAATACTGCTATTATTTCTCTTGTTACTTTAATTAATTGACAGCAATTTGGCAACGTGCGTATGGTGTGATTCTCGCTGGTCAATCAGCAACCATTTTCGGTGGCTTGACGCTTGTACCATCTTGCACTTTAACGAGTTCAAGTTTGTTTTCAGTTCTTTGCTGCTTTAAAAAAAAACTTTACCAACCTCTAATCTGAACCTCTATGTCCATAAAATAGTGTTGCGCAAACGCTGCACCTCATTTTATTTCGAACTAGTTTCGTTTTAGCGTTCCTCGTTATTCTGCTTTTAAAAAAAATTTACCGACCTCTAACGTGTAACTTTTTCGGCCGCGTCTGGTTTGCTGGCTGAGACTACGTCTCAGCCAGCAAACAGGCAAGGACGTTTTGGCCGAGGTGCATATTACATTGTTTGTGCGATCGAATTAAAAACAATTTAAAATTTTAGTATTTTTCAAAAATATAGGTTAGAAACTACGTGATATTCTGTCACTGACAGATGACGGCGTATGCTGTTAGCAGTAGAAACGTACTTTAATATAATTCTGTACAGGGTGGTCCAAATTCGATGGGATTGCATGGGTATCTCGGTTAATATTTAAGATAGAGAAACGGTTAAATTACCAAAAATTGTGCAGTTTTTTGAGACAAACTCAGAACCATTTTCAAAAATATTCTATCATTTCCGGTTTTCGAGTTATTGAATAAAAAGTGTTTTTTTGTCATATTAATAATGTGTCATATCTCGGTTATTGTTTTAAATATCGAAAATATTTATGGAGATTATTTGTAGATATTTTTATGCTTAATTTGATTATACTAAAAAAAAATTTTTACGCTCGCCATTTAAAAGTCATGACACAAACTTACCTTTTTTTAAATGGGAACGATAGTTGGCTATGGCCTATTTAAATTACTTATTTTTTTCTTATTCCAAATATATAAAGATTGATGTATTTATTTTTAAAAATATGCAAGTTATGAAGGTTTTTAGTTTTTTTATTTAAGGAAATCATAGTAGGCTCTGAAAACAAAAACCAAACAAGGTGTAAAACCTTATTTATGTGGTACAAATTGCCAAGTTTCCCCAATTTGTTGTTGAGATAAACATTGTCAATATTTGAATATAAGATAACAAGAACATAGTCCGAATCAGCAGTAAGGTAGTATATTGCTGTTTATTTTATGTTCAAAATTTTTTTATGTTTATCTCATCAACAAGTTTTAAAACCTTGGTAACTTGTAATACATGAGTTTTATAAGGTTTTACACCTTGTTTTTTTTTGTTTTCACAGCCTACTATGATTTTCTTAGATAAAAAAAAACTAAAAAACTTTCATAACTTGTGTATTATTAAAAATAAATACATCAACCCTTATATATTTGGAATGAGAAAAAAATAAGTAATTTAAATAGGCCATAGCCAACTATGGTTGGTATTTAAAAAAAGGTAAGTTTGTGTCATAACTTTTAAACAGCGAGCGTAAAAATTTTTTTTTTAGTATAATCAAATTAAGCATAAAAATATCTACAAATAATCTCCATAAATATTTTCGATATTTAAAACAATAACCGAGATATGAGACATTATTAATATGACAAAAAAACACTTTTTATTCAATAACTCGAAAACCGGAAATGATAAAATATTTTTGAAAACGGTTCTGAGTTTTTCTTAAAAAACTGCACATTTTTGGTAATTTAACCGTTTCTCTATCTTAAGTATTAACCGAGATACCCATGGAATCCTATCGAATTTGGATCACCCTGTATATTACCAAAAACTTGCCTCAGAAGGATAAATGCTTGGATTTTTTAAAGTGATTTCTTGATTTATATTAATAAGTTGTATAAAAAAGCATTTACATTTTTTGAAGCGTATCTTGATAAAATGCTAGACTAGTTTTAATACTTTGGCAGCTTGGTCAGTAAAAATCTTAAACAAATAGGTTTAATGTCTTTTATTTAATATACAGGGTATTGCATGACCAAACAGGAAAACCTAAGGAGCATGTTTCTTGAGTCAATTTAAGCAAAAAATGTTATACCTACAATGTGTACAAAAAATAACCTAACGGATCAATATCTCGTCTTGTGACAACTTTACAAAAAAAAGTTTGGTATAAAAGTTGTTTGTGGTGATTTACTACATAACCTTAAATTAATTTCAACTGCAAACAGTGTTTTGTTTTTGCGCACCGATACGTCACTATGGTTTTTTAAATACTTCAGACACGGATAAGTTACATTTTTTAAATGGAACACCCTTTATATTTTTACATATTCTTATCAATAACTCAATTATTTTTAAAATTTGTTTAAGATCTATTATGTCTAAAATCAATATTTCTGGAGTTATTGCGGTTTTCATGATAACTAATGGGCAAAAACGAAATATTTAATAGATATTAATTAGTCGGCTTTGGAAATACCTCGATAATTTGTTTTAAATGTCAAATAACATTCTATTTTCATATTTAAGTTATATTTTTACCTGTATATAAACTATTTAACAAAAATTAATAAAATTAAAATTCTCTAATCGACATAAAAGAGTTTCCTTTTTTAGGCCAATGTGAAGAAAATACATACCTTCTAAGAATACCTATTGTATGATTAGTTTTTGCGATAGACCTAAAATCGTATATTTTAATGAACATACGCGTAATCGAAGTCATATTACTAAAAATGTCCTGTTTATAAGAGCAGTCGATAGATAATATTAATTATATTTTTAGTTCTTAAATGCTAAGGGTGCAATTTTAGGTATATTGCAAAAACTAATCATACAATATGTATTCTTAGAAGGTATGTATTTTCTATATATTGGCCTATAAAAGTAAACTCTTTTATGTCGAATAAACAATTTTGATTTTATTTATTTTTATTAAACTAATTTATAATCAGGTGAAAGATATAACTTAAAGATGAAAGGTAAAAATTGAACTTTATTTGACATTTAAAATAAATTATCGAGGTATTTCCAAAGCTGACTAATTAATTTCTATTAAATATTTCGTTTGTGCCCATTAATTATCATTTTTTTTTTTTTTTTTTTTTAACTGTATTGTTTTATTGCACCTAGCTACTTTAGCCAACCAGCAATATGTCTTTATGATAGTTCTACTTAAGTTAAGAGTCCACCCGTTGGTGTCTTCTTTTTTCCTTCTGTATTCTTGTTTTCAAGAACGACACTTTACACAACCGCACAGTGCTCTGCTTTACACTAACTCGCTAACTCAAACGGCTTGGTCCGTTTAAGCCTTCTCACTAGATGTTGGTTGTCCAAGAGCTGCAGGGCTTCGGTGTTGATGTGATCATGCAGCCTTTGTTCATGTTTGTTGGCAAAGTTTTGGATTTCTTCGTCGACTGTTGGCATCCTCAGGTCCCTGTGGAGGTCGACATTCCTCACGTACCACGGGGCATCCACAATTGCCCGGAGTACCTTATTTTGGAATCGCTGTATTATTTTAATGTTCGTTTTACCAGCACACCCCCAAAGCTGTATGCCGTAGGTCCATACTGGCTTCAGTATTTGTTTGTATATTAGAAGTTTATTTTCAATTAAAAGTTTAGATTTCCTATTCATTAGCCAAAATAGTTTTCTATATTTGATGCCTAGCTCTTCACGTTTTTTTTTTAATGTGTTCTTTCCACTTTAATTTAATGTCCAGGTTCATGCCTAAATATTTAGCTGTGTTAGAATGTGGAATTCTGTTTTTGTTTAATATCACTGGCAGGTGTTCTACTAATCTTTTATTTGTGAAATTCACTTGCACTGTTTTAGTTTCATTTAGTTTGATGCGCCATGTTTTAGTCCATTCGAAGATTTGATTTGTTGCGTTCTGGAGTTTATCTGTTGATTGTTCAATAGTTGTTCCGATGGCTAGAATTGCGGTATCGTCGGCAAAAGTGGCTACTTTCACATGTTGTGTTTGTGGCATATCAGAAGTGAACAGCAAGTACAGTATCGGGCCAAGGACACTACCTTGGGGTACTCCGGCTTTGATTTCTTTGAATGTGGAATATTCTTCATCTTTAATAAAAATATTTACGACCAAACGGAGATAATGTAACACAAGACTGACGGGATAATGGTCAAGGAGTCTCTAAAGAATACTCTTTTAATTAGCTAACTATTTCGAGCTGTTTATTTTACTCTTCTTCAGTAGCCTGAAAATTTACAACAATGTTAGCTTTGAATTACACAAGTTTTAAGCAAAGAAAAAAAAAAAAAAACACAATTGGCGCTAAAATAGTACTCACCAAAAAGCGAGGATGATAGAAAGCAATCGCAGATTAACATCATTTTGAATAAATAATAGGTCATCATAAGTAAAATTCGTATAAATTCATAACTTGGTTGTTGATACACCAAGTTTAAGTGAAGTCAATAATTAAAGTTAAAGTTTAAAAATTATAAAATATCATAATATATATTATGTATCAGTAATATAAATGTAGATGTAACTTAGTATTAATCAGAAATATCCAAATACATGATTAATTGACACAGATGATTGTAGAACATTTTAAAAATTTTTGGACATCACAATTTAACAAATTTTGTATAAGACAAGCACGTGGACGACGTGGACATTGACAAGGTTAACCAACAAGTGAATGATACAAAGTAAAAATTGTGTCTAACTACCCGACACAATGTGGTGCAGTAACCATCAGCAGTGTCTCATATACCCTGTACAGTGTAAATCTGAGTAATCATTAAAACGAATTTATAATAACATACATCAACAATCAGTATAAAGAATTGAACACATACAGAACTATAAGTAACATTGTAAATGTGATATAAAGCTAAATCTGAGATTTGTATAAACTAAACTATGAAACTATATAACAATGTACATATTTTATATTTGTAAACATTAATATGCAATGAGACAATTCAACCAGGAATTTAAATTAAACAGTAGGTGCAATGAGTAAATAAGTATAAATCAAACTTAAATTACTTATATCCGTTCTATTGTTTAAAGCATTAGGTTCATTACTTATGTGGTACATTTCAAGAAACAATCTTTTTTTTAAGTTTGTTTCTCTGTCTAGGATTTTAACGTTGTCATTATCTATTGTGTGGTTATTGTTTTGTAAATGAGTAGCCAGAGCACATGAATTCAGATTAATTTTACGTTTACTTTCATTTACGTGTTGTGATATTCTGGTTTTTAATAATTGTTTAGTTTGACCTACATAAATTTTATTGCAATTAATACAAGGAATACTGTAAATTACATTGGATTCAAGTAACAAGGGTGTCCTATCTTTAGTTCTAGAAAACAACTGACCAATGTTCATAACATTTCGTTTGGCAATTAGCAAATTTTCTTTATGTAGTATGTTAGTGATTCTTGGTGTTAAATGTTCAACGAAAGGCAAAGTACCTATCACCATACTCGGTGGAACGATGTCTACACTACCGTTAGAATTATTGTCAGTACCTTGATTGACCGGAATGACTTTTTTAAGAATGTTTGTAATAGAATTATGATAAATTAATTTCGTCACCAACGCTTTTGGATATGAATTGTCTATAAGAATCTGTGTCAATTTAATTAAATTATTTTTTAACAATGAATGATGGGAAATTTTCGTAACTCTGTTTTTCATACCAAGTATGAAATTGATTTTTATTTTGATAGGATAAAAAATTGATATATCTGCCAGAGCTCGTTGGTTTTTGATACCAGTCTAAAATGATTTCATTGTGATCATTACGAATAAGTTTAGTGTCCAAAAAGGGAACACTCCTATGAGTTTCTTGTTCAATAGTGAATTGTATATCAGAACATAATATTTACAAAAACAAATAAAATAGATATTCATTTCTACCAAATCAAAACAAAGAACATACATTTTTATCATAACAAATCAAATATAGTTATATAAACAGACAAAAACCAAAACCTACAAACACATTACATTTAATAACCATCATGCATAGAACATTATATTTACAAAAACAAATAAAATATTAATTTCTATCAAATTTAAAAAAATACATATTTACATACACGCAATCAAAATTAACTTATGATTACATCATTGAATTCAGAAAAATAATGTCTACCAGATTTAGTTAAAAAAAATAGATGGTGCCATTTGGAAAAAAAAATTGACTATCGTTTGACATTTAAGTTGACCTTGAAAAAAATTGAAATGCAATTCAGTTTATAGTATTTGAACAGACATTTCGTTTGGTTTTTTGTTCACCAAAATCGGACCACAAATAACGGAGTTACAACTTGCGGCGTTTTTTGTGTGACAGCCTGTATATTTATATAAATAATTGCCACAATTCTTGTCTTGATCGATTTAAAATAATTCTAAGACTGCTCCTTAGGTTGATTTCTGCAAGTTGGCTGTTGTCTTTTTTATTTTATTGAACACTGTAAATTATTTAAAATTTACAAACTCATCTTCCGCTGTGTTATCATTATACCTCCACCTACCTCCATCAATAGGATTTTAGTCTGATCAGTGTGAATTAGTTACATTCATGAACTTATTCGAGTTGTTTCTCCCCATGGAAATTGTACGTAAAGGGTAAAAGTTTTTGTAATTTTATTTCCTTACTTTGAGTGAAGGAGTAACGAGACATTCTACAATAATGAAAACTAAAGAGTATATTGTCAGGCGGCGAATATTAAAATACAAAGATTTTGCGCGGAACTTTCCTCGGTAATAATATTCTGACGAAGAATCGGTAAATTAATTAACAACTACACTTTTATTAAGAATGAACTTATGCTGATACTCTTTGGGACAAAATATTACACTATGGTATAACTGGGGGCTAACAACACAAGCATAAAGTGTTAAGACATATGCTGGAGTTTAAAGTTATTGCATATTTCCCCCAAAGACCATGCTTGGCAATTTTTCATAAAACTTTTTAATTCGTAAACGTACGATGTGAGGCCGATTGTTTTTTATTTAGGGTGTAAACGTGGCGGGTTTGAAATAATACAGCGTTTTCGATGTTTTTAGCAGAACATTTTTATATCAGTGTTTTATTAACATAAATTTACCTACATCAGATTCATCTAACTTAATTTAATTGACCAATAGGTACTTCGACTATAACATTAGTGCATCAACACAAAACAGTTGTATCGTACATGTTACATATAAATAACATTAACACTTGTATGTAAACAAACATGTTAAAATGTTAAAGCTAAAACACTACTTGTGTACACTTGTACATGATTATATATATACTTATATGAGTGTTTGCGATCCTTTCATAATCCTGTGTGTGCAATTGCAGTTTTTTTTTAAACTAATCTTAATCAACGGAGTACAGCAAAGTAACTATTTACCACTTCTTTATACACAATGGCTTACGTACATATACATGTGTTGCAGTAAAACATTGAACAGGTTGGCATCAGGATCAAATTTTAAAATAAACAAAAACATCGATGCTATGCTATATGGGTGAAAAAAATTATTACATCAAGTATACACATGAATGGATTATTTCTTTCTTTCGAAAAAAGTGTGTGTAAACGAAGCACAGCAAGATCCAAGCTGTTTTAAACTATAACACCCAATAAATAAATGTAATTATGTTCGTCAATATACAAATACACGGTGTTACAAATTCGAGCGAGCACGATAGAGAAATCTAGCCTATCTGCATCGCCTCTTAAAAACCGTTTACACTTATGGTTTTGCACGTGGTTATGATCGTGTGTGTGAACGCTAAAACCAAGCGATTTTATTGACTTTGGTTTTGCACAAGTGAATCTAACCGTAAGTGTAAACGGGTAAGCGAACATGTGCAAAACCATAAGTGTAAACGCCCTTTTAGGTACAATTCATTCTCTTTATTTTGATAAAAACAGCAAGGATTTGTGTTAACAACAATTTTCAAGCAGGTCAAATGCTTTTTTACCAAAAAGTTGTCGCTTTCTTGAGTTTAAAACCGATTGATGAATTCAGTTTGACAATAAAAGAAAGTTTAAAACGATTTAACGCTTTTGCTCTCTTGCAAAGCTTGTGTTGTTTCGTATATTAAAAATCAAACATTAAAATAATTGTCTTCACAATCTACGATCCTTTTCCAAAGTGACACGTGACACAAGTTTATAATCTCGTGTTTATAAAACGTTGTGTCTTAGGAAACGAAAAATCTATCAACCTCCGCTTTAATCTCCTCTTTATGGTGTAATTGTCTTTTCGCATGATAATCGGTTGTAGATTTGTTGCGATAATAAGGCGAGTGAGCACAATTTTTCCCCGGGTGTGACTTGCAGTAGGAGGTCTCGCATTATTTCGGTCCGGTGGACCACACTACCATGTCAGAATGTCGATAACAGGTTCCCAAATCATCGTTTTAAATATTACATACAATTTTAAGCAAGTACTTTAAATTCACCTTGAAATTATTAAATATTAAACACAATTAAGCAATTTGAGACTGCAGTTACTTGTTTATATACCAAAATTCATGCGGAATTAATACTGAACGTAAATATTTATTCAGGATCAGCAATCTACAGGTACATAAATTTCCGAAAATTAAAGAAGAAAAGTAAAGAGTACTAATACAGATTCTTGTAAAAATGTTATAATGAAAAATATCACAAAAAATTATAGTAATATATATATATATATTTTAAATTTTGGTCTAATAGCAATCAGAATCTTGGATTCTATGAGCTAATTTGTTAGCCAAGCACTAATCACAGCAACACTATGACGTGATAGGAACACTTTCATCGAAGTGTCCTCTTCATCCATCAGGTGATGTGGCTTGTCTTTTAAGTCTTTTGTTACCACGCCCCTCCAGCAGTTAAGTGTCACTTTGAAATCCAAATTGATCAAGAAGCATTCAGTCTTCTGGTGCAATCTAGGTTTAATCTTTTAAGCCATAGCCGTTCAGCTGCTATTAATTTTATAAGTAAGAGCCTTATTGGTTGATATAAGGATGCTATTTTTGGGGTTTGATCTTATTAGTTGTTTTGGCCAGTAGTTTTGTCTTGGAACTATATTATATATGTACATTAATAGTGAAATTCCCTTTCTTGGTAGTTCTTTTATTATTTTTGGTGTTAGCGTATCTACACCTGGTGCTTTTTTGGTATTCAGAAAGCTATTTTTCTCTCTATTTTCCTTTAGAGTAAAAATTCGAATCTATTCGATGTTTTCTGGTATGGACGTGATACACAGACATATTTTTGAATCACATTGGTGTGAATACAGTGCTAAGATATTTTGCAAATAGCTCTGCTTTTTCTTCATTGCTACAAGCCTACTAGTTAACGATGTACAGCTTGATTTTGTGTAGGTTATACCACCATTTTGTTGCTTTTTTTATAGTAATAAATATAGTGTCTCAAAAAAAAGTTTTAATCTCCAAGTTATTTTTGAACAGGTCAATAATCTTGGAAGGATGGTACTTTAAATCCAAAGCAGGTGTTTCTAAACCTTTTCTAGTACTTAGTATTTGAGTTTAGGCTCGAATTTGGGACACCCTGTGTATGACATCAAGGAACATATTAATGTCCTCAGAAACAGCTTGTACTTAACAGCATGGATTAGAATTTTAAGCGCTCCGGGGAAAAACTGCGCGCCTCTTCAACGAAAATAATTTATATATTTTAGAAAAACTAATTTTTTAAACCCACATTTAACAGTTCAATGGTTAACAAGTTTTTATGAGTTTTTTTTTTATACAGCAAATCATACAACTGGTATGTTAATAATTGTTTGTTAATAATTCTAATTCGATGTTCAGAAGCCAGTTTTCGTTTTGAAGATATGCTATAGCAAGTCCTTTGCCTTTCAAAGGTTTAAAAATTATATTCAAGTCGTTTTAGAATAATAAACAAATCACTCAAATCTACAGCTTAAAGATTTTAAAATTTTGGACTAGCGAATAAAATTGAAATTATTTTTTCTCACTAATTGTCATTAGGGCAGTGATTTCCAAACTGTGGGGAGTGAAGCTAACAAAAAGGTTTTCTTATCGCATCTTCCGCATAGGTCAAATCGATGCAGATAAAAACTATATTAGATTGTTTCACTCAGTGATGTCCAACCTTTTTGAGGCTTGGTGCTACTTAAGCTATTTTAAAACTTTGACAGATCCCCAATTACATTCTCTCCCCCTTTATGGCGAAAATAAGAAAACCTAAGAAGTACACATTTGAACATTTAATACATATACACTATATTTTTAAGTTAGGCGAAACGTGGACACCACTGTGTTTTAACAAGACTGCTACGAAAAGTGGGAAGGCGTCATTTTTTTTTTTTTTGTGAAACGGGCGCTTATACATTCACTTTGGAAACCGGTTTATTTGAGTAACTACTTGTATGGTAGTTAAAATTACATTAGTTGTTGGCGAGCGAAAGCTGCAAAGAAAAAATTCAAATAATAATTAGTTTTAACAGCGATCCTGTTTTCTGTTACTGCTAAATATTCCGCTCTTGCTACAAAAATATATTACGATAGGAGATTTTTTTAGTGGCTATGCATTAATATTTAAAAAATAAAACAATCGTTTAACATTTAAGCCTTATTTGCAATATACAGAAATAGATTCGTTCGCAAGACCACTTCCATTGTAACGTCTTGCTTTTTAACTTCCGAAGACATACACAATACAAAATATAATTATTAACAATTAAGAGAATTAGTTCATGTTTGGCCTTAATCTGAGCAAGAGTATCGAAATAGCTACAGTTTATCTCAGATTCTATTTCAGAACTTACATATTCTGTTAAATTTAAGCAATAAAATAAGCTAAAATACTTTCAATACATTCTACTATACTACTTAACTTAACTTTCCAAGGAGGTTGTTTGGAAAGTCAATTAGTGGGTTTGCTTATTAAACTAATAACGCGTGTAATTAAAATCACGTTGACCCTCGTTTTTCTTTGGTTCTTAATTTAAAGAAAGGACAATATGGACATGACCGTGTGCATTAAACCCGGTTATCTACATATGTGCACCTTGCGTATTTTTCAAAGTTTTTAAAAAGCCAAAATTAATGTTTGAACAAAATTCATTTGCTGAATACTACTTTTTACTACTAAAATATAACTTCTCGTCATTAAAAATTTAATGTTTCATGAACCTCTGTTTTATCACTAAAAATTTTTCTTTCCTTGTTTAGTATCGCTTTTTTTGAATAAATACAATTTTCTTAAGTGACAACTTTAGAACAATGCTTCCCAGACACATAGTATTTGCGTGTGCTACAAATTATTGTGTTTTCTTGTCTACAGTGTTCACACTATTGTTAGTGTCGTAATATAGATTTGTGTTTTCTTCATGCAACAATATACAGGGTGGTCTACATAGAAGGGTCACTATTGCGATCTGGTAAACGGTAAGAGCTACAAAGAAGTTCAAATTAGACAAATTGGTCCATTTTCGGAGACCTATTCAATGATGCTTTAATGTTTTTAAAAATTTCCACGGCACGCTAGATAATCAACAAAAATCAAACTAAGCATTTTTTTTTAATCGTTAATAACTTGGTTATACTTGATGGTACAATGATGTTTAAATTCTTAGATAAATTATAAATTTGCATTTTTTTTTAATGGAAACCATAGTTGGCTATGACCTCATAAAAAGCATTTATTTCCCCCTCTTTTCAATGATATAAGCTTTATTATATTTATTTTAATATTTAAGCTCAAAACAAATAAAATTATGTCCGTATGAAGCTAAAGAGTGCCACGAAACAAAAGACAATTTAGTTTTGCCATTTAACGCAAATTTTAACGAATAATAAAAATAACATGAAATTTGTAATTCTGAATTAGTACATCTAATAAAAGCAACAATAAACAAAACAAGGAAACAATGACTTAGAACTAAGTGTCAAATAATCAAAGAATATCGTCAGCATTAGTAGAAAAGTTTGTATTTATGCTGAGTGCAAGAGAAACTCCATTGAAGCATGTAGAAAATATTTTGAACGTTTTCCTGATCGGCAGCAGCCCAACAGAACATATTTTAGTAAGCTAGAAAAAAATGTAAGAGAGTTTTATGCTTTTAATAAGCAAGTAAACACAAAATGCTACATAAGCAGAGGTAGGTACAAATGTAGAAAGAGTATTGGGATTTTGTTTTGTTGAACAAATACGTAAGTAAATTGGTTGTAAAAATAATTTTGTAACACTTAAAAGTCGAGTTTTGCATTGATTTTATTGTATAAGTATTTTGACTAAGATAGTCTAGTAAATAAAAAAAGCTGTTTCATGGGCATTAAACGAAAAGCTGTTTTTTTTTTAAATTAATAAATGTTCGTTTATTTTTGAATTAATGTTTTACTTTTACATTAGTTAAAATTTGCGTTCAATGACAATGAATTTTATTTATTTGGAGCTTAAATATCAAAATAAATATATTAAACCTTATATCATTGAAAAGAGGTAAAAAAATGCCTTTATGAAGTCATGGCAAACTATGGTTCCCATTTAAAAAAAATGCAAGTTTGTAATTTATCTAAGAATTTAAACAATATTAAAACAAATGAATGTTTCCATTTTTAGTGCGTAAAAAAATCTACAACTTTTTCCCCAAAAATATTTTTGTACCATCAAGTATAACCGAGTTATTAACGATTTAAAAAAAAATGCCTAGTTTGATTTTTGTTGATTATCTAACGTGCCATGAAAATTTTCAAAAACATTAAAGCATCTCAGAAAGGGGAACAATTTGTCTAATTTAATCTTCTTTTTTGCCCTTACCGTTTACAAGATCCCGATAATGGCCATTCTATGTTGACCACTCTGTATACCAACTAGAGTGGCATATTCTGTTCCATTTAGTTTATTTACTCGTAACCAAGAAATGACTTTTTTCAGCGAATTAAATCATTATAAACAATGTATTCTTGACGATGGCTATTAACATTTAATTATTTACAAATGCAGAATATAACAGGACAAGCCCAGACAATGTTTTTATACATGACAAAAAAATACCAAATTGATTCAAAATATGTTAATTATAAACTACTATACGTATTCAATATGTGGGTACAAAATGACTTCTGCTAGTATTCAGAAGGTTGAGGTTTTTAAAATAATATGCTTGTATTAAAAATTGCTCTCATTTTACGTAAACCTAAAATATGGGTACACTAAATTTTATTAATTATAACAACAGAAAGACAATTTCCCACAAAAATGGCCCTAAAATTGTGCGTGTTCTGATTATCGGGCTTAATGCAAAAATCATACGTCCAAAATTTCGTTTGCTGGAATAAAAACTAAAGGAAAAAAGGGTAGCTCTGTTTCGTTTAAAAGAGGTATCATAACAAACAAGTTTTTCATAAGCATGTCATTTTATACATTGGTGGCAAATTTACTGTTTATAATACAGATTAGGCCCAAATGCCAAAGTTTGTAATTTGGCCTTTTGCTACAAAATGTGGACTTCAATTGATTATTCCAAAATAAAATAACATACACATAAAACACGACTAATTGGATTTTTTGGTTTTCTCTGTATCTTATACATTTGAAAATAGGTTTTAAATATCTACAATTCGCTTTTATTTACTGAGATTTGCATGGCGAAAAAGTTATTGTGGAGACAATTTTTCGCTTAAAATGATATCAAACCAATTAAAAAACTTACTCTTATAAATTTATTGCTTCACACCGTTCTTAATATTTTTGATGGCAATTTACTTAGTATTGATGAGATATTAAGTGTCGTATTCGAATTTTTTATTATCACAGATAGATACATAGACAAGCTTAATTGCGTCTTCTTCAGAAGAACGCTTAATTAAAATCATATTTAGTATCAACAATAAACATCAAATGCTTTCTTTGGATTAGTAACACTGTATTCTTTTCTTTAGGGCAGTCATATTGAGCACAATTCACAAAAATATGACAGTTTTTTTTTGTCTTTTATGTTGTGTAATAGATAAATAGAATTTCGTCGAATACAAAATTTGCCTACGTGAATATTAGATCTACTAAAGGTTTATAGTCATATTCAACCGATGCGGTTGTCGTAAATAAAAGGGTGTGTACAAAAAACTCTTACAATTACACTTGTTTGGAATGTGCAGCATAACATACTTAATTTTATATCACTAAACAGCGTTGCTTTACATCGTTGCAGGAATTCATCTAATGGATACACCACGTCCGTATATACACAGCAGTCTAGTTAGGATAAGTAGCACATAAAAAAGGCCTACAAATTTAGGTTTAGCAGCTCCTGAAGACGATATTGCATTAGGAGCAGGAGTTGGTGCACCAAATCGTGTGTTTGCTCTGATCACTTGAGACCTCCACTTTATTCTAAACTGAGGCAATGTTCTGCTCAAAGTACGTAATCTGAAAAAATCAAAAGTAAGAAATTGCAACCATTCAAACACACAATTAAAGTAATTAAAGTATATTCGTTAAAGAGTAATTTTAACGAATAATCTCTACCAAGTTGTCTTCTTCTTTAAATGTTTAGCCTTTTATGATTTTTGCATCTTCAATAAAATGATTCTTAATCCTATGGGTATTGATGTAATTTCTCTTTGAATTACTATTGATCCGTGTCCTTAGTCACCACATTCGTAATTATTTTATTTCCAAAGAAGTAAGTTGTGCTAGCTTTTGTTCTAAAGCATGGGTGTCCAAACTTTTAGATCATCTGGGCGGCATCGCCCAAGGAAAAACTGTCAGGCGTCGCACATCGACTGTGTTAACTAAAGTGGGCTAATAAGATTTTTAATTGTTGTTTTCCATTATTCAGAAGATCAAAAATATTAATAAATCTGTTGTGGTTAGCTAGGGATTGTAAATTTACCGACTTTTTGAATTACCGGTAATTCGGTAAAACTTTCAATCAAAACCGGTTTACCGGTAAATCATATTATTATATATATTTATATTATATTGTTTCTTTTTAGATTTTTGGGGTTACTAACATTTTTAATATAGTTTTCGGAGTTTATTCGCGTCCCCCTTATAGTGAGAGCTTGCCGAAACGTCGAGCCAATTTAAATATTACCCGGATAAACTACGAAAACCATATTAAAAATAAATATATTTTTGTGCGATCGTACTAGAAACAGCTGTTTGACGGACGCGTTAGCAACCATAAAGTACTGCATTATCGGCCCTATCCTTAGCAACGGTCGTAAAAATTACTTTTCAGGCCGTTACCCTTAGCAACGGCCGAAAAAGTAACTTTTACGGCCGTCACTAAGGAGAGGCCGGTAATGCAGTACATACGCCGTCATCTGTCAGTGACAGAATGTCACGTAGTTTCTAACCTATAATTTTGAAAATTACTAAAAATTTTAATTGTTTTTAATTCGATCGCACAAAAAATGTAATATGCACCTCGGCCAAAACGTACTTTTTGGCCTTGATACATAAATAACTATTATATACATTCATTTATTATGGAACTGATTGTGATAGTTAAAGCCTTAACTATCCCAATCAGTTTCATACAATATATTAGTTAACATCCATCAACGTAATATTTTTTTATGTAATATCAATATATTATAAAATATAAAATAACAATATATAATATATAAAATAAAAATATTACAAAAAATATAATCCAGCATTACAAAAAACACATGAAAATAAAACTATTCTGAACATAAAATATAAAATGATATAACATAAAATATGTTGTCAAACTATTAACAATATTTTTTATTGTAAACTTTTCTTAAAAAATAAGCACGTAGAAAACGTAATTTATCTAAACTATCGTCTCCTCATTGCGACCTAATTTTTGTACAAAATAATCCAGCCGCGGAAAAAGCTCTTCGGATTCTACTACACTTGTTGGTCGAGTAGTGAGTAAACAATCATATGCCATTTGTATGTTTTCCCCTTATTTTTTCTCTTTCAAAATAAGTCAATATTTTTTCGATTATTTGATTTAGATTTTTATCATGGTTAGAAAGATATTGTAAAATTACCGGAATTACCGATAAAAAACTGGCAAATTACCGGTAAAATTTAAGGAACATTTTTTGCGATTTACCGGTAAACCGGTTTACCGGTATTACAATCCCTAGTGCTAGCTATGTGCTGATGTATTCCATGGCGAGTTTTATGTTTTGGACACTGTTGTCAATAAATTGTCTTGTAGGTAGGTATCTGGTATGCATATATTTTGCTACCGATGATATAACACTCTTACATAAAGTGTCCTGGACAAAAGTTTCTAACGAAATCGATTGCTAGCTGCGTTTTCTTTTATTAATAGTTTAAACATACCTGACAATGACAGTGTTGAGCTTCCACGGTAATAAATATGGTTTGTATGATTCTCTGGAGCAAAATGTGTTAAGAAGTTGTCCAAAATGATCTTTTGCACCGGCGTCATATTCGTATATACTAATATTCCATGCTGTACATGGACCTACAAAGAGACCATTAAAGCTAACTGAAAAGAACCATTAAAATGGCAATAATGGCTACAATAATGTAAGATGTATTTTGAATTACAAGCACCGAAATTAAATTAATTACAGTTTTCTGCTATTTAAGTATTCTTTGTCCCAATTAAATTGACTTTGGATAAACAAAATCATTCTGTTCAGACTCGGAATTCGAGATACTGTGTGTGTGAAAGAAAATCCTGTTGTACTTACGGTTTTGTTTAGAAGTCATGTCTAGTTCAAGTTGTCTTTCTACATTTGAATGTAGAGTCCATGTGCAACTTTGATGAAAAAAGTGATTTAAATTATCTGGCGCACTAACATTCTTGAGTTTAATTTCTCCTAAAATTTGAAAAGTAAAGATCAAAAATTGAACAACGATTTAATAGGAAAAAAAAAATATCAACCACTGTCATGAAAATATAACTTCAGCTAATCTAAGCGAATTAGGTACACGACCAAAACCTTATACCGAGTGATTCAGTTAGACTGTCGCACCCCTATCTATAACATCTTAATTATTGAAAATAACCCCAACAAACCTTATATTTTTGGAAACGGCGACAAATTCTCTATTAAATGATGTGCATTTGTTATCTCTACGATGACGTATGTCAAATTCGCGATAGGCGACTGTTTTTTTTTTTTTTAAATTACATAGTATACATTTTGTGGTTGATTCGGATAGAGAATTTAATTCTGAATCCGACCGTGTCTTAAAAAGGTATGGTTAGATAAGAATTTTTTCGAGAAAAATCAGCTCAAAGTTTATACAAGTCATAACAAACAGTCTATTTAACAAAACAAAAAACGATCAAACTTTAAAAATTATACTGTAACTATAAATGGAAATGTATAATGTATTAAAAATTAATTTTTAATAAAAATAAAAGCAAATAATAAACGTCGACATAAAAAATTAGGCTTTAATGTATTCACATTCCAAACACAGTTGTCCTCTATTTGTAACTGCTTGATTGAAATTAGAGTCTAATTTTTTTATGTCAACGTTTATTATTTGTTTTGATTTTTATTAAAAATTAATTTTTATACATTTCCATTGATAGTTATAGTAGGGGAAAGTGGTATATACTGGGACACTTTTTTTAAATTTTGCGTAACTTTTGAACGGCTTAATTTGCATACCTCAAATTGATATGAGATATTCATATTGCTTTAGTTTATCATTGCATATACAAAAAAATATTTAAAAAAAATAAAGGTACACAAATAGAGGGACTGTCCCACTATACACCACTTGTCCCCACATAAACCACCCCGTGGTACATTGTGGGACAGCAAAAAATATATATGAAATAAAGCATAATTAAAAAAAAGCTTAATTTTAATTTTTTATTTTAAAAACTTTCACTTTTCATGGGCATTTAGACATTGTACTTTGAAAAATGAAACTAAAATTGAAAATGTTTCTTTGTTTTTTCAGTGCCCCCAAACGTAGTCGCACCGAAGAAAGTGTAGGTTAAGCGGAGCGCTTAACCTACACACAATATTTTCTTTTTCAACACAGTCTTTATCTCTGTTTTTAGAGAAAGAAAATCTAAAGTCGGAAGTCTTTTTCAGAAAATTTACCTGATTATCGTCATTGTCCCACAATGCACCATGTGATCAATTTTTAAAAGCAACGATTTAATGAAAAACTTGTATGATTATTTTAAGTTTTAACATTGTACATACATTTAATATACAGTAAGGTACCCCCACGCCAAATTTTCTAATTGTTGTTAAATAAATAAAAAAGTTTTAGCACATAAACTGAATAGCCACAAAAAAACAATGCGCAGTTACCGAACATGCCTCACATGTGCAAGTCACTATGACATTGTTTACGACACATACTGTAGACAGGATATAATGGGACTGCTTTACCGCTATTTTGATGTAAACAAACTTCAAGTACGGAGTAACAGATGGCCAAAATCTCTGTTGTCCCACTATATACCATGTCCCAGTATATACCATCTTCCCCTATAATTTTTAAAATTTGATCGTTATTTGTTTTGTTAAATAGACTGTTTGCTATGATTTGTATAAACTTTGAACTGATTTTTCTCAAAAAAATATATATTATGTAATTTAAAAAAAAAACAGTTACCTATCGCGGACTTGACATACGTCATCATAGAGATAACAAATGCACATTACTTAATAGAGAATTTGTTTCCAAAAATATAAGGTTTGTTGGGGTTATTTTCAATAATTAAAAAGTTATAGGAGTGCGACAGTCAAACTGAATCACCCGGTATAGTACCGCGTATTTTGCCGAATTTACCAGTGAGAAATTAATTTGCTTTCTCACGTACCTGAATGCAATGTAAAGATATGATCACCGCATATACTGTCCGTGGTAAATGCATAAGAAGCAGTGAATCCAAATCCCTTTTTATTCCATGTGTAATGCGCCACCGAATAAACCATGGTGAGCGTGCCCCATGATCGGACGCTTATGGGGTACCACTCTGACTGAAAATTGCCACATAAACATGCCACAGTCCAACCTTCTTCACTTATAATTAATAAATGATCTATATTTTTTAATGGACTACTAGAAACACATCGACATCCGTTATCACCACACAATGTTACGCACGCCGGCGTCCGTGCCATCTGTTCAACACCTAATACTTTAATAGTCACACTTTGGTTAGTCGATGGAATAAATTGTTGTTTGCAGTTTAATGGACCATCTACATTCCAGTACAAATGCTGGGATCCAGGATTGTCGATAGTACCCGCTAAAGGACTACTTATTCCAAAGTATTTCACATCACACAGACCACTTGGTTGCATGGTACCACTAATTTGCTCTGAAAACAGATTGAAGTTACTTCAACAATCTTAGGATTATTAAATTGGTTGTTTTATTTATAAATATACATGCCAAATCAAACTCAGGGGCGATTTTTGGGATCTCGTTTATTATTAAAGAAAAAGCCACAGTTGAAAATTGGCAAAATTACTAAATTTCATGCCAATTAAAAATTCCAAAACAGCTTTTAGATATTTGCAGCCGTTTTCTTGAAAATCGAGACGTGTATAAAACATTGACATCGTTCTATGGCTATTGCTTTTACTTTTATACAAAAAAAAAGTATTTAGTGGTTTTGTTTAGAGAAAACTTTGTGAAATACGCTTTTTACAAATTTCAATTTTTTCGTTGCAAATTTAATAAATTTGTATGAGAGAATTTATTAGCCACAACTATTTCATCTTATTGCATCGCCATAATATTTGCTTAATATATATATTTTTTTTTTTAAGAACAAACGAGATAATTAAGTTGTTAATGATATCTGGGACATCCTGTATATACGTTCTATTTTATTTGCCACTATTTTACACCATAATTGATTCAAAATGGTCATTTTGGAAAACTACACACTTCCAACATCCTTAAACATGTTGACAGTATTACTGAAAGCCACTCTTGAAACGTTCTTCAGCTCCTTCCTATTATTTTAGTTCAATACTTGGGCCTTTTTGAAACGCTGTCATTTCAATGCAGAAACGACAGCGATTTAAGAACACTAAAGAAGTCTTTAGCATGGGACGAAGAAGTGAAGAAAGTTACCAACAATCGGTTTTAGGAATTGTTCAAACACCTTTACGGACAAAGGCAAGTGTGCTTTCATCCAATAAGACTATTTTTAACAGCATTTGAAGAAAAGTCGTACTGTTCCTGGTTTTCGGGAACTTTATAAAGCTATAATAATTAACACTTATAATATCTTAACTAGAAAATAGTTGCCTATAGTTGAAAATAAATGAAAACTGACGTACCATCGTGAAAAAAGAATGAGCCCGATATAAACTCTGCATCGTTAGTTGAGAGTGGAGCCGTTGGTCTTCGCAAAAGAATAACCATTACGTTAGTTATTGATAAATACACTTTTTGCTTTGAATTTTGACCACCACCTTCGTGATTTTGTTTAATTTGAGGACTGCAGATTGTTTCAATGGGACCTTTCGTATCCTCCATGAAACCATCAAACACTTCGATAACAGATCGACAAGAAGGACTCCTGTGTGTTACGTGTTTTAATTTCAATAATATTAAAAAATGCATCGTTAAATATACCTTAAACGATAGTTAAACAATGAGATATGTACTACATCAGTTGAACGACCTTTAAATATCAGACGACAATTTGGAAACCATTCGTGTTCACGAGTATCAAAATGTCCTGATCTTGTGTTGTTACCAGATATTAGAATTTCACAACCAAACAAATCATTAGGTGCTTGGGTAGAGTTATATACTGAAACTAAATTGAAACTGTTAATACCTGAGAAATCAGCAATTTGCTCTAAAATTAAACTTATCAGGGAAAGCCTCATTTCAAAATAACAAAACAGGATTTATTCCTTCTTCTTTAAAAAGGAATAAAATCTCAACCGATTTTGAAATAGAGAATATTGTTTGGACCATATGTATTGAGTCCCATTCATTTTTACTTTTAAGGTAATTTAAAAAAAAAACATTCTGCGATATCTGAACTAAATAAAAAAATGTATTCTCGAAATGCACACCAAAAGGAAGACAGGATGCCCATAAAAGTCTATGTAGCACGAGTTGAGGAAAAACTTCGAAAGGAAAGACCAAGGAAAACCTGGAATGATGAGGGAAAAATGCTGCTATAAACGAACAGAGGGACTAATCTAATTTGTATTGGAAGATTTTCAGTATATCGCCCATTCTTATTTGCTTCGTAGCACAGCCATAGATAAAGCCCATACTTTAAAACAACTACAGCATTATAGTGACTAAAGTGGTGAACAAAACTTACCCATATGATTGTAAGTGAAGACATGTTCAGTCGCTTGAGTTGTTGTCGTCGTGGTTGTCGTCGTTGTTGTTGTAAGCTCAGTCGTAGAACTTTTATCACTGAATTCCAAAGTTGCTACAAAACCATTATAATCATATGGAGACATTTGTGGACCCGAACTAAGAAATACATTTGTTGTTAGTAAAGTACACTTAAACAGAACTGTGCAGGATCTTACCTAAATTCTACCAAAAGCTTTGGTCCAGAATATTCAAAACTTTTGCGTTGCTTACCGCATAATTTGACGAGAACAGGACTGCTCGTTGTTGAACCTTGATATATCGCAACAAAATCTGTCGTGCAACGACTGCAAGACATATTATTTAGAAAACGGTTATTAATAAATCATTGATCATGTACTCACTCATAAGGTAATTGGAACGCTGAAAAAGAAATGCGCACCTTCGTTCTTTCGTTGCTGGTCGTTATATGATATTTACATTGACGGTTGGGTGGATATAGGCCGGGATAACTAGGACTAGCTAACGAACATGTACCAAATTTAGTGCAAGCAAAGTCCTGATATAGCCAGTCACAATCTGCAAGGTACACAAATGTGTAAATATATTAACCGTTACGCGAGATCTCAAAAGCTTTTTGTAAACAACTTTTTTTTCAATTTAGATCAACCGCCGTTTTTTAGCTTATTCTTCCACGACAGTGTACTACACAATGTCTAAGCTTTTTTTTAAATGTTACTTTAACCGGTTTTCAAGCGCCTGAATTGACAGTTATTGTTGGGGAATTTTGCAAAATTATTGGCAAATTTTGAATTTGGATGAATAATAAAAATTAATGGTTTAAAAATTTAGAGAAAGTGCGTGTTATACAGAATATAAGTTTGTTGTTTGAGGATGGCTAAACAAATCCAAATAAAATGTGTTTTTTATGTGGTGCTTAAGTGAACATATGAGTACCTGTTATACGGTTTAATTTAATATTAATGTTTACTATGCTGATAGACGATTAACGAGATGTATTGTCATCCACGTTATTTGAAGTGTTCTAAACCAAAAATAATTTATAGATTTGTTTTGTTGTAATATTACTGATATTGCAAATGTCTTTCTTACCTGTATTTTGCAGTTTCATTCCTCCTTTTGATTGAAATCCTAGGCCTTCTGTATTGTTAACTGCCGTAAAACTAAAGTAGGCCAAAAATTGTGAGCGACGAGTTCTTTCCACAATCCTGAAGTAGATAATTTCATAGTTGAATTAAAAATTATAGGCTACCCTAATTTCAAATCAAAAAACACCATTAAAGTTGACAATTTTAGTTTTTGTCGAAGATGACAATAACAGGAAACAAAGTGTTAGTGTTCTAAAAA
Source organism: Elmis aenea (assembly GCA_947652605.1). NCBI lineage: Eukaryota > Metazoa > Arthropoda > Insecta > Coleoptera > Elmidae > Elmis > Elmis aenea. The sequence continues at coordinate 20,173,851 of OX393584.1, forward strand.
GTATTGCAGTGAATAGACAAAGTTGGTGAACCGGAAGGGAATTTGGGGTGACAAGCAATATAAATGGTAAAATTATAAGGGACATGCTTAGGTGACTTGATGACATGGAAAAAATAAATGAGAAAATAATTACAATCTAAGAGCGTGGAAGCACTAAAGTTCAACCTAAAACAATTTTGAAGGAGCGCACCATAAAGAACGAGTATTTGCATACAGGGTGTTAACAAAATTGGGTTTAATTTTAAAAGAAGATTTTTAAAGATAATTACAAAATTTAATTTTGGGACAATATCCAGAACCGCGTCGGATTACAATCGTTAATTAGTGTATTTAGTACGGTTCTTAACCTTTTTACGCTTGCGAAATCTTTAAAATAATATTCAGGTCTCAGGGAACCTTTACATAAAACGCATTGAACGTTATCATTAATATCTTTCTTTTTCTTTATAACTCCATATGAAAAACACAATAATTTGTTTTGGTTTTTACTTAACTTTTTAAACATTCTGGAGAGAACGATATTTTTTTTAAGCTGACCATGATTGTAGCATTACTATTTTTCGCAGAACCCATAGCAATTTCCGGAGAACCCCAGTTGAGAAACGCTGATTCTATAGCATTATGTTGTAGGTCAAAATACAATAACACTTATTTTTCAAACATGTTATTTGATTTTTCCATAGAGTTTCTGTGTTACGATGAAAAACTTTAGAATCTCTCAAACCGTTAAGAGTTAATAGGATAGTTTATGAGGCAAGTAAGTTTGTTAAAACGGAAATGATATTTTGCTCATTAAGGAAGAAGTAACAAAATAAACTAATAAACTATTTTCGATTCAAATGATGAATGGAAGCCAACAGTAAAAACGGAAATCAAATATTTAAATTCATTTCCGATGTATAGTTTAAAGACTAGGATGTTGTCAAACATATTCCCATAACTTGCTCGTTGTGTTTCGATATATCAAAAGCAAATGCCATTCATTTTTACTTGTTGCTAAATGTACACCATCGTCTGCAGCTTATGTTTCGTTTAACGGGAAATAATTAAGAAAGACATTTCCTTGCATCACAATATTTTATTTTTAAAATACCCAGAAACGTAACTTTAAATAGGACTGTTTTAAAAAAACAAGTGCGTTTGAAGATAAACTTGTTTAACATTATCCAGATTTTCTCGTTGTGGTAACAATTTTCTATAGACACTTATAGATACATTTTCTGGACAACTAGTTGATGACTTTACCTCCATAATTTTTTCAAAGTGTATATCTATTTAAAGAGAAACGCTTTAAGTACAACCAGTATAAGTTGTAATCGAAACAAATGTCAACAACACAACTTGTCTTATTTATTTTTGCTTCCACTGCCTACCGAGATGGCCATAAAAAAGTAGCAGCAGTAGTTTTTTTACCAAACTAATTTTAAACAGTTGAAGCTTGTGGATAAACAGTTTCTCTCTGGACTTGACAGCAGCTACTTTAACATCAAAAATTAAGGCAACACTTTAGAAACATTTGGTAGGCTCTTTTGTCTTGTACGATCGATCTTCAGTAATACAGGTGCAAATATTTTAGAAGTCATGGATAAAAAGCATTACTGCTATGACTTTTTGGTACACAAAAATTGGGAAAAAAAACGGAAAGTGGGGGGAGCTGCACGTAAAAACAATCAACAATAATATCTGCAAAATTTTTAATTACATTAAATTAAAAAAGAACAACATCATTATTATGGAACCAATAATAATTTTTTTTAGAACGGCTAGGGATCACTTGGTGTAGGAGGAAACGTTTATAGTTGGAATACATAATCCATTTTTCGTCAATAGCGCTATTTCCACGTTTAAGTTTGTAAAGTAAACCCGCACGCGTCACACTTTTCCACAGATATTTTTAAGGGTTAAAATTATATTTTAAATTAAAAAGAACAGTTCGAGATGCAATGAACAACTAAAATAAAGCATGTACCGATACCTCCCATAAAAAAATCCTCAAATTATGACCCGTAACATACGTAAACAAGTCTTAAAATTAGAGTGTGCGTGAAAACGACAGAACTTTCTTGGTTACCGATTATTCTAAAGAAATGGCGTGAAACGGAAATTAGTTGATTTATCTATAACAGAAAGCTCTTATAAAAACTATAACAAATATGTTTTTAGTTCCAGAAAATCTGTTTGAACAAAAAACCCAACTTGAGATAATAATTAACTAGAAAAATCTCAAACTTTTATATTTTTGCAGTTAATACAATAACACTTTAAGTAAAAGTACGTGACGAAAATGAAATTGCTAAGAAAAACAGAAACCGATGGGATAGACGCGAAAAAGCAAATTAGTAAAATATCTTTAAAGAAAATAGAGCAATAAAGATTTAAGATAATAATAATAATAATAATAATATACGGCTTTATTTCCACATTTTTAAATAAACAAAATACAACAAATAAAAAAGAATTTTTTTTTGGGGAAAATCGCAAGGCGGGTTCAGCGTTGTCCACAAGACAGCTGTTCTGCCACCCAACCTTGAAGCTGAATACAACAAGCACATAAACATATTGACGTGTTGCAGCACTGAACCGACGTGGCCCGACACTTACCAGCAAGAAACTAGTCGAATGACGATAGCAGTAGGTGTTTATGAAATTTAATTTTAAATAAGTTCAAAGGTAAACCTTTAAATAAAGGGTCTATACTGTTATAAATTTTGGTAATTGTATATGAAAAACACTTTTTAAAGAATTCTGTTTTATGGTGAGGAGGGGTTAGTGTACCTTTGAACCTAATATTTAAAGTATGCACATCTTCACGATATTTAATTTTACTATAAAGATAAGGAGGCGTATGGGAAATAATCAACTTGTGATAAAAACATGCTGCATGTAGCAGACGACGATTAAACATATTAAGCCATCTCAAGTCTTTCAACTTATGCGATATGGGACTATATTTCTTAATGCCAAAGATTAATCTCGTGCACGAGTTTTGAATTTTTTGAATTTTTTGTTTATTGGTGCTATCAATAAATGAACCATACACACTATCACAAAAATTAAAATGAGACAGTACCAATGAATTACACAATATCTTTTTTTGGCCTCTAGTTAAGAGGTATCTGTTAGCATATATTGTTGTTAAAGAGTTGTAGGCCATTTGTAAACATTTGTTAATATGAAAATTAAATTTTAATTGGTGATCTATAATGACACCTAAATTTTTTGCTTTAGCAGTGAATTTGATTATGTTGGAGCAAATTTTTATTGGAAGGGGATTTTCTAAATATATTTCTCTAAGCTTTTTAGGGCCAAATAGTAATAATTCTGTTTTGTCGGTGTTAATATTTAAGCTGTGTTTAGCTGCATATTTAACTAAATTATCTAAATCTGCATTGAAATTTAATGAGGCGTTTAAAAACTCTTCCTTTGTAAACGAAAGGTATAACTGAGTGTCGTCTGCGTAGAAGTGTGTTGCAGAGTGTAACACAGATTGCTTTAGGTTGAACGTATAAATGCTATACAGCAATGGTCCAAGTATAGATCCTTGGGGGACACCACTTTTTAATTGTAGGGGATTTGATATGTCATTATCAATTTTTATATATTGTACTCTCCCTTGCAGATAGTTTATGAAAAAATTACACGATAGTTGGTCAAGACCAATATGTTTTAATATTGAAATTAGTAAATCATGATTTATTGTATCAAATGCTTTAGAGAAGTCAATAAGAGCTAGTACTGTAAGTATTTTGATCTGTGGCTTTAACAATGTCATCAACAATATGTGTGAGAGCCGTTTCACAGCTAAAACCTCTCCTAAACCCTGACTGTGTAGATGGTATTACACTGTACAAGTTTAAATACTCACGTAATTGAGTATTAACAATTTTTTCCAAGATTTTTGATACTGTTGGTAAAATACTAACTGGGCGAAGCGACTTATAATCTATTGGATTTTTAACTTTAGGCAGAGGTTTAACAATTGCATGTTTCCATAACGTTGGTTATTTACCCTCCAATAAACAAGTATTGATAATGTTGGTTAGATATGGTAGAATTACAGGACATGTTAACTTAAAGAGATATATATTAATGCCATCATAACCTTCAGCTTTTGAGGATATAGAATTGATTATATCAAACACAGTTTCCTCATCAATTAATAAAAAGGAGAAAGTTGTATCAACTAATTAGTTGGGATGTGCGAAATGCTAAATAAAATAACTAATTCGGAAAACCACAGAGTGATAATTAAACTTGGATTGAAAACCAACGCACATCAACCCTTAGATGTTCACTGAAATCATGCATATAACAAAAAAAAAGTAAAGTTTCATGAGTACACTTTCAATTAGAGCCAATCCAATTCATGAAGAAAATTCTATAAAAACCAAATTGTACCGGTATTTTTTGATATCAATGGCTACGTAGGCAGATATTTAAATAATTAATACCAAATCAGGTCACCACTAACAACAGATTTACGTTACAATAAAGGTATAATACAAGCAGTGCTTAAATAAATCAACTAAGTAATGCTACACAGTAAATAAAGGATACATAACTTTAAAGTGTTAACAAATCATTTCCTTACAAATGAGAAGGAATTTATAAAACTGTACCCATGGTTTATGTTACATGGTGCGAACCAAACAAAACATCAAAAATTGTGAAGGGATACAAAAAAATTAACCAAATAAACAAATTGGTTAATAATACACGAGCACACCTATTTATGTTTACATAAACATTGACTTTACTTACTGAAATAATAGCGTAGCTATACCGTCGTCAGAAAATAATACCACTGGTGGAGAGTATCGTTCGTCACTTCCGCAAATTTGGTTATCTGTTGGACTATATATTGGATCGGATCCACTCATTAATTGCAAATATCCTCCTAAGCAACTGAAATATACAAATGAGTGTGCTGCACATACATGCGTGATATTTTTTCATATATTTTAAGAATATTTTGCTTAGAATATTTCATGGAGAAAATACTGCCATATAAATGCTTCAAGAATTAGCCTAACTTGCATTGTAATGTATGAGACATTTTGAATAATCGGTTTCTTTAAAAAAAAAATGCCCCTTTTCTAAAAGTTAAGCAATTAAAAAAAAAACATTTAACCTACAAACAGTGTTAAAGTGTTGTCAACAAATCTACCAACTGCTCTAGCATAATAAAATTGCTTGATACTAATATATTTTTTGCTATGCCGTCCAGTAAAAAAAACATAAAATCTTGGATTTTAGCACAACTTAAAATATTTTTCAAAGAACATTTCTTTAACTCCAAGAGAGCTAAAAGATATTATACTTCTGAATAAAGTTAGTAGTTGAAGTGAGAAAACGAAACCTCAGTATAGTTGATAACAATTTGAAGTAGCTATGACCACAAACAACTAAGTTATCTGTATTTAAAAGTTAAAGCTGATTTCGATATCTGTTACACTAAAAAAATTTAAGAGCAGAAGTGCGTTGAGATTTTTCGAACGATACATACCTAGTTCCGTTATACCGTCCAACGTTTACCAATCTGTATATCTGTACTTCAATACGCTGATTGGAAGTAGGTATAAATGTATACCAACAGAAGTTTGGACCTTCTAGTGATGGAGATTTTATTTGTCCGAATGTTCTTTTGGAATATTTTTGTAAATCCATTGAAACGATAGTCATATTGCACACTGCAAAGCATAAAAGTATTTATTGCCGTATGTTTTTACTGTGTAGTGAATTAAATTTTAAAATATAATCGTATAAATAAGGTTAAATAAAATAAAATATTATTCACGGACGAATTTTTTAAAGCGAGTGGTAGTAGTGATAAATGGAAAAGAGACAAGGGAGAGAAAAACAAAGAAGAAAGCTGGATACCCAGAACGTAAAAACTAGTAATCAAATCACCAGATCAAGCAAAAACCAAAGGTTCAACGGAAGAAAAGCAAATTGGTGAATTAGTAAAAGTAAATAACGAATTGGTGGAAGAAGTTAAAAGATAAGGGAAGAACAAAAAGCATTTAGGGACGAATTTATTGCAACAAAAAAAGAAAACGAAGAACTTAGAAAAAAGATGCTCAGGTTAAAAAACAGAATAGAAGAAACAGAAAAAAAAGAAAGAAATATAACATTATGATAAAAGGAGCAAAATTTGATAAAAGTAAAGGGACAGCAGGCATGGAAACATTTTTAGATCAAAATTTAGTAGTAAATATCAAACAGATTTATGAGGTGGGTCAAAAATATGGCAAAAGTATGACAATAGTAACGAAAAGTAAATGGAAGGACAAAATAAAGGTAATACAGTATAAGAGCAGATTAAAAGTTCAAAACGTTTACGTAGATAATGACCTAACAGTAAAAGAAAGACAAATACAAAGTAAAATCAGAGAAGAGGCAGAAAAAGAAAGAAATAAGGGCAAAAAAGTCAGGGTAGCTTATTAAAAACTAATCGTAGATGATAACAACTGGCTATGAAATAAAGAGAAAGAGGAGCTACAGCAAAAAAACAGACCCAAAAAACTAAGGACGGAAAACAAGTTACGGAAAAATGGCACGATCACTACACGAAAACGGACATGAATAAGAAAAAACAGATAGCAATCAAAGCACAAGATATTAAAAATGATGAAGATAGACATAAGAAAAACAAAATAAGAATAGGTACTTGGAATACCAGAAGCATGAAAGGAAAATAAGAAGAAGCGATCATGGAAAAAGTCAGCACAACCAGGGCACGAAACCGGTTTTTTAAACCGGTTTAAAAAACCGGTTAACCTTTATTTTTTGTCCAAAATTGTGATTTTTAACCGAAACCGAAACCGTTATTTTTAAAGGCAAAAAAAACGGTAACCTTTAACCAAAATAATAAAAAACCGGTTTTTTAAACATCTCTTTTTAATAAAAATTATTTTGAAAAAATACAAAATCTGTATTAAATGTGATTAGTTTACCAAAAGTCATTACTGAAATGCTTGATTGTACATATATTATAAAATTATAAATAGATAATATCTTTTTATACTTTGCATTCCAAATCTGAATAGTGTTAAAAACCGGTTAAATTAACCGGTTTTTTCAAAACCGGTTTTTTACGGAAAAAACCGGTTTTTCAACAAAAACCGTTATAAAAATAAAGTTCTTGATTTCGGTTAACCGTTAACCAAAATTTTTTTCGGTTTCTAGCCCTGAGCACAACACAATTCAACAATCCTACACCTAACAGTAGAAGGACTCATGACTAAATAAATAATAATATATTTACTTAAATTACAAGAGATGTCCCATACAGACTTGCCCAAAATTTTAAATACCTATCTAATACATTTTTAGCGTCTGATGACTTTCATGAAAAATGCGACTGAAAGAAATAGTACAAGCTTCAACAATTTTTATTCAATTTGCATTTGTGAAAACAGCCGTCTTTTGATAAAATACGTTGGTGGTCCAAACATGTGAAAATCATCTAAAGACGGGCATGGATTTTTAAAAGTAGTGCCAGATATATCAGCTATATCGACAGAAAAACAGCCGACGTTTTTCTCTATAAAGAATCTACTGTTTCGCACAAGCATTTCTTTGTTTGTAACATTACGACCAAAAATATTTTTAATTTGTAATTTTAAATTTGCTTTCTTGCTCAAATGAAAAGATAAAAGATACTGAAAATTTGCTTATAAACGTTTAGCAACGTAGTTTCATTGGGCTTGTGTAATAAGCACTAGAGCTTTTTTACAAAGCAAATTTAACATGATTGTTAAAACACCAAAACAAAGCAACTCACTGTAACTGCAGTGTTGTTCTAATCCGCATTGTGTGCAGCGATTGGGAGATTCTTTGCCACAATGACAACCACCATCTTTCACGCAACAAGCGCACTGATGGTCGCTGGGATTCCACGGACAAGAACATCCTTTGGATTGTTGTGTCCATAGGTCCACTTGACCTGAAATACAAAGACCCTAGTAACAGCAATTCGCATTTGTATTTTATCGACTTGTATGAACGGGAGCTACGTTATTAGACACTGGTGGTAATCTCAAATTATGATAAATTCCAATGTGTTTATGTCTTTTAAGAATTTATCAAAAACGTTTTACTTCTTTCTGATTAATTTTTTCACAGGTGATTTTAATATAAGTTGTTATTTTCATATGAAAAATGCGATATTTAATTATAAGAGTTTTCAGTTGAAGTAACTAGTATTTGCTCCATCTGAATGTAGATAAGCAATATTTAGTGCGGAAATATTTTGTATGAGGTTGGCCGATTGGTTTGGATTAAACATTTTCAATTTGCCTTGAAAAACGTGTTCTTTTCCTACCCTCTATTTCTTGACGTAAAGGTACAGGGCTAGACCAATTCTTACTCGGACATTCTGTATACATTTACAGTAAAGATATACAAATCAAAGCCAGTTCGTGATAAAGGTAGAAATGAAATTTTACTTTGTTGTTTATTTACTCTTTTTATAATGTATAAATGGAATTTTTATAATTAAAAATTGACAAGGTACACCAAATTCCTACTATTAAATGCCTAAACAATGATTACACTGTAAAAATGGGACATGCGTTAGGAATATTTACGAAATCATATATTTTTGACGACTGGGGTTAAAAGTTTCTTTAAACATAGCTTAATCTTACCATTTGTTTACCCACATTTGTATTCAGATAGGCAAGTTGCGGAAAATGATCCTGTTGATTTTCAAACGTAATTTTATCAGGAGCCTCGTGAGGAATGAGGTCTCACTTTATTTGTTATTATCATTATTTCAAATTTGTATGTATACAGTATCGTGGGATATATATACATCTATATTGCCACCTAATGAACGCAGCCAGCTTTTACGCAAAATAAGAACGATTTAGAAACAGGGGCATATCTTGAACGCGAACAAAGGAGGAAAGAAAATTAATGATTGAGCTAACCGCGAGAGATTTAAGCTGAGAGAGAAAATAACTTATTAAAAATATTGTGTATATCACATTAACAATGAAAGTTAATTATTAAATGAAACAATTTTTGCAAGACACTTCAAACTTACAGAATTGTAACTTATATACTACCAACAATATATTTAGAGTTAAAGCCCAACTCAAAATTGAATTTGTGTATAATATAAATAAAATAATCTGAATTATAAATGCATAGAACTCGATAAAGATTTTGCCCACACTTGATATAATTTAGAACTTGCTAGTTGAGTAAAACGTTAAGTTCAAATTGTTTAAAGTGTGAATTTGGCGGGCGTCCAGTAAGAGAAGAATAAAAAATGTCACTCCAACAAGTGCGCAAATGCTTAATGTATTATATAGCAAGCGAATATTTTCTTCTATCCACCCCTATTATTCAAAATCTCTTACATAATTGGTCCACTACAAAATATATACAGATTTTAATTTCTAGGTACCGTAAAAAAGCGTATAAAAATGATGCTCGAAGCGAAACAGGGTTTACCTTCGGTAACCAGCTCTTTCGGATCTGGTGTTGGTATTCTCGCTGACCTTAGTCAGCCTTAGGTAATATTATTAAAGTACCATTATATCTTTGACGCCTTTGGAGTTAGCGTTTCTCCGGTACTTTTAAATTCCCATTACCTTCCAAGACTTTAGAGTTGGCTCCCCGGATCTTTTTCTTTTACAATTCTAGGTACATGATAGCACATACGTACCCGCGTACTTTATTCAGTCAACGAATACTACAATACATTATCGTTGTCCAAACATATTTATCTAACACCGCAATTTCTCAACGTACTTATTCTCAAACAAATATACCCATAACTGTACTTTATGTGAATAACAGCTTCGGAAAGTCCCAAATTATTCTTATATCATCACAATTCAATCTTGCAGTACTTATTGTTTTCTGATAGCTGTACTTAATACTGGTGTTCTACAGAGGACAACCTAGCAGTGTCCTACAGTAAGATGCTACTAGTAGGTGCCCCAATATTGTTAAAAGTGTTTTCGCTAATACATCAAATAGCGGGTTTAGTGAAAACAAGAAATAAGTAAAAATTTTGTTACAATCTTCGTTCCCGGGTTTGGAACCGCGTCTTCTTGATTTGTGTGACGTTTCGACCATTCTATGTTGGTCCAACATAGAATGGTCGAAACGTCACCCAAATCAAGAAGACGCGGTTCCAAACCCGGGAACGAAGATTGTAACATGGACGATAGCCGCGAAAGCCTGAAGAATAAAAAAGTAAACATTTTCTTTTAATTATAATGAGCCAGTGAAATACGTACAATATCAATCATTTATTTTCCATAATTTGCTGCCATGCATCAAACGTATTGAAAATTGATACAAAAACAATGAAACGCTATACTAAACCTCAGCTGTATTAACTACTTAGGTTTTTTAGACATTCGATCGTAAAATTTTACTTTTAAGTTTGCTCAACTGCTCCGTCTCCGGAACCAAGTAAAATAATAATACAACATTGCAGATAAACTTACTCATGTTCTTAACCCACCTCTAAAGTATGACTGCTTTAACAAATTATAATTACTTTCACATTTACATAAGCACTGTTTAGAATTTATCTTGTGTTTTGTTTAACCGCCCACAAAGAAATTAATTAATTCGCACAGTTTACTATTGTTTCGTCAGCTCACAGTAAGTAGCAAACTTTTCGTACAAATATGTGCTGAATGAAATGGTATTTGCCGTTGTCAGAATGTTGCTAAAAACTTCGTACTTTCCAGTAACATTAACGCTGTAATTCCAGCAGTTGTTTTCAGATTTTGATAAAAAAAAACAGTCGTTCTAAAACCCTTTGATCATATATTTTGTCAATTAAAATTAATATTTAGGAGTTTTGTAAGTTATAACAAAGCAGTGCGTAAGAATTTAAAACATTTACAGTTTTATTTTTGAGGCTCCTAGGAATCTCAAGCCCCAATCGTGCGCTTCTTGCACCTGTGATCCGCCATTGTGTGGATAATTTTTTAGAAACTGAAGTTGTGAGTGACATTATCAAAACGTTGTAGATGCATTATCGAACCCCAACGGTAATTTAAATAACTGGTTCACGCTCTATACTTCTTTTTACGTATTGTTTTACAATCTAAACTTGCTTTTAGTAATTCCTTGTGTAACCTAAGGTATTTTTAGAGACGTTGAGAGAAACGCAACAGCGTTCGTCAAATCAAAAAATGACGATTTTGGAATAGGTTTAAAACTAAGATAGCTGTTGTAAATCTTCTTGTTTTACATAAATAATCGAAATCCCAACAGTCAACATGAAAAAGTGGTTCACGTTGTAAACTCCTTTTACTGTTGCTTCACCAACTAAACTTGCTTTTTGGAGTCATTACTCGTATGGCCTTAGGTAGTTTTGAAAGAGTTAAGAGAAACGAAAGAATGTTCGTCAGATCAAGAAACAACTTTTTCGGAATAAGTTGTTCCTCAAGTCTACCAACGGTGAATCTGAATAAGTGGTTCACGCTGTATACTCCTTTATACTACTTACTGCTTTTTTCTAGCTCATTTTATGCACGGGGTTGAACGATGGATTCTCCCCGGGCTAGGAGCGGTGTGATGATGTCCTGCCGATGTGGGCTGTCGTCTTAGCGTGACGGCGGTGATGTCCGTTGGATAAAGTGATAGAATGGAGTTGAGTGATGAATGGGCGCCACACTGGAGGTTTGCCTCCTCCAGGTGGGTTAATGATGCCGCTGCGTGCGGCTGTGAAGTCACGGTGTATCCATGACGGTCCGCCGGTGACAGCGGCTAGCTGGATCGAGCAGGGCGGCTCCTCCACAGCATCTGTTTAGGAGAGGCCTACCGTTGGGCGCCAAATTATGACCGGGTAGGGCAAAGAATATTATATACGGGGTAGCAATTAGTTTCGTAGTAAATAACACAACACTTGGTTCTAAGAGTGTATCGGCTGGACTGAACTGAACGCTGCAGTTTGGATCCCTTATATACGATTTTCAGGGATACCGCTATGTTCTGATTCGTAGATCTACGTCGGGGGCGGTTAGCAATTTAATATGATAACCGTACTGATATGCTGTGATTGGTAGAGCTGCACCCAGACGGAGCCTAGCACGTTGAGTGCCATGAGAGTCCACGTTGGTTTCACATCTTTTTGGGACGTTCTGACGTTGTGAATACAACGTGGCTTCACAATGTTTTCGTTTATATGCGGCGGTATGATACCAATGTGACATTATTTCATTCACAACATTATAGACAGTATAAGAAGTTTACAAAACAACTGTCGAGAATTGTTGATAATAATTTCGGTCTTGCACAAAACACAGATAACATTGACATTTAGTACACTTCACTTTGGTAATTTTTTGGCACCTTTCCCTTTGTTGTTCATTCTGGGGCCAGTGGTCTATTCGATCACGTTGAGTGTCTGTATTTGGTGGAATAGAAGGCTTGGCCCTTTTGTTTACAGATGATGGCTGTGTACTCGAGGGACGACGTCTTTTCCCTGTTTTACCAGCCCAACATAAACATTGTGCAACATCAGCTTTGAAATCATAAAGCGATAGTTGATTTTACTTTGTAATTCTACAGTCAATGCTGGCACGGCTATACATAAGCCAGCCAATCATAACACACATGTCCATCATATGTGTAAAAGAAAATACACAAGTAGTATTTTCTTGATCGAATGTTAATTCTGTAAAGTGCTTAAAAGGAATCTATCAAATCCACGCCCTCCCATAAATTTATTGTATAATAGTACCATGTTTGGGCATGTCACTCTAACATCTTGTTTGCTTTTTTGGTCAAATCTTTATGGTGGATTCAGGGTAAGCACCCAAAAATGTACTTAGCAAGGTCACTACTTTACTGTCTTGCCATTTCACTAGTCTAAGCTAACTATCATCATGGGTCGCAATTTTTTCTACGAAGCTTCCTTTTCCTCTTTTTTTTCAAAATTTTGTCTGATGGCAAATTATTACACAGCACGCGATTTGTACGAACTATACTTAAACTATGGATGCCGTTTTAAACTAATTCTATCGCTTGTTCGGGACTGCAAAACCAATTATGATAAAAAAGATTAACTCTTAACGACAGACGTGAGGTCTTGGAGACCGCTCATTTAAAAGGTTAACATTTTAATGATCAAATTTTTTTTAAATCAAACTTGACTTACAATCTTATTTTATAGACCGTTACTATTACTTTTTACACAATTCAGGCTACATTAATGAAAAAGAGGCACAAGAAAATGTATTTTATTCAAAAAACTGAAAATTCTAAATAATTGCGCAATGTTTAACTATCTGTATAAAAATTTCTAAAAATAAAAATAAATTATTTTATTTAAAAAAAATCAAGTTTACACTCAAAATAACTCAAAAAAATTACAAAATCATACATGAGATAACACATTACGAAACGTGGAAGAGGTACATAAGAGTAAAAATTTTACTAGATGTAGTCTCTGCACACCGTTCTCGAGCATTCCAAACAAATTGGTGTCTTACAGACGGCACAAAAATATAAAGTTTTTCTTTTTTTTGGGCTGGACATTTCTTATATGTTTTTCTGACGGATAATTTTTCTTCAGTTTGTTCCGCATCGCCTTCTTTCTGACCTATTTTTAAAAAAAAATAGTTACTGAGACCGCTATCAATTTTTAATTGCCCCTTGTAAATCAACCACTAACAATTTGACATGTACACTTTGGCAACTAGCTCAATACTGATTGCTAAAAAGGTACTGAAGCCCACTAGCACATACACGATCGCAATCGGGGGTTTCCCTGTATTTGAATTATGTAGGGGGTCCAATAGACCTCACGTCTGTGGTTAAGGATTAACATTTTGATTTTTTGAGATACGTTCTGCTAAAGTGAATAACCACTTAGCTACTGGCACTTATCAGGCAAGTTCTTTGATTGATTTGTGGCAGTATACTTCAAAATCATACACAATGCCATTTGCCCCTGCTAAACAAACAATTTGTACCCCATTTTTTAGGTTTTTTTGGGATTGTTTTGTTTCAACCCACTTCTGCCGTTATACGCGACAATTTGCTTTCAACAATTTTTGTTATTTTGAATAAGCGGTCTGGTGGGTCTACCGGTAGCGAGGAATTATCCGCAAAATGCAAACTTTTTTATTTATTCCCATCTTCGTAGTGGCATCACATCGCAACTTGTGGTATTCTGCAAAATTTACTGCAATAGTTCTAATTGTAATGTAGAAAGACATGCCTATGAATTGTTCCAGTTCTTTGGAAGTGAGCAAAAATTTCAGACATGTCATTTTGCGCTGCATAAAGGTTAGTCTGATCCGTAATATAATCTAATATTCACTGTCACACAATTTAAAAAATTAATTTACTGGCGTTTCGACAACTGTTTCCGGTAAAATTTGCGATCACCAAAGCGGCGTTTCACATGGATTCTGCTTCGAGTCTTGCCACTTCAACTAAATATTGGTTGTTTTAGTTCTCGACCCAACTTGAGAAGAATCGGAAGTAGTAAGAACTTGTGGTATAAGTCTTGCAAGCGGAATATTATCATTACTAACGCTGTCGATTTCGAAGATATCTTCTTCGTCTAAAGTTTGATCTTCTGCATCTGTGTCACTACTATCATCGTCTATAACTAAAATAACCTACTCAAAAAAGCTTCTTTGCATGTACACATAAACCATGTACATACTGTAACACATTAAAATGATACTCCTAGATTTTATGTTCAACACAATTATCACTACTAAAATCATCCTCACTCTCTACATCTGGCAGTAAAATTTTCACAGGATCTTTGGATTCATAATTCATCAGATAAAACTAAAAAATACTTTTGATGCACAATGTATATTTTAAAACACAACTGCGGCACAGGCGGCAAATCGCAACGCGATATGAAAATTCAATAAAACAGTATGCCAAAGCAATGTACCTACACACATTAGACAATAGCGGAATATTTTTAAAAATAAATTTTTACAAAGTAAATTTCTAAATCCGTACGTATTTCTTGTGCATATTCACTACTACATAATCTCACAGAACAGTGAACTATTCAACAAAAATCACGACCATCAAACACCTTTCGGTAAACGAAATCTACCGAGTGCAGTTGTACCCGCTTGTATAATTAAGCATACATATATCCAGCGTTTGTGAAAAGAGCTCCATAAAAGGCAATGGCATAGAAAACAAATACATGTATATTCAAATATACGCCGTGCCATAGAGGGTTAAAGTTGTTCGCGCTCTTATCAGCTAACATTGTTTCGCAAACTTTCTTCCAATTATATTAAAAATAAAAATAATACGAGTTTTAGAAAAAAAAGCGTGAATTTTCACACCAAAAGTCGTACCACTGACCCAGTTTCACAACCATAAATCATAGTTAATACACTAATATTTCAACTAAACCGAGAGTTCCAATTTAATGGCGCGGCAACTAATCTTACAGCTTCAGTGACATACGTTTTAAAGGCTGTTTCATGGTTAACACGAATTTTCTAGTTAGTTTTAAAGGTTGTTGATTTGTTCTAGACCTTTGTGTACATGGCCCTATTTTCAATCATGCCCCACCTAAACGCTGCAAAAATTTTCAATGCCTCCTAGCATAATAGTCGACCAAATTTCAAAAAAAAAAAAATAGATACCAAACATTAAAACGGAACCTAGGATAAAACTGTTTTTAATTTGACATAAATGAACATAAATTATATATTATATTATATTATCCAATACCTTCTTTTACCAGCGGTGTCGAGGTATAAATGAATACTACAAAACATAAATCGAACTTAACTTGGTAAAACAAAACTCAATCTAATGCAATAATTGCTTTTCTAAGAATTCTGTTTAATACTGCATCGCCATAAAACTTAAGTTTGCTAGCATTGGCTGTGTTATCCAAGATGGAGAATCAATGTTCATTAAATCAGAAAACCTGCCATTTAAAACGCAGGACATTTTGCTAAGATGATCCGCTAAAACTAGTACAGTAACATCATTGTCAGACTCTCACAATAAAATTGAATAAATGGTTTTGCTAAAACATTCCTTTGACATAATTGCAAAAATGCAATGAAGCCATTATCATAGCCTTTGCATTAGCAAGAGTTTTATCTGCTACTGGCAGTTGCTTATTTAAAGTTTTCAGCTTTTCGAAGACTGTCAAATAACTTTCAAATCTTGATCATCGACTTATCGTTCATCGTTAGGAGCGGGTATGAGATCAAACTTTAACTACTCATCTGAATCTACGAACTTTTTTTCTTGCTCGCACTACTCAGTTTAGGCAAGGGGTTAGCATATAAAAATAAAATAAGTTAATTAGTGTAGGTACTGTACAAAAACTGCTCAAAGTATTTATTTTGACTGCTGCCAATTTTTTTACTTATAAATAGTTCATATCGATAATTAATCCACCACAATGAATTTTTGACTAAATCGAGGGAAGGTAACGAATAAAAAGGTCACCTTTCATCGTGAAGAGCTGGTATGAGAACAAAGTTTATATCTCTCTGAATCTACTTTGTTCTTGCTCATTTTATGCACGAGGTCATCATGTAAAAATAGCGTATGATTTAAAAAAAAAAAATTGAAACTATAGAGTCGGTTTAATTTTTTTCCCCCCTAATTTGCCCTATAGTCCAATTTACCTGAATCTATTAACACTTAGAAACAAAATATTCCTGACATGGTATTAAAAACCTAATTATTTGTCTACAACTTACGGATTTTAAATATTTCAAACCATTTTCAAATTTACCGCCAGGGGATTTGTACCTAATTAAGGTGATGTCAACTCAAAACTTTCCTGCTTTTTAGAGGGTACTTTCTCATTAGGTAGATCAACCAGTATTAACATTTTTTGGGGTTCGTTGTAGCGTCGGGAGTGTTATCATTTTTTAACACATTGAAATTACATATTTTATGCACTGCCTTTATTTTTGTTTAGACTAATTTATATTACAATATAAGCATCAACTGGAGAAGTTGGCTAATTTATGCAACCAACTTTGTATATTAGCGCACAAAGTAATTTCAGAATCCTAACTTTTCCAGGTTAGTTAATCGTTGACCGACAATATAAATAAAAAAATAATTTACGGATGCCGTAACAACGGCTATTATGGTAGCGGTAGTTAGTTGATTAATGGAATAGTCTGCTAAAGTAACAGTTTTTTGTTGTGGTAAAAAGGACATAGTAAGCTAGAGGAAAAGCTTTTAAAGCGAGAAAAGAAATGAATAAGTATTTTGCTAGGCGTAGCATTGATTTTAATAAAGGATATCGTTCCCTAAAAGCAGATATTTGTTAGGAAAAGCTTAGAGGTTTTTCATAAACGCTGTGTGTGTTTTTTTCAGCGAAATATAACGATTTTAACCCTTGCGTCGCTGAGTATAAAAAATTTGTTTTTATTCAAATTTGTTTTTTTTTAACCCCTTTCTTTCATACAATCTATCCCCTTAAGGACAATAAGTACTTAATATGTCGACAAGAACACGGAGGGAAAAATTCCAATGAATAATTCCCTATATATACTAACTTTAGTTACTTATTGACAAAATCTACTAATCACTTAATTTCTATCTATCACTTAACACTATTTGAACCTGTCTTGCAAGTCCGCTGGTCTGAACCGCTTCAAACGTCTTTCTTCTGAATTGCCTTCCATTAGCCGGTTTGCAAGCACTTTAGGATGCACTTTAATTCGTTCACAATACTTTTCACTAAATTTTTTGATCACTTGCTTGATAGTTGGTATTTTTAGATCGCGCTGGATCACGGCGTTTGGGACGTACCAGGGCGCACCCACAATAAGTCGAAAAACCTTATTTTGGAATCTTTTTAATATTTCGATATTAGAATTGCTTGACGTGCCCCAGAGCTGTATTTCATATGCCCATATGGGTTTCATTATTACATTGTACAATAGCACTTTGTTTTCCATTGAGAGTTTAGATCTGTTGTGTTTTTGCCAATTTAATTTCCGGTCAAGGTGCATACCAAGATATTTTACGGATTCTACGTGATTCAGTTGTTGACCATTGAATGTCACAGCAGGACAGCTTTCTCCTCTGTTGGTAAAAGTTATGTGGTAGGATTTCTTGTCGTTTACTCTCATCCTCCATATTTTTAACCAGTTTTGTATGTTATTCAGTGCAGTCTGTAGATGTTCAGAAGCTCTTGTAGGATCAGTATGTGACGAGAGCACAGCGATGTCATCGGCATATGTTGCTATTGGTGACATCCTCTGCCGGCTTACCCACTTTATGAATCATAATAATCTTGGCAGTTTTCCACTCACTAGGGAAGTGTCCAGTTCTGATAATTGCATTAAACATCTGTGTAATTGCTTTGACTGCTATTGTTGGTAATTCCTGTAACACTGCACCTGTTATTAGGTCAAAGCCTGGAGCTTTTTTAGGGTTGATATTTTTTATTGCATCTCTAACATCCCGAATGCTAACCCTTGCCACGGGTAAGCTCATTTGATGTGGTATTTCCAGGCTTTTTTCAATTTCTTCAAGTATATCTTGGGATGCATCGTTTGGGAAAGGTCTAAATACGTTTGTAAGATGTTCTGCAAAAACTGATGTTTTTTCTTTGCTAGTTTTTGCCCATTCTCCATTTTTATTTCTAATTGGAGGATTCATTTGTTGCGGTCTTTTTAAATATTTTGTGGCTTTCCATAATGAGTGGTCAGTGGCTGGGGTTGGAGTTAGTTGCTCTAGGTATTTTCGGATTCCCTTGTTTTTAAGTTCTAGCATTAACGTTTTGAGATTCAAAATTTAGACATGTTTCTGTTGTGTTCAGTGATATAATTTTGCTATTAAAATTGAAATTATTTATTTGGTGGTCGGGGAAGTATATTACATATGTGTACCAGCAGAGTTTTAGTGCGGTACTTATATCTACCATCAGGCCCTAAATGACACAATAATTTAGAAACTGCAGTTGGAAAAATGTATTCAAAATATGTTTACATAACCTTTTCGGTGCGCATTGCCTTTGAACGGGCGTGCACTCTCTGTACTTTCGGCCTTGGCGAGTATACTCGTCCGGAGCACTCAACCGCTGTTAGAATACTTTCCAAATTATTTAAATTGACGTATTTGGCGCTATATTGATTCACATGTTCATATTTAATAATTAAGACGTCCCAATGAACACAAACTCTAATTTATTAAATATAAAAAACAAAAAACAACACACATGGAGAAATTGCTTTAAAAAAAAATGACAGTGCGTGACAGGTTCAAAATGTATTTAATTAGTTTACAAATGGCCATAACAAGGAATATATACCTTTAATAATACTATTTTTAAGCTCTTTCCTGTTTAAATAGCACATGCGAGTTAACTCGTCTCGAGCACCTTGTGCCGCGTGAAAATTTGGCGAGTATGCTCGTCCAGAGCACCAAAAAGGTTAACATGATACATCATAAAGCAGTCTTTGCATAAAGGAACATCACATTCCTGACAAATGGTTTTGGTTCGTATTTTCTTTTTTTTGTTGTGCACATCTGGTTTCTCCTTCTACAGGAAGATGTTACGGTGCCTCTCTGTACATTTTCCTTTTGTTTTTGAAGGATGTATTTTTCTCGGAGGTGGCAAGGAAGTATTGTTTTTACCCTCAGCGATTAATTCTTCAGCTAGTTGCAATAGGAGAGAGAGGTGAGGGTTTTTTTCGTTCTTGCGTCTCAAATCATTATACATGATACTGAGACAAGTGTAGAAAAAAAAATTCCACTATTTATAGCGCAGAGTTGATCGGCTCGATCAGCTCCTTCCATTTTCTTCCGATAGAATGCGATGGCTTCTGGACACTCAATTAGCTCCTGTTCGCCAGTTTTGGTCTTTTTAGTAACTGCAGTAAGATCAGGCTTGTGGCAGTTACTGAGTAATAAATTTACGCTTGTAAAAAATCGGCCAATCCGTTCTCCAAGAGTCATTGTTTGGTCATTTTTCGAAATAGAAGATCCTTTGCCAGAATATAAGTTTATCCCGAATGAGAGTCACTGCGAGCCACAACTTTATCCCTCGTTTGGTCGGCTTTAGAAGCACATATTGCTTGAGCAACGAGCGGCCTTCGAATTTTGTCATAGATTCGTCGATATTTTGGTATTGACTATCTCGACGATATCTAGAAAATGTTTGTTTTAAGCATGATGTAAGTTTATCCACATAATACGTTTCTGGTGCATTCAAAGGTTTCTGTGGTTATGAAAAATAAGGTTTTGACGATAAGTTCATAAATGGATCGCGAGAAATCGTATTTTCGATTGTAAGATTTCCAATGGACTCTTTTTGGTTCCCGTAGTGTTTTAGACCAGGAAGTTTATTGTAAGACATAATTATACATACAATGGTTTTTGAATTTCTCCCTTATCTGTCATATTTTCTTTACGTTTTTTGGACTTATTCAGTTGATGAAGACGCTGGTTAGTACAGTCAACTATTTGTTTGTAAAGAAAACGGGGAAATACTTTATGAATTTAATTAATACTGTGTTTATTGCACTAAGAACATCAAAACTAACTGTTTTGCAGAGTTGTGCGGCCACTGGCCATTTCCTTTGAATCATTGTAAGCTCACAATCTCTATTAATTGGAAGCATTTTGGCAGGCTGAAATTTAACATCGGGAATGTTCTAATCAAGAATGCGATTTCTTTCTTTCCACTAGCACTTGCGTGTTCAGAATCAGAGGATGAATTAGATTTAGAATCATCTAATGTTTGCTCATGTATGACGACGTTTAAAGACAAATTGGTAACTCTTGAATTGTTCTGTTTAGTCAGTGGTTGGCAAACCGCGGCTTGCGAGCTATACGCGGCTCTTTGACCCTTAAGTGTGGCTCTTCCACAAAATACCACGTGTGGGGGCGCACGTACAGTGCGATTGAAACTTCGTGATGACTGGTTTTCTTATTTCTATTTTTACATACTTAGTTGGTGTTTATGTGTCTTTATCTTTAGGCGAGTGCCATAAAGCGACTTATTGAGAAAACATTTCCAGAAAAATGAAATGTCAACGCGTATCGTCAAGTCGTATCTTTGCATCGTGTTCTACAATGTATTACTTCCGAGCGCGTCTTCTATTGATCTACCTATGTAGTTTAAGTTTAAAAAATTTGGCTCTCAAAAGAAATTTCAATCGTTGTACTGCTGATATTTGGCTCTGTTGACTAATGGGCTTTCCGACCACTGCTTTAGATGAATCACTATCTAATTTGTCATCATCACGCATGCCACCAGTTTGAGACCATTGCTCTAAAGCATTTAAAATACTTGGAAGCTTCTGAGCTCGGTGGCCCTGTCGTGTTCTGTCAAAAATTCCTTAACAAACTGTTGAGTATAATACTAATCTAGGCGAATAGTTATCTATGGGCATTCGAGTGATCCTTTACTATTCAAAATGCATTATTAATTATCAAATCAAGTAAATTTACACAAAGTTACAGCATTTGTGTTTAAACAATATTAGTTTAGTCTTTTAATACAGAGTTTTACTGATGAGAATAAGTTCATTCCATATTCATATGCATGGAAAGTTCTGCATTTGCACATTCACCGCTAATTTAACCTCTAACTCGGTAATACAACCGTCGACAATTGTTGGTGATGCAATTATTCGCGTAATCTTTTCAAAACGGTTTAGGTAAATTACTTTAGTCGCAATTTAAAATGTGATAACTGCATAATTTTAGTCGTATTGTTACGTTGAGTAACTGAAAATCAGCGAGCACTTTGTTATTTGAATTTGTTTTAAATAATTATGTTTGGTTAATGTGCGCAGCAAACTGATTAGTTTATAGTTTCTGTTAGCTAAGAATTTCTTCCTGGTTTCTAAAATAGCAGTATTTATGCATGTTTCCAGGTTTATGGAAAGTAGGCCAGACATTGCATTAAATACTGTTGCAAAAAATTAAAGTTTTTTTTTGGTAAGGTTCTTTAATACCATATTCGGAATTACATCTTGACCTTTTAATTTTTTGCCTAAAAGTTCATTTGTATACCTGCGGATTTCTCTTGGAGATGTCGTTTTGAGCAAATCAGAATTTTTAGGTGTATGTGTTTTTAAGAAGTTGTCCTACTTAAGAAAACAATAGTAGCTACAATCTTATGTTCTACAGTTGAAAGGTTAGAAATATAGCGTAAGCAGAAGATGAGTCCGCGATAGGGTTGTTACAAGACGCAAAAATGAAAAACGAGGACAATATATTCTAAAATTGGAACATTAAAATATATACAAATACTGGGTTTGGACGGTCTATTGGCTTTCATGTGAGCTGACCACCTCACAGGGATTCTGTGTCGAGACAACCCGGGAATTCCCGGACTTTTTGGTGTCTCGATCCCCGGGAATTGCAAAAAAAAATCCCGGGACTCGAGCAAAATTTATTGTTTTAAAATAATACCTGTACAGTCGAAAACAACCCATGCCCAGCTTGTATACGAGCGGGTAACAAGTGAACACTTAAAGGTTCGGCAAACTGATTACGTTATCTCGTTGGTCGTTGATAATAATGTAGTTAAAAATATGTTGCACATGTTATTCCTGGAAGAATTTGCAAGAAAATTTCTAGAGCAGGGTTGAATTTGGTCGTTTGAAAGATCAGTCTGTCTTTTGATTTTACCCAAATACGTTCGTTTTCTTGCGCTTTACGGTTTCCGTCGTGTACCTACTTGTGAACTGCAGATCTCGGAATATTTCAAACCAAATTATTAAACCAGCAAAGAAGTTCAACCGTGAAAAACAAAAAATACAACTATGAAAAGGAGTGTCAGCTTTTAGAATCAACTGGGAACTGGACTCCGAATCTAAATCTTTTATATTAATCATTGCTCACAATTAAGCCAACATCAACGGAAAGTGAGCGAACATTTTCCATTGGAGGCATATTTATCACAAAAATTAGAAATAGGCTATATGACTCCTCCTTAAATGCATTGGTATTTTTAAAATCCTATTTTGCCATGCAAAAGTAAATTGTATTACTTTTTTTTATCATAAACTCGATGTAATAATTACATTTAAAGATGTATTTTATATAAGTATACTCATTAAATAAATAGCATAGAAAATATTTTCCATTTGTTTAAATCAATTTATACCTACTTACATACAGGTATATATCTGTTTTTCCATTAGTACCATAATTTGATTTTTTACATACATTTTTTACGTTTCAAACGAAAAATAATCAAAGTCTCGAGTCCCGGGAATTCCCGGGACTTTTCAAAATTTGTGTCTCGAGTCTGGGAATTGAAAAAACCCGAGACTTCAGAATCCCTAACCTCACATTACTAGTGTAAACCCATCTTATAGAGACAACTGCTTATCTAATGGAAATATTCATATACTGGTAATATTGACATGCTAGATTTGCTTTTTTAAAATCAAGTTTGGTTTAAAAAGCCGTTAACTTTTAAAAACTGCCCATCGATTTTTTTTTAATTTGTCACGTACTTCAAGCGATGTGTGAAGGTGGGGAACTTTTGAAAATAATACAAAAACGTGGAGATAAAAGAATTATTTGTTTATTAAAACATTTATATAATTCAGAACACACCGATTTCTCTTTTCTTAGCTCAACATGAAGATGATGATGGAAGCCGGGACGAATGTCATCTTATTTTATTTGTGTGATGTGAAATATGAATTTAGCTAGTGAATGAGACTCGAGTCTAGAATAGACGGGGTATATCTTCGGATTCTCACATAAATATAAGTAATGCAATTTTACTGTTAATACATTTTCTAATAAATAATAAATACCAACATACGTTTTTCACATTGGTGTAAAAATTTTAGTTTTTTTTCTTCTATGGATGTTATTTTACTACACCCATGTCAGAAATGAAATTAGTGCAACCGAGTGGAGCGCAGAAAGGCAAAAAAAGAAGACCAAAAAAATCCCGTCAAAGGGGTGTATTAGATGTCTTGATAAAAAAAAGTAAAGAAGAAATAAAAGTACTTAAAGATGTGGTTGTAGACTCTAAGGATACTTATGATATGAAATCGCTCCATCAGAATAAGTTTTAAAACATATTACTCTCTCCTTAGTCATTGTCAGAATGATGATTCATGTGAAGAAGATCCGAAAACGGTTCCATGAATCTGTGATCTAACAAGTTTATGTTTTAGCTGTTCTTTATTTAAAAATTCTTCCCTTTTCTCTTGATCACCAAATCTCTGCACACCACTGTCTATATCTTTGAATATACTTAAAACTATTTAAGCAGAACAATAACGCCGAGTGTTTTTTGTTTGTTTAATTGCTAAAGCGTTTTTGTTTAAATCCTTGGAAAGTTTTGTAAGTAAATTACGAAAACACTGAATCGATAAAAGCTTGTGTGCATGATATTTACTTTTGTTACTGCTTTGAACAATAGACATAACATCATAAATGATGCCGTTATTATGATACATCTTTGTCTCATTTTAGCCTTGGAACTGGATAGTGCGTTATTAATTTCATTTAAACTAGGGGCAATAAATCTTTTAATTTGCTGTAAAAACCGTCTACAAGAACTAATCCCCAGTTACAAATTTCTACTAGGGTTGTAATGTAGTCATAAAACAAAGTGTCGCGGTCTTAACTATTTTAACAAGGGCAACGGAATTAATTATACTAACGAACGCATGAGACAATCTCCAAAAACCTAAACTTTCAATTATTATACTGTCCTAAATTAAAACGAGGCGGAATGGCTATAAATTTTATTTATTAAAACAAATACGCTTGGCGCTACCACATCTGAATATTAAAATTAAAACTTTAAAATACAGACGCCTGTATGTTTTTATAAGGAGCGTGTGAAATTGCTCTTCAGGAGTTTTAGCACCATCTTCTGATGTAAAAATACAATTCACGCCCATGAAAAGAAACACAAACGTGATAATGGTTCAAAATACAATAGATTAAAAATATCGTATACTTACACAATATAATTAGTTCAGTGTTAATAATATAAAAATTTGTTCTGTATGAGTGGTTTTAAAGTCCATGCCAGTGGAAAGTCGTACAAATAATAAATGCCCAAATTCCGGAAGTCACTATAGGATGTTACTTCAAACAGAACTAAGTCTATTATCCATTTTCTAAAAATATTGGTCAAAATAGTATTTGTAAAACAAAGACCTCTCCACGAGCATAAAGTATTCCGATACACCAATTTTGATATCGCAAAACCATGCAACGGCTAGTGCACAGAGGAGCAAGCAAAATCAATCAAGATCTGGAAAAAAAACTGTTTTGCTTGGTAGCCTTTCTTGATTTTACTTAAGCATCCAACAAAGTTTGTCAAAAACGCTTACTTTATTGAATTAGAAAAAAAAACGCCGCATCAGTTCCCTAGATTTTAAAACTTAACCTTAGCGAAAAGTTTTTCAAAGTAAAATTACATCAAGATCACAAGAACCATAACCTCTGGTGTGCCGCAAAAAAGTGTTCTTAGACTAGGGTTACCATATGGTATCCAAATGAAAGACTTGTCCTACTTTTACATTTAAAATATAATGTTCTCCATCGTGCAGTGTAAAAGTCTAACTTTAATACACATCACACGTAAATTTTACTTTTACACCATTGCGCAGAAACACGCGCACTACATGAGTACACACGTGTTTTAGCCTTGAGGCACGATATGCTGGACGAGTGAGTACACTATTGTCTAATAATATAATTGTGTCTTCAAGATGAGTTCTAAGCGAAAGTGCAAATTTACTGACATTTTAAAGACAAAATTTCCATTTTTTACAAAAAGTCGCGATGACTGTGATGCAAATTTGATCCAATACTGGTGCTTTTCGATCGTTCAAGAATGATATTTTTTTCCGGATTTCTTTGGGGGTTAATAGTTCGATAATGTTCTGTGGAATGTCTGGGGTATTAATGGTTAAGTTGTCTAATATGTCTTGGTTTTCTAGAACCCATTGCAGACGGCTGGCGGTCTTCTTCTTCTTGGTTTATGAACAATAGAAGGTCGTAGTACATTATATCGTTGTTGGGAACAAAGACAGTTGGGTTGCTAGATGTTCAGCAAATAGGTTAGCTTTTTCGTAATTGCTTTTAGCCCATGGTCCCTTAGTCGGAGTTTCGATGCGTATTGGAGGAGTTATTGTTGCGGGTTTTCTTGAAGCTTTAATTGGTTGCCAAATAGTGTTGTCATATCTACTAAGATTCGTGATATAAGCTGAGAAGTTGTTATCACGCATTTGTTTTAATTGTAGCTTGAGCTTATTGCTTAATTGATTGTATAGTTTTGTCTGCCGGAATATGGCTTTGTTGTCATTTCCTGGCTTTTCTCTTTGCGGCAACAAGTTTTTTTATTTCAACTGGTATATTAACAATATTTTTTCGTTTGTCCAGATTAGGTGTTGCTAGTTTGGCAGCTTGCTGGTGTATAGTGACTAGTGTTTTAATTTGTTTTTCTACTTCGTCAGGGTTCTTTAAACTTACGTTTAAACTTATTTTATTTGTTATTTCGTTCTTATATACCTCCCAGTTTGTTTAGGTTTAGGCTTTTGTTTTATATTTATAACAGATGACCTTATAGTTGCCATAACTGGTGTATGATAAAGATATATTATTAGTCACAAAAAAGTCCAATAGGTCTGGAACTTTTTTGGGATCACTGGGCCAATATGTGGGTGTTCCCGTGGTAAGGAATGAGTAGTTCTCTTCTTACAGTACTTTTGACAGTTCTCTACCTTTAGTTGTAATAATTCTAGATCCCCATAGGGTGTGCTTACTCTTGAAGTCGCCTCCTGCAATGAATCTATTGCCTAGAGTTCGACAGAAGTTTTGAAAGTGTTCTTTCTTCAAGTTATGGCGAGGTGGGCAGTAAACCGCGGAAAGTGTGATGTCGTATGGCAGGCAGTGTTTTTACTTTAATACTGGTAGCCTGGTGATGCGCTTCCTCATGTTTTGGAAGCTCGTAGTGGTTGATGGATGACTCAATTAGAATTGCCGTTCCAGCATGGGCAGTATTATTAGGATGTATAGTGTGATAAAAATTGAACTGGGGTATTTTAAAATAGGATTTTGTGGTGAAGTGGGTTTCGCTTATTAGCAATACATCTATTACGTTTTGGTGTAGAAAAATTTTAACTTTTTCTTTTGAGTTGAGTCAATCCATTGGCGTTCCATAGAGCGATTCTGATAAATTTAGCCATTATTTAAGTTTGCTTATTAATGTTGTAAGCATGTTTAACACCATGCTGTTTTGTTGTATGAGTTGGTTGAACATGTTTTTAAATTCGTCTAAAAATTTGTTTAAATGTTATGGTAGAGGCGTCGTCGGCAGATTGTTTGTGTATTTCTAGTTGCCTCTGCGTAACTGAGATTTTGTTGTGCATTTCTAGTTCCTTGGATAATGGGCGTGGGCTGGCTGGTTATTGTATAGCTGTGTGCTACTTGATTTGACTGGATGTTTAATCTGTTGTTGCTATTTTGTGGTTTTAGGAGTCTGTGGTAAAATTCGCATCCCTTAGGGCCGCTGCACACGTACGTTTTTCGCCCGCAGCGGGCCTTATAGTTCGTTCGCTGGGTTCGCATAATGCGCACCTTGCGGGACTGTCTTTTTTTTTTACAGCTGATAGTGCTGTGTGACCCTCCACATTCAACACAAACAAATGGTTTATTGCAATATGTTTTTGAGTGTCGATATTGCTGACATCTCGTGCACTGTATTAGGTCTTTAGTTATTCTCGATGGTTCTATTTGTACTATGTTATTTTGGAGTTTGCGTATCTTATAAATATTTTTGTTACTATTTGAGGGTTCTAGATCAACAAAAAATAAATTTAACGGTTCTTTTGTTGTTCTGTGTTTTGCGTTGATTATATTCCATACGTTGTGTCCATTGTTAGTTAGTTCTTCTCTAATATCCTTAGTATCAACTGAATGGTGTAGGTGTTTTATAACGACCCTGTAAGCTCGTTCTTCTTTGGGCTGATAGATATGATGTATAATATTATTGTCCCTCATATATCTGGAGTATGGCAATTGATTTTTATTGTGCCATGCGTTTTGTGGTGTATTGTTCGTTTTCTACGATGTCTTGTAGTGTTTTTATCATTTCAGGAAAATTTACTACGCCATATACGAAGATAGGTGGGGGTTTTGGGATGATATTGTCGGGTTTATCTGAGTTGTTTTTTCTTTTCAATAGTATTAGTAAGTGAGCTATATGTATTAGTTAATTGTATGTTTGGGCTGTGATTTTCAAAGTTTACACTTACGTTTAGTTTTCTTTTTTTTTGTGGTTTTTACTTTTTGCCATGTATGTTCATCTTCACGCGTATTGTCCTTTTGATACTCATCATCACTATAAAGCCTAGTTTACATTAGTAGAGTTAGTAGCAGAGTATACTAGCTTACTATTTCTCCAAATCACTATACTCTACTAATTTTGGTAAAGTAACCGTCTACACACAGCTAGTTTCTTGGTAGAGGAAAGTTTGGTTTAAAGTTTGTTACCATGAGCATCGCACGGCGTCGTCATAGTGTTATTGAAAAAAAGTGCTTAAAAATATTTGCAAATATCTTGGTGAATGAAGCTTTACAACTAATAGAGGATGAAAGAGATTTAAAAAAAAGAAAATGGATTAGAGACTGGATTGCAAGAAGAGATGCGCTAGGAGCGTCTGCAAACCTTTCAAGAGAAGTCGCTATAGAAGATCAAGAAGAATACAAGATGTGTTTAAGAATGACACCCGAGAATTTTAAAACACTTTTGAATCTAGTTACCCCAAGTATTAAAAAACATGACACAATATTGAGAGATGCTATACCAGCACGTATTAAGCTACAGATAACATTGAATTTTTTAGCAACAGGCAGCAGTCTACAACACTTTTTTAGAGTTTCGAAGCCAGCAATATCTAAGTTCATCCCAGAAGTTTGTGATGCTATTTATCAAGTCCTCAAAGAATACGTTAACGTATATTGTCAATAATAAATAAGTAGTATTAATAGATATTAAAAAAGACAACCATGTCCATATATATCTTTATTTTCTAAAATTATTCATAAACTAAACTGCTTAGTTATATAACGAAAAATGAAACATTGCATAGGTAGATTGATTACTACTATAAAATTAAATATATCACCATTATGCGAAACGAGTTATAATATGAATAACATAATAAAATAAAATAATAGAAAAATGAATAATATTTGTAACGTGATTATAGACTAGGATGTAAGCACATATTTTTATATATTCCAAAAATAGTTTAAATTAATTGGAAAGCTTGTACAATTATATCATCAGTGTTTTCCTGTTCATTGTTTGTTGGTTCTGGAGACTGAACATGATGCTGGAAAGATGTTTCTTGATGTGTACACAAAGGGATACTATGTAAAGATACAGGAGACCTAGTCTGGTACCGTGTGTCCTGATACTGTAGTGACCTATCAAAATTGTACGGCAGAGGAGAATTCACAGTATAAAAAGAATCGTTGGGGCTTGAGCTTGTAAGGGTTGAGCATGCAGATCGTCCTACCAGCCGATGCTTGGTCAATACAGACTGTATATCAGCTTGAGCCAAAATAGCCTGTGTTACTGACAACTTATTAAGAGATGCAGTGATATATTGCCAAAAAGCCTCATTATCATTCATTTCGGATTCAGTTTCATGAAAATCCTTATGAATGTTACGTAATTCTTTAACTGCTGCTGTCGAATCGCTCAGCTGCCTTTTTCTACTTTTCAATTTTGGAGCTGACGATGGCGTTGGTGGCGGTGATTCTCTAGGTGAAAGAATTTCGCTATCTTCCTTTGTTAGATTTTCCATTTCCTATTTTCCTGTAACAATAAATACATGCACTTTGTTTTAGATGCCAACACACGAAGAGTGGAAAACTATAGCAAAAGGATTCGAAAAATTATGGAATTTTCCTAGCTGCTGTGGTGCTTTAGATGGCAAACATATTTTGATATTGGCTCCCCCTAATTGTGGAAGTGAATTTTTCAATTATAAAGGAACAAACAGTGTCGTGTTAATGACATTGGTAGACCATAGTTACTGTTTTACCTCTGTATGTATTGGCAGCTGTGGATCAGATTTCGATGGTGCAATTTTTCAAAACTGTAAACTTGGGGACCTTTTGCAAAATGGACTACTGCCTCCAGGATATTGCGTTGTAGGATATGATGCCTTTCCATTACAACATTATTTGATGAAACCATATAATAATTACAGAAGATCTCTTACTGTACCAGAAAAGATTTTTAACTACCGTTTAAGTACGGCCAGAAGAATGGTAGAAAATGCCTTTAGCATTCTAGTAAGCAGATTTCGAGTATTTGAGAAAAAAATAAACTGTAAACTAAGCACTGTAAACAAACTTGTATTAGCTTCATGTGCCCTTCATAATTTTTTACGAAAATGTTCGCCTTCTACATACTTATCAGGTGGATCTGTTGATGAAGAGGACATAAGTACTGATTCCGTAAGTCCAGGCCGTTGGTAGGCAGAGAGTACAAAAATGCGTAATTTAGAAAGATTTCGAGAAAGAAGAACAAAAGACTTGGCAAATCAAATTCGAAATAATTTGAAAAATTATTTTAGCAGTGATGGTGCTGTCCCCTGGCAGTACAAGAATATTTACTAAAAATATGTGACAAATGAATGCTGCAAGTGTTATAAAAAAATAATATTACTTACTTGAGTTTCTATGTTGCCTATGGTGTCCTGTACATTTCCAGGAGGTTTGACATTTTTCATAAAAGAGTTCATTACTGAAAACCATTTTACATTCGGAACATACACATCACTTGAACCACTTCCTGACTTCTTAGATTTTTTATTTTTTTATTTTTACAATTTCTTGATTGTATGTGCACCGGAAATTTTTAATTTTTTGTTTTAGCTCAGGCACACCAAAGCTGTCTTTTGCCATATGTTTTACTATTTTTTCATAAGCTGCCACTCTTTTGCTTATTTTTATAATTAGCACTCCCGATGTTCCAAATACACTCATGCTCTTTGTAGAATTCCACTAATTTTATAGTTTCAGCTTCTGTCCACTTCATTTTGGTACGTTATCAACTAATTATTTACAATTAACTTTACCGACAACTATACTTTACTATAATTTTCCTGTTTACATTGGTAGAGTGCCAGGATAGTAGAGTGAGAATTGTGGTGGGGGAACGGGCGAGTATAGTGTACTATTCCACATGTGATATCCACTCTACTCTACCCACTACTATCTTTAGTACTCGTCTTTTACTATCCCAAACTGTTTACATGATGCTAGTAATGGGATAGTAAGCACTCTACCAAGGTACTCTACTACTAACTCTACTAATGTAAACCAGCCTTTTAATAGATGACATTCTATATAAATACTGACCGTTGTGGTGAGTTTATTGACGGATTTTTTTTCGTTATGTTGAGGTGAATCATTATTGGTGTCCATCACAATTGGTTGATTCTGGTTTATTTGTGAATTAATCAAAGGTGTACTACAATCTTGGTTTCCGGGTTTGGAACCGCGTCTTCTATATTTAGAAGTAGTTGACGTTTCGACCATTGTGTCTTGGTCTTTTTCAAAACGACTAATTTGTGAGGGATGTTGCTGGGTTTATATATCCAGCTTGTGGAGGCGTGGCGTTCCGCTTGATGGGTTTGTTCTGCCTCAGTGATTTTGTGATGACTGGTTTCCAGATGTTTGGGAGTTGTATGCCTGTGTCTCTGTTGTAGTTGTTTGGGTTCTTGATGATTTCCAATGATTCTCGATATAATCTTGGCCAGAAATGGTTTGCGCGGGCCAGTAGTTTTAATTCTCTGAAGAGGATGTTGTGTTCTGTACCCTGGGCGTGTTCTGCTACCGCTGATTTATCGACTTGTTTTCTTGTTGTTTGTCCTTCGTGTTCTTTGAGACGCGTTTGTATACTCCTGCCAGTCTGTCCTATGTATACTTTTCCACAGGAGCAAGGTATGCTATATATTCCCGCGCGGTGTAGTCCTGTGTCATGTGTTGTTCTTAATTTATTCGAGAGCTTCAAAGGAGCGTTGAAAACGGTTTTGATTTTATGTTTTTGTAGAAGCTTTGATATTTTGTTAGTCACTCCGCTGATGTAGGGCAAGTAAGTCGTAGCGATGTATTCTTTCTTTTCTTTTCCTTCTTTTGGCGTGGCATGTTTTTGTATGGTACGAAGTATTTGTTTACGCTGGTAACCGTTTTCTTGCAGGGCTCTCGTGACCATGTTCAGTTCTTTGATGTTTTCTGGTGTGCATATCTCTTTAGCCCTATGTATTAATGTGTTGATCACCGATTGTTTTTGGGCCGGGTGATGATGTGATGCAGCATTTAGATATCGGTTGGTATGGGCCGGTTTACGGTAAACGCTGTGGCTAAGTGTTCCGTTTGCTTCTCTTTTGACCAGTATGTCCAGGAAGGGTAACGCGCCATTCTTCTCTTCCTCCATCGTAAATTTTATGTTCTTGTGTAGGTTGTTCAGGTGTGTTAGAAAATCTTGAAGTGGTTCTTTTCCATGTTCCCAGATGACGAAGGTGTCGTCTACGTATCGGAACCAGTGTTTCGGTTTCAATTTGCTGGAGAGTAGGGCTTGTTCTTCGAATGCTTCCATGTACAAGTTGGCGAGTGCCGGTGATAATGGTGAACCCATGGCTGCTCCCGTTGTTTGTTCATAGATGCCTCCATTGAAGGTGAAGTAGGTAGATTGTGCGCACAGCTTTATTAAGTCGGCTAGGTTACCATCGAGGTCGTTAGCAACCAGTCGTTCCCTTGCCAATTCCACTGCTTCCTCAACCGGTATATTGGTAAATAATGACGTCACATCGAAGCTAATCATGATATCGTTGTCGTTTATATTTAGCTGTTCTAGTTTCTGGATGAAGTGTGCTGAGTTTCGGATATGGTGATCCGATTGTCCAATGAAATTCTTCAGTGTTCTGGCGAGGTATCTTGCTAAAGGATGAGTAGCTGATCCAATGGCGCTCACTATTGGTCTTAGCGGTACGTCTTGTTTGTGTATTTTCGGTAGACAATACAGTTTTGGGGTTCTGGATTCTGTCGGTATTAGGCTCTTGTGGTCTTCTGTTGGAATTGATGAAGTTTTCACTGCTGTCCTAATATGTCGTTCTATGTTCTTGGTAGGGTCCTTCTTCAGTACTCGGTACGTCGATTCCTGCAGCATGTCGAGAACTTTTCTGTTGTATTCCGCGCTGTCCATAATTACGGAGGCATTGCCTTTGTCGGCAGGTAGAATTATGATGTCCGGATTATCGCGTAGTTTCCTGACGGCCCGTTCTTCCTCTTTGCTCATGTTTGGTTTCGGTGGTTTGGCTTTCTTGAGGATGAGTGCTGTTGCTGCTCTTATATCTTCAGCGTCGTCCGTGGTAAGGTTACGAAGTGTGCTCTCTAGTTGACTCACTATTTCTTCGTTCGGTATGTATTTTGGAGCGACAGCAAAGTTAAATCCTTTTTGTAGTACGGCCTTGCTAATGTCGTCTATTATGGCACTCGATAGGTTTATAACGACCCGGCTGGCATCCAGTTGAGGTGTTTGTTGATGTTGTGAGCTATACGATTTCTCGAATTTCTTCTTTTGTATAGTAGTCGCCTTGTCCGCTTGGTATGAGGCTTTTTGTGTAGACAGACGGTCGACGACAGTCCATGTTTCATAATCCAATTTTGAGCTGGTGATAAGATGTACGTTGTACAGACTTCTGGCGTTGGCGTCCAATTGGGTACAGGACACAACATCCTCTTCAGAGAAACAAAACTACTGGCCCGCGCAAACCATTTCTGGCCAAGATTATATCGAGAATCATTGGAAATCATCAAGAACCCAAACAACTACAACAGAGACACAGGCATACAACTCCCAAACATCTGGAAACCAGTCGTCACAAAATCACTGAGGCAGAACAAACCCATCAAGCGGAACGCCACGCCTCCACAAGCTGGATATATAAACCCAGCAACATCCCTCACAAATTCAGTCCTTCCAGTCCAGTCCGAGTCCAGCGTTCGACGCATCCAGTCGCTCTGCAACGGTTCGTCTAACAGGTCTTCGACTAACGAGTTTCGCTCGCAGCTGTTCTAGTCCCACGTCGGTCGAGTCCAGTCGCTTCACGGCGTTGGTTCGATTAGCGAGGTCTTGTTCACTCGAGCGCCGCTCGCAGTAAGTTCGCCTCACGAACACGCGCACGACTACCACGTCGTGACTCGTTTTAGTGCAGCGAAATAAAGCGTAAAGTATTAAAAAACCAAAATCTACAACAAGGAGTAGGCAGATTGAGGCCTTGTTGTAGTACCCCGTCCTGGTAAAGAGAAGTTGTAGAGGCTTTACCAGGCCATAAAAATCATGAACAACGTGACGACGAGAGCCTCGGCTCTCGCGGCATCGAAGGAGCCTTCAGCTCAAAAAGCCAAAACCCCGAACCTCCAACCGACTAAACCTAACACTAACACCAAACCGAAAACTATTCACACTTCGCAACAACCATCCACCTCTAAACACAGAAACACCGCCAATTCTAACCAGCCAGCTATTTCTCCAATACACACCCCCGAACATCAAAACACCCCTTCGCCAACCTTCTCGTCTTCTACCGACGAAGAGTTCACTCTAGTCGGCAACAGACGTCGTTCGACGTCCTCCGTTTCATCTTCTCCCACCTCCGCGTCGAGCAAGACGCAAACTCCCACTACCAACCGCACTTACGCTGCTGTAGTGCAAAAAATCCCAGAGCAATTCTCCAGCCAGAAGGCTTTCTTTAACGCCCTCAAAGCAGCTGCCCCCGGTCTTTAACCGACTTCCGTAGTCGTATACAGGAATGGTACGGCTATGGTCAAAGCCTCCAATCCTAAACTTCAGGAACAACTCAAGGCGCTCACTTATCAAATAGGAGCTCCCCTTATAATCACTGACCCCAAACAAAAAGCTGCCTCTTTTCAACCCCCCACCCGCACCCAAGCAAGCTTCTCTTGCGTCATCCGAGGCGTAGACCTCGTCGTAGGTACAGTTAACCTTAACGGTTATGCCAGGAGGCGCGCCCTCATCGAGAATCTTCTCAAAACGGACAAAGTCCACGTGCTTTCCCTCACGGAGACGCACCTTTCCCCCAGACACACAGTCCGCCTCTTGAACTTCAAAATTTACAGACACGACTACCACAATCCCCCCGACAAACCATCCGGAGGCAGTGCGCTAGCGTTCCACCCTAGTCTTGCCTCCACCGACTTCGACCTCCCCAGACGCTTCCGCAACCTCGAATGCTCGGCGGCAGTCCTTCAGACTCCGCAGGGACCCGTCCACTTCTTCTCGCTTTACAATCGACCCCAAAACACACTCTCAGACGACTTCTTACAGTATCTATCAACCTTTCCCAAAGCCGTCCTAATGGGCGATTTAAACGCACGCCATACCACCTTCGGCGATCACGCCACCAACAGGAACGGACGTGTCCTAGTCAACAGTCTCACTACACTCAACCTATACCGCATTCCGAACACAAACCTAACACTCATCAACCAACACGGTTCGTCTATAGTCGACCACATTATTGTAACAGACTCCATAGCCCACCGATTTCCTGATCCCGCCTTCATAGGCACCACAGTAACAAGCGACCACTTGCCGCTTCTCGCAAAATCCAACCTCATGCCACCTCCCCCCGCACCTCTGGAAACGCGAACATACCGCGACTGGAATCGTGCCAACTGGGACGCATTCCGGGAGCATATGTCACGCAACACCCCAGAACACCCACACCTTAACACGACTGTCGACATAGATACGTCCATCTCCACTCTGACAAACGCCATCAAAGACGCCATAGGACTCTCAGTACCTAACAGAACCATACACACAAACAGACCTGCCTTACCCCCACACGTAATCCAGCTTATCAAAGACAAACGCAGACTATACAGACTCTACACTCGAACACACGACTCCACTGTCAAAACACAATGGAACCGACTAAACGCACTAGTCAGACTCCGCACATCACAATACAGACAACAAAAATGGAATGACACACTTACCAAACTCGATTACCGTAACGGTTCGAAATTCTGGAACAAGTTCAAAGTCATTACCGGACAAAAAACACACACACACTCACACCTCCTTCACAATGACCAAAACATTACCGACCCTCTAGACAAAGCGAACCTATTCGCATCCACACTCGAACAAATCCACCAAACACCCCAGGGACACCCGTTCGATCCCGACCACATAAGCCAAATAGAAAACTCTATAAGACAAAACCCACTCTTCCTCGCACACTTTCTCGTGCCCCCCTACAACCCTCACCACCATGAACTCCTAGCTGACATCAGCACCGACGAGACTCTTGCCGCCATCTACCGCGGCAAAAACACTTCCCCCGGTGGAGACACCATCACCAGACGAGCCCTCCGTGAAATCCCTGACGACACACACGTTTCTCACCCACATTCTCAATGCCTGTCTTCGCGCAGGCTACTTTCCCAGCGACTGGAAAGACGCCACCACCATCATGATCCCCAAGCCTGGCAAAAACCTCACAGATCCCAAAAACTATCGCCCCAGCGTGCTTGGTAAGACCTTTGAGCGCATCCTAACCGATCGCTTGTCGCTCTTCACCACAGAACACGACACCATCCCGCCCTCCCAATACGGTTTCCGCCCTTTAAGATCAACATTCGACCCCATTTTTCAACTAACAACGGACGTTTCCACCACACTTAACTCCCGAAAATGCACACTCGCTGTATTTTTAGATATCGAAAGAGCCTTCGACGCCGTTTGGCATTGTGGCTTAATTCACAAACTCAGAGAACATGGGATCCCGTTGCCCTTTTGCCGCATCATCAATAGCTACCTCTCAAACCGTACTCATAGTCTGCTTCTACAATCAAACCTCCGACCCCTTCACACCTAGAGCTGGCGTCCCCCAAGGCTCCATCCTGGCCCCCATACTTTTCAACCTTTACACTTGCGACATCCCGCAACCCATTGACCCTAGAGTACGACTCGTACAGTACGCTGACGACACAGCAGCCTGGTGCACTTCAATCACTTCAGCAGCAGCCTCTCGGGCTTTGCAGTCCTATCTCGATTCCATGCAAAGCTGGATGAGAGAGTGGCTGATAAAGCCCAACGCGGCAAAAACACAGGCAATTCTATTCAGACACCCCTTCCACAACAAAATCAGCGTCTCCGATGCCCTCGTCAGACTTCATCTGTGGGGCCTAAAACACATCACATATCTAGGCATCATCTTTGCCTACTCCCTCTCCTGGGAAAAGGAGATATCCAAAACCCTCACAAACGTCAGAAACCGATCTCGACTTCTCTCCCACATCCGAGGCAGACTCACAGGCTGCGACCCCCGAACACTTCTCCACACCTATCAGACGTTTGTCCGCCCCGTAATCGAATACCGCTGTCTCCCCCTCACCGTTACCACCGACCGAAACCTGCACAGGCTTACCACCTTCGAAAGAGCCACCCTTCGCAAACTCCTCCACCTAGACCGTTTCCATCCCTCTAACGAGGTATACAACCTGGCAGGTGTCACCCCTATCGTCGAAAGACTAAAAACCCTTCAAGGCAAGTACGCCACCAGAACCATCAACTCAAACCTCCCCAACATGACAGCCTACCTGAGAACTCCAGCACCCCTCCTGTACAGGAGACCCCTACGAAAACTTCGCCACCCCCCGGCCCGCATTCTGGCCCAAACCCCAAACCTTCCCCAACAATACCGCGACGTTCTCGCAAACACCCCCCAAATATACCTAGACTAACACCTACCTAACCCCAACTTGACCTCCGAAGCCGATACCAGCAAATAAACTAATACCATCTATCTATATCTCTGTTACAGGAAGCGCAAAGCTTTGCGGCCCTTCCACCCTGCCACTGCCGCTCATCTTGCAAAATCATCAATCAACAATCAATTTCAAACAACCATAGCCGAAGAGGGATATTAAACATCTCTAAAACGGCTGAACTGAGCCTTCGGCTCAGTTCATTTTTCGTGATTCTACTACTACCTCACAAATAAGTCGTTTTGAAAAAGACCAAGACACAATGGTCGAAACGTCAACTACTTCTAAATATAGAAGACGCGGTTCCAAACCCGGAAACCAAGATTGTATTATGGATAACGGCCGCGAAAGCCTCAAGAATAAAAAAGGTGTACTGTACTATATTATATTTGTAGAACATGTTGCTGTTTGGCTGGAGGACATTCTGGACCTGGGTCCGTTACCTGTTGGTAACATTTTGTTGCTGGCTTTTAGATAATTTTTAAAGCGAAAATTATTTGATCACTAAAGCGTTTTATCACTGCACTGCACTGCGTTCTTGGCCGATTATTGTACTTATCACGTTTCCTTGTTTATCGAAATAACGGGTACGAGGTTCACTCGTACGTCCACTCCCGACAACGGTTGGAACGTAACTTTGGTTGTTTATATGAACGGAATAATTTTTCAGTTGAAACAAATTTAACTTTTCCATTTAATTACATTGTTTAATATAGCGACAAGCAGATAGTCAGGAAAAATCTGTTATATTTGTGAGTGTTTATGAAGCATATAAAATATAGAAACTAGGGCAACTGCTATACGTAGATTAATATGTGACATGGCTGAACTAGGTGTAGAAATTGATAAGGTTAAGACCCAAATTAAAAACAATTCGAGCATCTCTATGGAAAAGGACAAAATCGTGGACTTTGGCATTCTATAGATACTCTAAACTTACAAAAACAATCTCCTGATGCTGTTATTTTTAGCTTTAACCGAGGTGATATAGCCTCCTCATAAGTGTACATTGTTTCTTAATCTTGGGTGCAACTTTTTTTAATACATTTCTGAATTGATGTTGGTTCATCCTTAAAAAATGTTTGTAATTTATTGGATCTTCTAATTTTAATTCCTATAATACTTTATTGGTTTATCAATTAATAAAGTATTCATTCACAAGCTATAAATGTAACGGTTTGAAGAATAGCTCTGCGCACTACCACATTTGCCTTCTCGAACCATCTCACACAGTACAATTTCAAATGAAGCGTCTTAACATGCAAATGTTTTAATGTCACGTGAATTCAAGTGAGTTGATCAGCTCACATGACTAATATAAATCCAGCTTTAGGGTACGTATGAGAGAGTAATTTAATGCAAAACATTATCGTATTGGTCTAACATTCCGAATTTGGATTAAACATGTTTATTCGAATACACACTACTGCCACAATAATTAACAAATTGTTTAATGGATTTAACGCGTTTAGTGGGTATCCAATAATTACATCACGTCGTTTCTCGCGCATTGAATTCAGTCGACCTCAACCGCCAGTTATTAAAATATTAATCTAGCGAAATTTCGATCAGTTTAAAATTAACGATAAGCGAGTGAAAAGCTTAATGGAGCTTATGATATAAGCTATCGATTCGCATCGATTTTTATATTTATCGCTACTTTCTAAATGTAGCATAATTTTCTGAACAGAATGTTAATGTTTACCAAATAATGAAGATATGGTCTCAACTTTTACAACCGTGAAATTTTAAATATTTTTCTGTTGCTAAATAAACTGCTATAACAATCGGTCACATAAATGGCCCGCAAAACGACGATCACGAACATACGTATTTCCATTCGCTCCGATCTTAATGCACACAAATTCTGTGTTTGTGGAGATCCCACGATGTACAGGGTGGGCTAATTTCGATGTTTTAATAGGGAATCTCGATAACTATAAGAGGTATCAGAATACGGACCGCGCATCCTCGATCTCTTTTTTCAAGAAAAAGTTAATGGTGAAAACTAAAATTGGTTATCGTCTTTTGTTTTCGAGTTATCGCCGATAATCTAGTTTTCGATTTTTCGTTTTATGGCCATATCTCACTTGTTTATGAAAATAAACAAAAATAATTTTGACGTTCTACAGGCACTTTTTTAATCAGAATGCAGTGGCGTAGACAATAAAAAAAAAAACGAAAATCGAGTTGTGACATAAAGTTGTATTTTTTTAAATGGTATCCATAGTTGGCTATGCCTTATTTAAATTCCTTATTTTTTTTGTCATTTTCAATATAAAAGGATTGATGTATTTATTTTTAATAATACGCAAGTTACGAAGGTTTTTTAGTTTTTTTTTTTTTTTAACAAAATTATAGTAGGCTGTAATAACAAAAACAAAACAAGGTGTAAAACCTTTTTAAACTCATTTGGTACAAGTTACGAAGATTTTGTAATTTGTTGTTGTGATAAACATTATAAATGAGTTTAAAAAGGTTTACACCTTGTTTTGTTTTTGTTTTCAGATCCTACTATAATTTTGTTTAAAAAAAAACTAAAAATCCTTCGTAACTTGCGTATTATTCAAAATAAATGCATTAACCCTTTTATATTTGGAATGACAAAAAAATTAAGAATTTAAATAAGTCATAGCCAACTATGGGTTCCATTTAAAAAAATACAACTATATGTCACAACTCAAATTTCGTTTTTTTTTTGAAGAATTGTCTACACCACTGCATTCTTATCAAAAAAGTGTCTGTAGAACGTCAAAATTATTTTTGTTTATTTTCATAAACAAGTGAGATATGGTCATAAAACGAAAAGTCGAAAAATAGATTATCGGCGATAACTCGAAAACAAAAGACGATAACCAATTTTAGTTTTCACCATTATCTTTTTCTCGAAAAAAGAGATCAAGAATGCGCGGTCCGTTTTTTGATACCTCTTATAGTTACCGAGATTCCCTATTAAAACATAGAAATTTTCCCACCCTGTACAGGGTTATCCTAAAACCCCATTTAAGAGACTTGCTTTTATATAACTTATGAACTAAATTTAACAAATAAAAGTGCTGATTTGTTTTTTTCTTACATAGTGAGCGAAAAATTATATCAGGTAAACGTAAGTATTTCGTTATCGCGACTTTGGCCATGTCGTCTGTGAACATGAGCTGATATTTTAATATTTATCATTTTATAATTACACAGATGAAATAGACGCATTTTTGGTTTTGCTTCTTTTATTACACTATCATCTATCTCGACTGAACATAGTAATAGACTGAGCACCTTGTTTTAGGCAATCTTCTGCTTCAAACTGTCGATTTTTATTTTGGGCTCTTATTTGAATAAATAAGAGAAGAATGCAGAATCGAGATACAACTAAGCTTAGAATGATTATAGAGAAGAAACGTACAGCAATACAGGGTGTCCCCATTATACACGGCAAAAAAGTAGGTGCATATTCCTGAGTGAAAATGATGACCATTTGTCAAATATTTTGTTATCCGAAAATGCTTCCTTTCAAAGTTAGAGACCTCCAAAGTTGCAAGAAAAAAAATTCAAAAAATCGATTACGTCCTAGCCGTTTAAGCTAAAGCTATCAAACTTGGCCGAAATGTTTGGGTGTTTCCCATTGACTTTGTGGGATAATTAGAAAGAAAACACGTAATTGGAAGTATGATTTATAGTCAGGTCATCCGCTTACCATCTTCAGAATTTTTTTCTCTGGAATAAAATTGAAAATGTCATTCGTCCATAAGAAAGTAAGACTTAAGAGGAAAAAATTCGTCCCTCTTTGTTTTTTGCTGTAAACGTAGCCGTTTTCGAGAAAATTAGTGCTAAAGATGCATCGACAAACTCTGTTTATACACCTCAAATATTTTTTTTTACTAAACTCAGTTGGCTAATGTCATGCTTGACTTAAGGCTTGTTCACAACCTAACCTTTTTTTAAAAATGTCAGACACAAACTTGTATACTCTAAACGAATTAGCCGACATTCACTTAGTTTATTATGAACAAGCCTTAAGTCAAGCATGACATTAGCCAACTAAGTTTAGTAAAAAAAAATATTTGAGGTGTATAAACAGAGTTTGTCAATGCATCTTTAGCACTAATTTTCTCGAAAACGGCTACGTTTACAGCAAAAAACAAAGAGGGACGAATTTTTTCCTGTTAAGTCGTACTTTCTTATGGACGAATGACATTTTCTATTTTATCCCAGAGAAAAAAATTCTGAAGATGGTAAGCGGATGACCTGCCTGTAAATCATACTTCCAATTACGTGTTTTCTTTCTAATTATCCCACAAAGTCAGTGGGAAACACCCAAACATTTCGGCCAAGTTTGATAGCTCTAGCTTAAACGGCTAGGACGTAATCGATTTTTTGAATTTTTTTTCTTGCAACTTTGGAGGTCTCTAACTTTGAAAGGAAGCATTTTCGGATAACAAAATATTTGACAAATGGTCATCATTTTCACTCAGGAATATGCACATACTTTTTTGCCGTGTATAATGGGGACACCCTGTATACAGTGTGTCCGAAAGGAATGGAATATGCTATATATCTCAGTAAATATCCACTTTAGGGAAAAATGTTTTGTTTAAAAGTTGTTTGGTACTTAGATTTTCCACCATAAGACAAAATTTAAATGTTTTTTCCTAATAACAAACGCGCAATGAAAAACAATTGAATTTTTTTAAATGACAAGGTACCCCTATATTATACTCATTTGATAAAGATGTTTTTTCTCTTTTCCATGGTGGAAAACTTTAGCACCCTTACTTAAGCAACTTTTTGAGAAAAACGCAAAAATTATTTTAACTAATTGGTATTTATTTCCAACAAAAACATCAAAAGAACTAATTTTTTTGACGAAATCTACAATAAGTGTTCAAACTGTGAACCATTTACAGCTTGGCAATGATAAACTCGGTTTTTAAACCCGTTTATAACATTCCCCACCATTTCAGGTGTAATTTCTCTAATACGATCTTTTAAATGTTGGATTATCCGACCTCTTAGCATAAACTTAATTTTTAAGGTGACCCCATCACTGAAAAGAGAAAAAAAGCTCTATTAAATGAGCATAATGTAGATATGTAGGGGTACCTTGCCATTTAAAAAATTCAATTGTTTTTCATTGCGCGTTTGTTATTAAAAAAAAAATGTCATGATGGAAAACTAAGTACCAAACAACTTTTATTTAAAACATTTTTCCCTAAAGTAAGATATATAGCATATTCCATTCCTTTTGGACTGTATATGATTAACTGTATAACATCGCAAGTATGTACCGGTATTATGTATTTTATCAAATAGTTTCTAATTTTTAGAGATAATTTTAACATTTAATTGAACTTGCAGTTATTAAATGGTATAGATAAGAAGTCAGCAACTTTTTTTAGTGGCAGGCCAATCAAACTTGTCTGATGTATAGAAGGTCATAATTTTTAGGGGTTCAAAATACAAAAACGTGAAAATGATACAAAATAAAATTATTTGTTTCAATATTCATAGCAAGGTATCATAATATTATTAACATTGTCTTTAAATTATTTATCGTTACATGTTATTTAATATCCGAAAACAATACTAAGAAAAAAACACACAAAATTAAGTACGATATTTACCACTGCTTATTTTTTACTTTCACCATACGTAGTATGAAGAAAGTATTGTTTAATAATGAATTGATATAAGGTGCGATTTTAGTAGTGGCAATGCGCAAAGTGCTCCAAATTTTCATTGTGTGCCAGAATTAATTTTTTGATATTCGTTTTAGAATCGACAATCAAGGACCTAAATTTTTATAAAGTTCTGATTATTAGATTCTTTATTATTATTATTATACAATAAACATAGCTGCCCACACATAAAGATATTACAAAATATAGAATATAATATAGCTACATTATATCGACAAAAAACAATGCTATGATTATCAACTTCAAAACAGCTTACGGTGGTACCGAAGTTGTTACAAGATAAAAAAGAAAATCGTCCAACAATTTAATTTTTTATTTGCGTATAAGTGGTATTATGTTATGTTATGATGAGAAATATTATATTAAGTTAAATTTTATGATAGCAATAAAAAACAGAAATAACAGATTAATAAATAAAGCACTTTCCAATGCCAAAAACACTTTAGCATAACTATAAGAAAGAAAAATGTTCTTTTAAATGTTTTACAAATCTTTTTTCCTTATCCATATTTCTTAAATATTCAGGTAGATTATT
Organism: Elmis aenea; assembly: GCA_947652605.1. NCBI lineage: Eukaryota > Metazoa > Arthropoda > Insecta > Coleoptera > Elmidae > Elmis > Elmis aenea. The sequence goes on from OX393584.1 coordinate 20,217,867, forward strand.
ATAAGTTTTTTTTTTTTTTTTTTAAATTGATTTTTTTGGTGCTTCGACTCCTTGGTCATTAGCACCTTTTGTTTAGTCGTTAAATCAGTCCCCCCAACCCAATGCCACTAACAAATTTTAGGATTCTGTCCGTGTTGGCACTGTCTTCCAAGGCGGCCTTTAGTGTTTCGGGTATGTTCAGAACCTTACGTCTCTCTTCGAATAGGGCACACTGTATCAGTATATGTTCCACTGTATTGTCTGTTTTGCAGTTTTGGCATACGGGTGCCTGTTCCCCTCGAAGCAGGTGGCAGTGTGTGACGTACGTGTGCCCTATTCGAAGTCTCGTCATCGTTGTTTGTGCTTTTCGTTTATGGTTGCCTGGTCCCGGTCTTGTGTCTTCCTTTATTTGTCGTAGCTTGTTGTTGCTGGTATTTCTCCACTCCTGGGTCCACTGGTATTTGATAGTTTCTTTCACCACTGATCTTATGTCGCTTCCGGTCATTGGTATCTTCAGGATGGGTTCGGATATTGCTGTCCTTGCTGCTTCATCGACCTTTTCGTTGCCTTCTATGCCTGAGTGAGCTGGTGACCATAGTAGTACCACCGCGTTGTTGTCAATTGTTTTCGTGTTGTGTAAAATGTCCTGAATTTTTTGTATGTGTGTATTTTTGGTGTATAGCCGATTTATGTTCTGTAATACACTTAACGCGTCACTACATATCGCGAACTTACTATCTTTAACATTAGCCGTGTGGTATTCGCACGCTTTCAGTATCGCTACACATTCCGCGGTATAGATGGAAGTGAATTTAGGGAGATGGAATTGTTGGGTATTTTCGATTGAGTGCATAGCCGCGCCAACATTATCGTTTGTTCTAGAGCCATCTGTATAAATAAATTTGAATCCCTGATAGTTGTTAATTTTTTCTTTGAACAGGTTTTGATATATTGCTGGGATTGTGGAGGATTTTATGTGTTTGGTAAGAGAAGTGTCAATTTGTGGTTGTTGTAATGTCCAAGGTGGGTATTTGTTAAAAGCTGTTGTCATTATTTTTGGATATGAGAAGTTCATGATTGTGGTTTCTTTATTCACTATTTTTTGTATTGGGGTTTCGTTTTTTAGCATATTGTTTCGGTTCGTGTGGAAGAAGTAGCTGTAAGCTATTTGTTTGGGGTTTTCTAGTAGCGGCTGTTCTCCTGCTTCTGACAGGATGCTTTTTACGGGGCTCGTTCTGAAAGCTCCGATGGCTAATCTAAGCGACTGGTTGTGGATCGGATCTAGAGTTTTTAAGGTATTTGGTTTGGCCGTTATGTATATTATACTTCCATAGTCGATTTTTGATCGGATTAAGGCTTTGTATATATTTGTTAGTGACTCCTTGTTTGCTCCCCATTTTGAGTGCGCTAAGCATTTGATTATATTTAGTCTCAGGTGGCATTCCTTTTTAAGATTGTTTATGTGAGGTTTCCATGTAAGTCCTTTATCAAACGTCATCCCTAAGTAGTTTTTTGTTTGTACAAATTCGATTTTGTTGTTTTTAATATACAGGGTTGGGGTGTTATGGACATTTTTTGTTTTGCAGAAGTACATTGCCTTGGTTTTACTTGGCGAGATTGAAAATCCAGTATTTCTGCTCCATTCTTCTAGTCTTGTTAACGTTTGTTGTAACTTGTTTTGAGCTGTTTCCAGATTTTTTCCCTTGTGAAAAATGGTTATATCATCGGCAAACAATGTTATTCTGCATTCTTTGGTTATGCCGTCGGTGTTCATTGCTATTAGAAACAATGTGACACTTAGTATTTCGCCTTGTGGAACACCATTTTCTTGTGGTTTTTCTTTAGATAGGGTCCCATTTGTTTTTACTTGAAATTTGCGGTTGTTCAGAAAATTTTTGACGTAATGTATAATGTTTCCCTGCAGTCCTAGATCTATTAGTGATTTTATTATATTGCATCTCCAAGCTGTGTCGTACGCTTTTTCTAGATCACAGAAGATAGCGATTAGCTTTTGTTTGTTTATAAATGCTTTTTGTATTTCATGTTCTAGTGCCATGGTTGGGTCCATGGTACTCCGACACTCTCTAAATCCCGATTGTGCACTATTCAATAATCCATTTGACTCTAAGTACCATATAAGTCTCTTATTGATTATTTTTTGTAGACCAATGTTCGAAAAAACAGGGTGCAAATAAAAACACTGAAGCACCTCGCGTCTGGTGTTTATGAAGAGAACAATTTTTTTTTTATGATAACATTAGATTTTTGTTTATTTTTTATTATTTTGTAAATGAGTTTAGATTGCTCAATTTTTACTAGACTTTTCAAACTATAAATTTTTGACATATTGTACACATCGACGGTAGGTGCTAAATAATTTATACTGAAGAGTATCTTGACAACCTTATTTTGTAATTTTTGAAATTTCTTAAATAGTGTACTTGTACAAGAAGACCATACTGTGATCAAGTAAGTGAATTTAGATCCAAAAAAAGCATGATAAATTTTATATTTAAGTTCTTTTGTTAGGAAACATCCTAACATCTAGTTTTATATTTGGCACCAATCATAGGCATAATCTTTTTGCACAAATGCTCGTACTGTATGGACCACGATAATAGATCATCAATCTGTACACCAAGATACTTGCAATTTGACACTCGGCTCAATATTTTCGATCCAATTTTAATATTAAGGTCAAACACAGCCTTATTTTTTTGTTTAAATAAGATAAATACAGTTTTGTCACAATTTATTTTAAGTTTATTGTTTAATAGCCATAAATAGTACTTACGCAAATCGGTATTTACAGCGGCCTCCAAATTAGCTAAGTTTTCGCTATGGTAAACCAAAATAGTATCATCTGCATATGTGAAATAAGTAGCCTTTAAACCAGCTTTGTTTAAGCTTAGGGCATATATCAAATATAATAAAGGGCCCAAGACAGACCCCTGTGGTACTCCTGTTTGAATGTTTTTTACATTACTATTAATTTCGTTTAAATGGGTGTACTGTTTTCTATCTAGTACGGATGATTTAATTATATCTAACATAATTCCTCTAATACCCAAACACTGCAATTTGCGCAATAGCAGTGCGTGATCGACAGTATCAAAAGCTTTGCTAAGATCTACAAAAATAGTTATTACATTGAAGAATTTGTTTAGCCGTTACTTTGTGGTATTGAGACATATTAATTGAAATAAACACTATTACTTTGTTTAACCACTTTAATTTTGAGTTTTTTCGTACAAACGTTTTCAATCTATTGGACCATTGTCAAGTACTTATTAAGACTAACATATAAACAAGTTTTACAAAGTATTTATACAGGTATAGATAGCGCGAATAACGGTGGGGCGGAAGTTAACGGGATTATTAAATTCCATTACTTAATGCTGTTAAATAGCGGTGAGTACATAATGTCTGTCTGGTCATTCAATAAATTGGGGTTCTCAGATAGCTTAAAGATTTCAGCAGCTTCCAATAGATTTAGTTTACGGCCTTTTTCACATAAGTGTAAAATTTTATAATTATTTTTGTATGAATGATTATTTTCAATTAAATGATTAGCAAATGAAGAGTCCGTCTTTTTATATTTAGCAGAACGTAAATGTTCGTCTATACGTTTTTTAAAGGACCTTCCAGTTTGGCCCACGTACGTACCTTCGCAATCATTGCATTTCAATTGGTAAACTCCGGATTTTTTTAGAGGATCGAGTTTTTCTTTTGCATTAAATAATAAAGAAGACGTTTTTTTGGACGATCTAAAGGACACATTAATATTGAGTTTTTTAAACATTTTGCTTATTCTGTCCGTAATTAAACCATATATGTCAGATAAATGTAAGGCGTGCTTTTTAAATTTTTAACTGAGTATAGGAGACTTAAAGTTTCTTTTTTCTCGAATTTGTTGATTATATTATTTATCATGTTTTGTGAATAACCGTTGTTACTAGCTATTACTTTTATAGTGTTGATTTCTTTTTCATAATTCTCTTTTGATAACGGTAGATTTTTGCTGATATCTTTAAGCTATCTGAGAACCCCAATTTATTGAATGACCAGACAGACATTATGTACTCACCGCTATTTAACAGCATTAAGTAATGGAATTTAATAATCCCGTTAACTTCCGCCCCTCCGTTATTCGCGCTATCTATACCTGTATAAATACTTTGTAAAACTTGTTTATATGTTAGTCTTAATAAGTACTTGACAATGGTCCAATAGATTGAAAACGTTTGTACGAAAAAACTCAAAATTAAAGTGGTTAAACAAAGTAAAAGTGTTTTATTTCAAGTTATTACATACTGTTTTTTATCTATTAAGTTAGTGATAAGGTCTAAGAAATCTATAACTGCGCCTTGTGTGCCGCTATTTCTTAAGAAACCATACTGGTGGGTGTCTAGTAAGAAATTTTTTTGCAAGAAGGACAAAATTCTGTTTTTTAACACGTTTTCCACTATTTTTGAGAACACGCTAAGTAGCGCTATTGGCCTATAGTTGATCACACTATCCTTAGGACCACTTTTGTGAATAGGCACTATTTTTGCAGTTTTAAGAACACTTGGGAATACACCCGACGTTAAGATTTGATTGATTAAGTTTATTAAGGTAGGCAATTATAGCACTGAGTACTGTTTTAATATCTGTAACAGATATCCCATCGGGACCACAAGCAGAATTTGGATTAAGTCCGTATATTATGTTTTGTAACTCGGTTTCTTCGACAGACTCTGTATACACTGAATTTACACAATAAGCTTCATCGAATGCACATTTGACATTTAGGTACATCTTTTATTTAATTTTCGACTTCTTCTGAAACTTTCGTACCAATATCTACGAAGTATTGATTAAATGTTTCTTTTATTGCTTCTAAATTTTGGATGGTTTCGTTTTGGTTTTTTTTAGAATTTATATTTGTTTTTTTTAAATCAGTATTATTAATTAAGTTATTAATAATAGACCATTTTTTGCGTTCGTTTTGTTCAGCTAATTGTAATGCTTTGTTGGTGTGTTTGCTCTTTAATTGTTGCCTTGTTTTGTTCACTGCATTTTTCATTCTTACAAATTCAGTTTTTAAAAATTCGTTGTGTGGATTTTTTTGTTTTCTGCTGTACAATTTGTCTCGTTCTTTTAGCATATTGATAAATGTAATTGTCATCCAGTCACTATTTTTTGTTTTTATAATTTTGGGGGTTGTTGCTTGTTTTTTAGTCTCTTAAAGTTTTGATTAGCTTCTTGAACGAAATACAGCTATTGGCAGCTATTTGATGATTAACTAATTTTTTATATTCCGTTTTATTGATTTTCTCTCGATGTGCACTTTCGGTTTGATTGGTGTTTGTATGTGGGGAGCTACGATTTTAAGTAAATTGTGGTCTGATAGTACATTAGGTAGTACCTTTACCTGGCAGTTTATATTTTTGTTCGCTAAGACATGATCTATCAGAGTTGTTGTCCGGTGAGTGACTATTGTAGCATTTTCTTTGTTGATAGTGTTTTTTATTTGATATCCACTTAATGTGATGAGATTTTTAAATTCTATTACCGTTTGTGAATTTTCTAGTAGATTTATATTGAAGTCGCCAATCATCAAACAACTGTTCTTAAAGTAGGAAAAGAGAGTTTCCAGGTCGTCAAAGAAGGAAATTACGAAGCTCCTGGTGGTTTATAGACCCCGCATACATCAATTTTTAGAATTTCTAGGTGTACAGCAACATAATTATTGTGTTCTTGGCAAACATTTTGGGGTATGTTTGTTTCTGAATATTCCAGATCCCCTCTGATATAAAATGATACACCCCCGCCTCCACCAGTTCTGCAACTATGTACCGAATTGTAACCATTTACATTAAAGTACCTGGTTTCGGATTCGTAGAGCCAAGTTTCGGTTAGAACTAAAATATGTGAATTATTTAATTTAAGGAAAGTTTCCACATCCTCTAATTTGTTTTTTATGCTTCTGATGTTCATATAATGTATTGTGAGCTCTGTGTTATTGACTAGTGTAGATAAATACATTAAAACCGTTTATACATTTTTTTTTTGTTTTAAATCGTTTTTGCAAAAAGTAAGTAGACTAGCGGTTGGTTAATTATATAATATATTCTAAATCTTCTTCTTTTCTTAGTTATACAGGAGGATCATTCTCTGTTTTCCTTAGATAAACAATTCCGTTCTTTATCCATAGAAATTTGAAACCCGATTTAACTTTCCATTCTCTGGCTTTTTTAAAAAGTAATTGCTTTACAATAGATAAGTCCTTGTTGATGTATATTCTGATTTTCCCTCCTGTTAATCCACATTCACTGAGCCACAGGTCCTTGACCTGTTTTCTTTTTTGAATTACATTTCTTTTTATTTGCGTGTTTGCGAAAACAACCTTTATGGGTGAATTTGGTTTTTGGTTGATTCTTTTTGCTTCAACAATATCAGTTGGAGATAAGTTTATGTTGAGACCTTTACCTATCTGTATTACTATTTTCTCGGGCGATTCTTCTTCTTGGGATGTAATTCCCGAAATAATAACATTTTTCTCTTTTAACATGTATTCTAGGTTATCTATTTGTTGTTGTTGGTCGTTGACGTTCGTGTGTAGCCTTTTGTTTTCAGTTGCTATAACATCTAATTCTTGCTGTATTTTTTGGAAAAGTACTGCCTGTTCATCAAATTTAGTAGACATAAATTGCACAGAAAGTGTCAACTCTCTTAACTCTTTCTTATGTTCGTTTTGCAAGTTACGTATTTGATTACTTATAGATTTTAAGGTTATAGATTCATCCAACTTAACCTCACCTTTTGCATCATGCGAACAGTATGCACAAGTCCATTGATCCTTGAATTTTTGAACACTATCAGTTTTACTTAGATCTACTTGAGCACAATCTAAATGATAGTAAAATTCACAGTCACCTTTGCACTTTATGTAACTCACATTTCTCTTTATTTTGTTCTTGCATTCACCACATGCTTTCACGTCGGACATTTTCAACATCATTAATTCAATTATTATAAACCGTACCTGTATAACTTTATAAACGAGAGTACTCAAGTACTTAAATGTACAAGTACACAACGGTTATTCAGATGAGCTGTCAGCACCAGTTCATTATGTAATTCCAAAAATTTCTTTTCTGTTAAGAATTCTAAAAATTCCTTCGGATATTTTTCAAGAATTTGGTTTATGGTAAATATTATCAATGGAGATGAAAATATTTAGAAATACGTTTGTTTTTAAAATCGGCGAACCCTTTTGTGAGTTCGTTGTGCAATTTTATTCATATCGATGTATTTTTGTTTTCCATAAGTATTGGTTGGTAATAGCCGAGTGAAATGATGAACAATAAATAAATTGTTGTTACGTATTTTAATGTTTAAATTTGTTTGGAAATGTATGGACATATCCACACAATTCGGTGACTATTTGATTTTCTTTTTGTAATTTTGTATGCAGTTCATCCAAATGGGTAGCTATGTCAACCAAAACCGATAAATCGCACAACCACGCTTTATTGGTCAGTTCTGCATAGAAGGTGTACTCTAGGGATTATAAGCAATAATTATATTTTTTATAGAAATATTATTTTTTTTTATAAAAACAAATAAACACGTTTTATAAAGGGCCGCCTATGCATCTTTTGAAAATGTCCACGGGCCAGATTATAGACAGGACAGGAGGTTGCCCATCTGATATAAATGATTAAATGGACAGAAAAACCGAGCTCGGTGGCTGGTTGGTATGCAACCTAGCGAGTAAAATCGGGAGGCGAGGGGTCGAATCCTGCGAAATAAAACGTCTGTCATCGTAAGGGTTTCCGGTGGTTTCCCCTACCTACTATAGGCAAATGCTGTGAGAGTACTTCCACCTACCCTTACCTTACCCAACCTTTTCTTGTTCTCCGCCCCCTCCACCCGGACGCTAGTGACCTCAGTTGTCGAAGCGTCCCTAAACTCTCAATAAAAAAAGGGCAGAAATAAAACATAATCAGATACATCAGATGTTGTGTCTCAAGTACGAAAATATCATCCTACAAATTAAAATATTACAATTATGTTTATTATGTCCTTAAAACAACCAATATTTTATTACACTTTTATCCTTGTAGTTTTTTATTTATTTGTTTATATTCAAGTAGCTAAAAAGTCAATATTACCTTTTTACTGTGAACAACAATAACTAAGCATACTTTAGGAATAGTGGCCGATGCAGTATTTTTAAAGTGTTACAATTGATTACTACTGGTCCAACTTCATTTCAGTCATTTTTTGGAACGCCCGGCGCCCCTACGTAGATTTCTTTTACCGACTTTGCTGCTCGTTTAGCGGATTCATTAAGAAATTTTATTTTGATTTTAATTTCTAGAGATTCACAGACACAGCATGTGTCCACTTGCGGCATTCCAAACCTTTCTCGGAAGATTTTTAAATAAAAATAGTAGTTGCATTTACGGTTTGGATATTTTTCAGTAAAAAGTGTATGCATAGTTTTGATGTCTAATTTTCCGGAAAGGCATTTAAATGTACGTCCTGTGTAATGCGCTTTACGCGCAGGAAAAGAAAGTATGTGGTCCTCTATAAGCTTTACAACTGAAATTAAATTTTGAAGGAATGCATCTTGCTCGTTTTAGGTTTCGAATTGCCGAAATTTACTTAGAAGTTCATCTTGATCACCCAACGCAACTTTACCAAAACATTTCACTTTGCAACTGTAAAACGAATAGGTACTCATTTTAAATGTAAAAAAATGGGGAAAAAATGTGTTTTTTAATTCGCCGCTTAGTTTAAACAATTAACTGGCATCCGATTACTATTTAAACAATGTATAAACATTCAAACAGGAAATTAATTATTAAGATTGCAACGCTGTTTAACTGAAGCGGCTAAATTTAGAGGCAAGTCTTACTCAAATGTTTATTTACATTTTTAACTGCGATCTTGTAAATTTATGTTGTTAAATTTAAGTTAAAACGCTATGTTATAGTGCTTTATATTTATTAATGAATGAGTGAACAAGTTTTAAATATTCCATTAATATTTACAACTGCCTAATGGTAATAAAATTTTCAATACTCGTAATAGTTCCTGTTTGTGCCCATTAATTATTCAGGATACCTCACTCAAAGGATCAACAAATAAAAGAAACTCTGGTTATGTGAAATGACGCTCATGTTATATTTACACGTGGCCCTACATTTTTTGACAGAATGCAAAGAGAATAAAACATATCCAGCTCAAAAGTTCTATTGTAGTTTTAAGCGTAGCAGAATATTTTAAAAACTTTCTGTAGCTATACTAAAGAACATCCTAAATCTGTAGGTATCATATCCTAAGAATCTAGACAAACTTTGATTCTGTTTGGGATGGAATTTAAATACAGTGCGCGACAAAATCTAGCGTTCACTCAGTTGTTTGTAAACTTTATGTAGTGTAAAGTTTATTGTGAAGTAAAAAATATTCACCCTATTGACTACCTTTCTACGGGGTAGGTTTATTTTTAATGAGCTCAAACATACATTAATAGTGAAACAAACAAAAAATTGGCAGATGTAAACTAAAAAAAAATTCTTATACATGGTGGTGCATTTTTCGATGCTCACCATTGCTATCTTTGATATGGTTAGAGATACCAGGTCGGTTAAATTAGAGAAAAGTTGCAGATTTTTATGGCCATTGAGAATCTGATAGAAAATCCTGGATATATTGATTCGTTTTTGATTTATCACAAAAAAAAACTGAAAAATGGGTTTTTAGAAAAATATTATTATCTTCCCTACCATATAAGCTTTTTTTTTTTTTTTTTTTAGAAAATCCATGGATTTTTACGATCTGTTCTATGATAAACAATAAGTAAAATTTGTAGTATGGTAAAATAGCATAGTAGGAGGTAGCCCACTGGCTACCTACTTTAAGTGATTAACACAACAATGTTAATACTTGTTTGAACATGGACATAAAGTGCACTTGTTATTCCCTGTTTGGGAGATCCAGGGGATCTAGTCCTTTTAGTCTTCTATCGCCAGGCACTTTAAGCAGCTAACTCGTTAGGATGTTCTTGGAGTCGGTCTTTTACTTTGCACAAACTTTTTTAATTTCACTTTTAACTGATTCAATTCGGAGGTCGCGGTGTAGCACTGCGTTTGTGACAACCCATGGAGCATTAACGGTGGAGCGTAGCACTTTCGATTGAAATCTTTGAAGTATGGCTATATTGGATTCACTTGCAGAGCCCCAGAGTTGAATGCCATAACACCACACCGGCTTTAGGATTGTTTTATATAACAGCACTTTATTTTCTAGCGACATCTGGGATTTGCGACCCATAAGTCAGTACATTTTGGAAAATTGAAGACCCAAGTTGTTGGCGTTTAGTTAATATATGAGTCTGCCATGTAAGTCGCCGGTCTAGGTGCATTCCCAGATATTTCACTACGGTTTTTTGTGGTAGGTCGCGGTTATTAAGCTGCACTGTTGGGCAATTATTTTTCTTTAGTGTAAAGGTAATATGCACTGATTTCGATTCATTTACTTTTATGCGTCAGTATCTGAGCCACTTTTGTATTTCATTTAAATAATAATAATAATAATAATAATAATGATAATGATAATGATAATGATAATGATAATAATAATATTAATAATGATAATAATAATAATAACAATAGATTTATTTTCCTGTCAAGTCCATCCACAAGAAATATCAAATAATATAAAGAAATAAAAAGGTAAAAAAATAAATAAAAAGGTAAGTTTAACGGATTTTAAAAGGTAAACACATGACCAAGTTCAGATGGGTAACAGCAATTACCCTCTGTTGTTCCACCTGACCATGAAAAGTAAAGTACAAAATTGATACTTAAGAATTTGCCTATAAAATAGAAGCGTTCAGATAATATATACTAAAGGAATTTAGAAACGATAATAATAGTATTAATAATACAAACAATAATATTATTAATAATAATAGATACTAATAAAAATAATAATAATAATATATATAACGGATTTCTTTCCAACAAGGTATCAAACACTTTGACCTTGTGTATCATACAGGATTTTAAAGTAACGACGTTTAAAGGAAATACGACTTAATTTTGTAACATCAAACGTAATTGAATTATAAATTTTATAGACAATGTAGGAGAAAGATCTTTCGAATAACTTTGTTCTGTGTTTAGGAGGAGTAATTCTACTTACGTTTCTAAGATTTAAATTATGGACATCTGTCCGAAATGTTAATTTATTTACTAAGTAAGGAGACGTTTTAGTTAGTATGATATTATAAAGCAAGCATGCAGCTTGAAGTCTGAAGCGATTGCACATATTAAGCCAACCCAATTCGTTAAGCTTATGAGATATACGTTGAAACTTGCGTACACCACATATAAACCTTAAGCATGAATTTTGGACCCTCTGAATTTTCTTACAGGTATCATTATCTATGCATGGCTAATAAACTACATAACAGTATAGAAATTGTGATAGCACAAAAGATTCACGTAACATGGTTTTAATAGGTTTGGTAAGATAAGATCTGTGGGGGTACAGTAATTTAATATTCGTATATGCTTTACTAATATTTTTGATCACATGCCCTCTGAACCTCAAAGATGGGTCAATAGTAAGGCCTAAATTCTTTGCATTCTCAACGACGGCAATTTTAACATTATTAATAGAGAAATTGGCAGAAGTTTGAAAATTTAAACGATCGGCTGCACTACCAAAAATCTGCTGATTTGGATGGAGATTTAGAGCATTAGAGCGTGATTCCTAGATGCTATATATAAGTTATCTAAATCTATATTGATTTTCCTGATTGTCTCTGAACCATCTTTGACGGAAAAAGAAAGATACATTTGTGTGTCATCGGCATACATATGATGCTTGCAAGTCCCAAAGCACCCCATAATCTGACTAGTGTATCATATATTGTAAAGAGCAACGGTCCTAAAATGGACCCTTGCGGAACACCACGCTGAATATCTCGCTCCATCGATGTTATTCCACCCACCCTAACTGCTTGTGTTCTATTAGATAGATAGCTTTTAATGAGTGATGTAGAGTACGTATCGAAGCCAATGTAGTGAAGAAGTGAAAGTAAGACGGAATGAGAAATAGTATCGAAAGCCTTACTATAGTCTAAGAGTATAAGCACAGTTATTTTGCCATCATCATCATTCATCATTGAGCCGTATAATCCTAGGGATTATGGCTAACGCCGAGGCGTTGTTGTAGATCCATTTAATGAGGTGGATCAGTCCTCTCCTCTAATTTTCAAGCTCATTAGTTCTGGCTGCCTCCGTTATTTTCTTCCATTCTTTCCTGTCTTTGCATTTAAATTTCCATTCCCTTATTCCCAGTGCCTTTGCATCTTCCTCCAGGGCGTCTCTCCATCTTTTCCTTGGTTTACCCTTGTTTCTGGGCCAAATAGGAATCCATTCTGTTACCCTCCTGAGCATTGCGGTTGGTTTCCTTCGCATGATGTGTCCTGCCCATCGTAGTCGCTGTACTTTGATGTGTCGAGTGATGTTTTCTCCTCCGAGTTCCTCCTCTATTTCTTTGTTCCTTCTCAGTCTTACTTCTCCATCTCTTGTTACGTTAGGACCTAGTATTGCTCTCATTATTTTCCTCTCCACTATTTTTAATTCTTCCTCCTCTTTCTTATTTATTGCTACTGTTTCCATGGCATATGTTATGACGGGTCTTATCAGGGTTTTGTAAATTTTTATTTTTGTTGTTTTGCTTATTGTTTTGCTCTTTAGTAGGGTTTTGTTTCTGCCGTATGCTTGATTTCCCTTCAGAATTCTCTCCTTCGCTCTGTTCTTTCCAGCTTGTCCCACTGTCACGCCTAAGTAGTTGAAAGTATTAACTTCTTCGAAGGTGTATTCTTTTGTTTGTAGATCGTTCTGTAAGTGCATATTTTCTTTTCCTATCTTCATATATTTTGTTTTTTCTTCATTTATTTCCAGACCCAGTTTTTTTGCTTCTTTGTCTAGTTGATCTATCGCTCTTATTAGGTCTTCTCTTCTATTCCCTATAATTGCTATATCGTCAGCATACGCTATTATTTGTATTTGGTTGATCATGATGTTTTTTTTTATCTAGTTTCGCTTTTCGTAGTGCACCTTCTAGTATTAAAATAAATATGGTGGGGGATAGTGAGTCCCCTTGTTTTACGCCTTTGTTTACTTTGAAGGGTTCTGTTGTTATTCCTTGGAATCTCACTTTTGCTGTTGTGTTGTTGAGGGTCATTTCTAGCAGTGTTATTAGTTTCCCCGGTATTCCCAATAGTTCCAATTCTCTTAGCGATTCTTTTCTTTTAACCGAGTCGAAGGCAGTTTTAAAATCTATGAAAGCTACGTGTATCTCTTTATTATGTTCCCACATTTTTTGGAGTATTTGGTCTAAAGTGTGTATAGCATCTATGGTGGATCGACCAGATCTAAAGCCATTTTGGTAGTCTCCTAGTCTCCTAGTATTTTCTCAGCGTGTGTCTTTAGTCTCTTATTTATCAACTTCGCTAAGATTTTGTAGGCGGTATTTAGCAAAGCTATGAGTCTATAGTTTTTACAGTTCTCCTTTCCCCCTTTTTTGCCATCATCACGGGCTTTAATAATATCATCGGTAACTGAGAGTAGAGAAGTTGCACAGCTATAACCAGCTCTAAATCCAGATTGGTTGCCAGGTAGGACCTTATGTCCATTTAGGTATTCCCTAATTTGAGCATCAATGACCTTTTCGAAAATTTTTGACAGTGGGTAAGATACTAATTGGTCTAAGGTCACTGATGCTGTTAGGAGAATTTACTTTTGGTATTAATAATAAGAAATCTTTATTTAGCTTCTTTTTTTTTTATATAGCTAATTTGGTATTGGTATTGGAGTAATTAAAGCCTTTTTCCAGCAATCGGGAAATGTACTAGTTGATATGCACGAATTAATAATATGAGTGATTATAGGTATCATTAATGGACAGCATAGCAAAATCATGTGTAAGTTAATATTATCAAAACCATAAGATTGAGATCGAAGTTTATAGATTATTTTCGATACATATTCCTCACTTACACTGTGAAGAGAGAACCGACCTGTATTTTCATGTACAGTATTAGAATAATATTCTAGAATTGTTTGATCTATTGGATCAGACGGAATGTTATCAATAAAATGGTCATTAACAGCATCTGGTTCGAACAAATAAGCTGGAAGTGTTAGCCGTTGCTTTTGACGTATTTGTAAAGATTTAAGCTCTCTCCAAAGGTTTTTACTATCCGATTTTCTAGCAATATAAGAGAAATAACGTTTTTTTTTTTCATTTTTTACAGAAAGCGTAACAAAATTTCTCAAATACTTATAATAATCCCAATGGCCTGCATATCTGTTTTTTTTTGTAACGCAGTTTAGTTGTTGTAAATTTTGAGAGGCTATTTTATTATCTTTATGCGAGGCTAAAATTGCTGTGTCGTCAGCAAACGTGGCAATCGAGGTCAGTCTAGTTTTTGGGAGATCTGCAGTATATAGCAAGTATAGTAGTGGCCCAAGGACGCTGCCTTGGGGTACTCCTGAGTACCAGAGTTGTTTGCTCGTCCTGGTATTTTATCATGAAGTACCTGTCTGTTAGGTAAGATTGCAATATTTGGTAGTAGTTATGTGGCAGCTGTGTTTTAATTTTGTACAACAAGCCTTTGTGCCACACCTTGTCAAAGGCTTGTGAAACATCCAGAAACGCCGCTGAGCAGTATCTGCTTGTTTCCAGGTCGTGTCTGATTTTCTTAGTGACTCAGTGCACTTGTTCAATCGTCGAATGTTTTTGCCTAAACCCAAACTGGTGTTTGGGAATTATATCTTTGGCTTCGAGCGTAGGTAGTAATCTTTGCAGAAGAAGTTTCTCAAAGATTTTTGAGTCTACTGGCAGCAGGCTAATTGGGCGATATGAGGTCACTTTATTGATTACTTATTAGAAATTTTGTACGAACAGACAGTCGCTAGAGCTATGTCTTCATCAGGATCGTCCACATTTTGAGCAGATAGGATGTTCTTCTCACGTTGCTTGATGACAGTTTATTGGAATTCATTTCACGCTCGCGAGAGATTTAAAAGAGCATCTTTAAGGCTATACAGGGTGTTTCATAATTGAATGCTGATCCTTGGGGGTATTATTTCTTGGATGATTTTAAGAAAAAAAGTTCATATCAATGTAGGTTCGCAACCGCCGTATTTTTGAGATACAGGGTGTTAAAAGTTTACTCGAAAACCGTTCGTCGGACAAAAAAAGTCAAGAGACCATTTTTATTAAGAGATAAAGTAAAATTATAAAAATGATATTTTTTTGAAAAAAAAAAACAGTGGCATATCATTTTTTTCATTAAAAATATTCAAGGACATGTTAGTACGGACGCCATTGGTAGAAATAAAACAATTTTTTTTTCTGAAAAAAAATGTGTTTTTGTGCCTAGTTAGTACCTACTAAAATTCAAAAAAATATCTAAAGCGGTATCAAAGATATTACGAAAAAAAAGATATTTTTTTCAACTTTTAACACCCTGTATCTCAAAAATACGGCAATTGCGGACCTACATTGATATGAACTTTTTTTCTTAAAATCATCCAAGGAATAATACCCCTAAGGATCAGCATTCAATTATGAAACACCCTATATAATATATGTATAGTATATTATACTACTTTAACATCGCATTCGCATCGTTTGACTTAATAGCTACCGCCATTTTAAACAAACTTAATTGATATTGCAGCTTTGCTAATCTAATCGTGTCATGGTCCATTGGTTGGATTGAATGTGTCTCATTAGGGTGGCATGAACATTGATTTAACAAGTCCATCTTCTGATAACAGTTGCTCTTCTCAAGAATGACTTGACACTGTGTCTACGAGAAAGAGTTTTTTTTTTTTGGGAAGTCCTTGCCTTTGGAAAAATTTGTGGTTGATAATTTTTATTTGAAGCCCTCGCAACGATATTTCGACTGCTTTATCAAAAATTTCTCCAGAATTTGTGTTCGCATTATTAGCCAAAAGTCCAACTACCTCACATAAAGCAATGATTTTCATATTTTTTTAAAGTTTTAATAATACAATTTGATTTGTTGTTATGTTATAGAACTTTTGTATGCACTGCGTACAAATTGTGCAATATTAAAAAAAAATTGAGACCCCTAAAATTGTGAGACCCAGGCCTTTGCCCCTCTTGCCTCCCCCTGATAGAGCCTGCATATACAACGTGTCATTGTTACTAGTCAGGTATGTGCGGCTATATTTTCAAAAAACTTATTCGTTATTTTACAAAGGTCTGAATTTTTACGTTATGGCACGGCGATATTTGCATTAAAAATTAATTTGGTAACATGGCACACATTTAAAAACATATTATTCATCAAATTAGTTTTTTTAGTAGCAAATTTTCACAGTTATACCTAATGTATTGCATCTACTTAGTATCTGTAAATAAAACCTATCGTCTATGAACTTAGTTAGGAATTTGATTGTGGTAGTAAGTGATTTTCAATGGGTGCACTGTCTAGAAAAGATTGATGACGGGTAAATGAGCATTAACAAAAGGTTGCAGGTTATTTATGACTTATAACAAAAAATAAGACATGAAGAAATTCATCTCTGGAATGTATTTTTAATATTCTATGAAGTACAAACCAATCGATTAAATTTATTTGTTGAACTTTAATTAAAAATTTCCTTGAATAAAATTAAGCTCGTTCATTCAAATTTTATGATCCAACTCTTGGAATTATTTAGCAGAAATTTGTTATATAACTAAGGTCGACATTAAACAAATGCGTGTAATTTTATGCCGATTGCCCCAATAAGAGAGGAAACTTTACATAAAAACTTAACTTCCTAATGCCAATATACGAGTAGGCTTTTCTTATTCGTAAAAAATTTCATATCCTTTTGTCGTACAGTGAAATAAGTTGGAAAAGCAATAAAATTCAGCCAGGGGTTTTCCAATGTTGTCTGCCGTTTAAAAGTTGGGCAAAATTCGGTTTGTTTTAGTTCGATCAATATTGAATGGTAATTTAATAAAACATGGTAATGGCGTTTTCCTGCTATCCTCACGTAAACACATAATCATTAAAAGATTATTATGTGTGCAACTACATGTTTTTTTATTTCCTAAACCACATGGGACTTGGAACACGGCACAAGTTCTTATTTAATACGCGAACACAGCACGATTAGTTTTAAAGGAGATGACACCAACGATAGAAAGTTGTTACATTTAAAGCATGTTTACATAAAGACGATTATATATGTTTGTAAATTAGAAGATATTTGATAGTTACTGTATCTAGAGTATGGCAGAGATCATTACAACCTGCATTACTTTGCGTTTTTTTTTTTTTTTTTTTTTTTATTATAACTAACAAATCCAATAGTTTAAATCAGGCAACTTTTTCACTTTTTTCAAAACTTCTTATAATTTTTATAAAGTTAACTTTTGATAGATTATGAAGTTATTATCTATAAATAAGCCGAAAAAAGGTGTTAAAAATGCTTATATAATATTTTTAATTAAGAGTACAAATAAACGATTGTTTTGTGTTTGATTATTTTATGTTTAGATTTATTACATGTTATTAGAATTTTTAATATAATTACTCAATGACTTTATTTTACTTTAATCCACAATATACCGGGTGTAAATGAAGTGTGGTACACCCCCTTTTTTTTCTTTAGTTTTAATTTTAGTTAAATGAAATTTTAGACATATAATATGTGCAAAAAGCCTGGTTTTTTGAGCACATGCATACAATTGTTTCTCTTCCGGTTTCACCGGAAATGACCCCAACTTTGTTATTTTAAATGGTTATTTTTACATTTTTGTAAAGACGAAGCAATTTTGGATACAACTGCACTATTTTGGTAAATTTTTATACCCTCAAATATTTTTTGAATCAAAAATTAACTTTTTATTAAGGGTGCCGTGACCTGCATAAATTGAATTTTGTTATATCAAAAATTGTCCAAAAACCATTTATGTAAATTTTAATTGACATTTAAATTACTTTAATCAGCTTTGAATGTTGTGGAATCGGTTTTTTGACAAAAAGTAAATTTTTTTAAATGGAACTATGGTGGTACAAGTGGTTATTGAAATGGAGCATTTTCTAACGAATCCATCGATACCAATAACTTGTATTTTAATCGAGAGTCTGCTGCAAAAACTTCAAATTATTTTAAAGATTTATTAAGAGATCCTGTTAATCGCAGTAGACTGCATAACTGCAACAAAACAAATCATTCAAAACAAAAAGGTGCCACGGAAGATCGCTGTGGAAACAAACAAATGCTTGTTTACGTGTTTGTATGTCATTGCGGTGGTGGAAAAATGATTTCACAGTCAATTAATTAAAACTAAATAAAAAATTGAATTTTGGTTCAAAAATTCTTTGAGGTTATAAAAATTGTTATATATGTACGTAACTGGGCAACACACACTGCGCATTAACATCTAGTAGTACATGATAATAAATACAACTGTCATGATACGTACGGTAAACCCGAAATGTAAATGATATTGTAAATAGTGAAATAAAGTAATTATATAATACGTGGTGTTATTTCAATATACAAAGTACAATTAAATACAAGTTACAACAATTGGCGACGAGGATTTAAACGAATTCACAAACATTTTACTACAATGCCGGCTACCGAGACCAGCCACGTAGTGCAAACCATATTCACAATAGAACCGTTTGATAACACGAAAATAAAATTCGACCGATGGGTGAAAAGGTTAGAAAGTGCATTCAACGTTTTTAAAGTAAACAAAACGATGAAAACGGCCTATTTGTTACATTATATGGGCTCGGAAGCATACGATATTTTGTGCGATAAACTATCCCCAGTGGAACCGGAAAATCAGGAATTTGAAGATCTAGTAAAAAGCATGAAGGACCACTATACTCCGGAACCTTTGGAGATTGCGGAGAACTTTCGCTTCTTACAACGAAGACAATTTGAAGGAGAAACCGCTCAAGAATACATTACAGCCCTACAAAAATTGGCAATCAACTGCAAATTTGGAGAGTACCTGAAGAAAGCCTTACGGAATCAGTTTGTATTTGGATTACGAGCCGAGAGGATTCAAGGGAGACTTTTGGAGTACAAGGACCTCACCATTGAAAAAGCAGTGGAAATAGCAACTAGTATGGAACTTTCTGCCAAGGATGCGGCCCAATTACACAATACACAATCTATACAAATACACAAAGTAAACTTACACAATACGCACAAATTACAAAAATACAAAGGTACGAAAAATAGTAGTTTTAAAACCGTTTCTAATTATAATCCTAATAATTCATGTAAAAAAACTTTGCATACAAAATGTTTTAGATGTGGTTCGCCAGAACATTTAGCAAATAACTGTAAAAAGCAAAATCTGTTCTGCGATTTTTGCAAAGGGAAAGGACATGTGCGTAAGGTTTGCATGAAAGCTAGTAGGATGCCAACGAATCAAGTGGAAGAAATTCTTCATTTTGACACCGAAAACAGTAAGTTCAGAGAGAAATTTTTTACCACTGTTGGAGTAAATTCAGTACCTATTAAATTCGAAATAGACAGTGGAGCAGCTGTCAGCATTATGAACATACATCAATTTACAAAATACTTTACTTTACAAAACATGCAACATACGTCTTTAAAACTCATTACTTACTGCCAAAAGGAATTACAAATTGAAGGCGTTGTTACAGTTAAAGTAAATTACAGGGGCTTACAAAAAAATTTAAATTTATACATTGTACAAAACTCAAAAGAACCATTGCTTGGTAGAGAGTGGATGAGACAGTTAAATATACATATTGAAAATATTTCACAAATTAACTTGTCCGATACAAAAATACAATTACAGCAAGTTTTAGACAAATACCATAAAGTTTTTGACAAAAATATGGGAAAAATTACAGGCTTACAAGCTAAATTAAAAATCAAAGAGGGCACACAACCAACTTTTATTAAAGCTTTCTAGCCATTTTCATTAATACCAAAAGTAGAAGAAGAAATTAATTTCTTAATTAATGAAGGAATTTTAACAAAAGTTAACCATTCAGATTGGGCTACACCGGTAGTACCTGTTGTGAAATCTAACGGCAAAATAAGATTATGCGGAGATTTCAAAGTTACATTAAATCCAAATTTAGTGGTAGATGAACATCCACTACCTACAATTAATCAATTATTTTCTTCCATGGCGGGAGGAGATCGATTCAGTAAAATTGACTTAAAGCTTTAAAAACTGGGAAAATAGTACACCAAAACTACAGGTTTAATATACAACAAACCGAATTTTCATTACAAAGTGATTGCATATTTCGAGGACAAAGAGTTGTAATTCCTACTACATTACGCCAATCAATTTTACAAGAACTTCATTCAGCACACATAGGTATCGTCAAAATGAAGTTACTAGCAAGAAGTTATTGTTGGTGGCAGGGTATCGACAGAGATATTGAGAACGTATGTAAAAATTGTGCACAATGCAATAAATTTAAGAATACACCTAATAACGTACCAACTCATTGCTGGGAACCTGCCACAGAACCATTTCAAAGAGTTCATGTAGATTTTGCCGGACCTTTTATGGGTACATATTTTTTTATATTAGTAGACGCTTATACGCGTTGGCCTGAAGTTCATACAATGAAAACAATTAATACCAAAAATACAATAATTGACACATGCCGAAAAATTTTTGCAACATTTGGAATACCAAAGGTATTGGTCAGTGACAACGGTAGACAATTTACAGGATTTTAATTTAAAAACTTCATGAACGAAAATGGAATCATACATAAACTTAGTGCACCATATCATTCTGCAACAAACGGCTTAGCAGAACGCTATGTCCAAACACTCAAGCAATCTTTACGAAGTATGCGAGAAGAAGGCGAAAATATTGAAAAACAACTATGCAAATTTTTACTTAGTTACAGAAGGGCACCCAATACTACAACAGGTTTAAGCCCTTCGAAACTACTTTTTGGGAGAGATATTCGTTCGCGATTAGATCTAATAAAACCACAACAAACTCTAAATTTTGAAATTAATACAAAAATTAGAGAATTAAAAGTGGGAGACAGAGTTGCAGTCCGAGATTACATTTACGAAAGCAAGTGGCAATTTGGAAAAATTATCACTAGATTGGGACTATTACATTACTTAGTTTCTTTGGATGATCAACGAGTATGGAGGAGACACATTAACCAAATTAGACTGATTGGTGAAAATACACCCTGCATCGTACCTCAAACTTACAAACATGAACCAGTTCTTACCAAGACGGAACCAGAAGACCCTACAACTGATTTATCGGAAAAAGAGATAATCACAGAAACTACAAGACGGTTCAACTCACCTGCAGCTAACATACAAACCTTACGAAGATCTCAAAGAACAGTTAAACCACCAATTAGGTTAGCTTACAATTAATATTTTGATTTATTTTACATTCCTTTTAACATTACATTTTTATTTTTTTTCGTGAGAAGGGAAAGACTGTTATATATGTACGTAACTGGGCAACACACACTGCGCATTAACATCTAGTAGTACATGATAATAAATACAACTGTGATGATACGTACGGTAAACCCGAAATGTAAATGATATTGTAAATAGTGAAATAAAGTAATTATATAATACGTGGTGTTATTTCAATATACAAAGTACAATTAAATACAAGTTACAACAAAAATTAACCAAGATAGTGCAGTTGTATCCAAAATCGCTTCCCATTTCCAAAAATGCCAAAATACACAGGGTGTTTAAAATAACAAAGTTGGGGTCATTTCCGGCGAAACCGAAAGTGAAACAATTGTGTGCATGTACTTTAAAAAAATCGGTGGGTTGCACATATTATATGCCTAAAACTTAATTTATCTAAAATTTAAACTAAATAAAAACAGGGGGTGTACGACACTTTGTTTACACCCGGTATACTTACATAAGTTTTTTACTTCTTTGTTAAAGAGACTCTAATGGTCCCTCGAAATTTTATTGGCTTAAGGGCCCAGAATGAGGCCAAGACAATCCTGACTACTAAGCATTTGAGAATATGACTGAATTCATTTTAACACTTAACACTTGGTAAGTTAAATAGATATTCATTATTGA
Organism: Elmis aenea; assembly: GCA_947652605.1. NCBI lineage: Eukaryota > Metazoa > Arthropoda > Insecta > Coleoptera > Elmidae > Elmis > Elmis aenea. The sequence goes on from OX393584.1 coordinate 20,240,003, forward strand.
TCATATTAGCGATTTATCGTTTTTTGTTTTTATTATCCCTAATTATTAGACTAAATTTTAGTTATCGCCATAGTACACATCTGTATTGGTACTATTTAGGTCAGTAGGTACGTAAGGTTTAGATCTGTTACAACTTTTTTTAAAGTTTAAATAAACAGTGACAATCGTTGCAATAAAAATGTTAACTTGGTCTTGTAATAAGGAACGCTAAAACGGTAAATTGCCAAGCGAGGTATACAAATTGAAATGTCTATTTACCTGACGAATATTTTACTGAAAGCCTGGATGTAGCCAGCTATAATATTATAAAACGCCTAAATGTACTTGCCTAACTAAGTTACCTAAATAATCGAGCTGATAGTCGACTTTGCACCAATTTGACAAAATGTTGCATTTAATCAAACGACTAGTGCTCTATTAAAATGAGGGATTTAACCATTTGACTGCGATATCTACATGAAGCCTCAAATACCTCGCTACTTTTGGATAAAACTGAATCTTCTTTGAACGATCCATAGATTTCAAAATTATTGATTTTTAAAATAACTTTTAATTATGAGAGGAAATTTTGTTTCATGAAATGTGAGCTGGTATAAAAATTCAAACAATATCTTATTTAAAACATCCAGGAGGAAATTCCCCCAGAAGTAATTTAATAACGCCGGTAAAAGCAAAACAATATTCCGCATTAAGTAAATAAATTTTATTTTAATAAGTTCGTATTCTGCACAAAATTAAAGCGCAAATATTATAAAAAATTCATTTGGACGACAGTTATTTGCAGACTAATTTCGACCTTTCTACTTTGTTACTTTCAAAATTATATATTAAATCGTAGCAGCTGACAAGCACGGCCGTAGAAGGTATAATGAGGGTGAAGCAAATACGTATTAACTTGTGTATAGCAGCTGAAAATTGAAATGAATTTTTTAAGTATCCCTTCTCACATGCTTTATACAATGATAAAATAAATGTAGAACGAACCCTCGGATTCGTTATTTGGCCAAATGTATTTTTTACGATATTTGTTTAAAGCAAGTGATAATGGATGAATTGCACATAACTTTCTAGTTTTCCATGTTTCATTTTTTTTGTATTTAATCACATCAGAGGTTACATTTACAAAAATTAATTGCATTATCATTTTTATATCAACTTCTTTGGAAAAAGTCAAGAATCTGAAATTAAACATCAATATCTGCCCTTAACCCCTTGACATACGTCTACGATACGTCATTTGTTTATTGTGCCAAAACAACCTTTGACGTTTCCCAAACGTCAAAAACTTTGCTCATTCTGAAGCAAGTTTGAAAACAATGTGTGAGTCAATGATTGTTAATAAATGTAATATATAAACGTTATTTATTCTGAGAAAGTTGTTATAAGTTTTAAATTTGTGTAATTGTTTTTGGAAAACTGTGTTATTGTCATGTAGTATCTATGGCTGTAAATATTTATAGTTTTTCATCCGAAAGTGATGATGAAAGAGACGACGCGTATTTGAGCGAAAACGGTGAGACAAGTGTCACCAGACAAAATATTCATGTAATTGATTATTCAAGTGATACCAGTGATAAAAGTGAGACTAGTTTGATTCTACGAAATGTACGTAAACCTGCAAGACCTATATCTTATAGCAGTGATGATTCTAGTTCTTCAGAGGAATGGAACTGGCAAGAAGTAGAAAATGTTCCAACTATAAAACCATTTACTGCATTTCCCGGCATCAACACGATTGTTTTACGAAGATTGGCTGCAAATCCATCACCTTTATCTGTTTTGAAACAAATTCTTTGTGATGATTTCTTTGAAATGGTAGTCAAAGAAACTAACAGGTATGCAACTCAAGTAATAAACGGAAACAATACAAAAAAGAATGAAGAATGGTTTGAAGTAACAAGTGATGAATTGCAAGCTTAATTTGCATTATGTGTAATTATGTCTCAAATAAAAAAATCCAATATTGATATGTACTGGCCCAAGAGAGCTATACTCCAGACGCCAATTTTTTCGAAAACTATGCCACGCAAGCGTTTTTTGGCCATATCTCATTTCCTTCATTTTGTTGATAATGAAACCATGAATAAAGAAGATAAATTACGTAAAGTTCGAAGTGTAGTAGACTATTTGAATGATAAATTTCAACGACTATATACGCTAGATAAAAATGTAGTCATTGATGAATCCCTAATGAAATTCAAAGGTCGACTAAATTATGTACAATTTATTGCTAGCAAACGAGCACGGTTTGGAATAAAATTTTATAAGCTTTGTGAATCTGCATCGGGATATTGTTCGCAATTCAAAATTTATATAGGACAAGATAAGATTCCAGGTAATAATACACCAGCATCACAAAATGTCGTCATTGAGTTGGCAAAATCAATTTTAGGAAAAGGATATACTCTATTCTTAGACAATTGGTATTCGTCACCAGAATTATTTGATTATTTGAAAAAAAATGATACAAATGTTGTTGGCACGGTTAGAAAAAATCGCAAGAATATGCCTAAGAAACTGTCATCATATAAAATGAAAAAAGGAGAAGTTAAAACTTTATCTTGTAGAGGTATTTTATCTTTACGCTGGCATGATAAAAAGGACATATATTTGATTAGTACAAAACATAGAAATGCGGAAATGATAAATACTGGAAAAATAAGAAGAATGAAGAATGGTGGCGAAGAAAACGTTATAAAACCCAGATGTGTACTTGAGTACAATTGTGGAATGGGCGGAGTTGATAAACAAGATCAACTTCTTGCTTGTTTTCCAATTATGCGAAAATGCTTAAAAGGATACAAGAAAATATTTTTCTATTTGATGGATATGGCTGTTTATAATGCATTTGTTTTGTATTCTAAATTACCTAATACACCAAAACAAAAAATAGTAAATTTTCGTTTGGATATTGCAGAAGATATGTTGTCAAATCTATCTCTACCTAACTATCGTACACGAGGACGTCCTTCTCAAAATGACTGCCCAATTCGATTACAGGGAAAAACTTGGGCACATTTTCCTGAACATATACCACCTACTGACAACAAACAACATCCAGCAAAGAGGTGTCATGTGTGCTTCAAGCATGGTATAAGAAGTGAAACAACTTGGCAATGTAAGCAATGTCTAATACCTTTACATTTGCCCGTTGCTTTGAAAGGTACCATTCACTGAAGGATTATTAAAACTGTTTATTCGGTTTATTACTCGTATGTATTTATAAGTGTAAAATTTAATTTTTATAAAAATTTGTAATTTTAATAAGTTAAATAAAGACAAATTAAGGCAACTTGTCATCTTATCTCCTTGCTGACCTTCTATTTGCATTAAAATAATGTTTATATGCAATTCCATTAAATTTTTTTTGTATGTCAAGAGGTTAAATACGGACAATTAAGTAAAGTGAATTTACAATTAGGGTTTAAACAATTAAAGTTTATTTATAAAATTCGAAATAAACTTAGAATTTCCCAGCCCAGTTCTTCATTTTAAGAGATAAAGCTGTAATGTTATTACAATATGCTGTATTAAGAGAGTCGCAATTCTTTTTAATGTATGTTATTGGATTTTAAATATATCGAATTTTAAAATGTAACTTTTTAGTGTATATCTTTCTTTCCTTCGGTCTTTTTAAATAGGAAAGAGTAAGCCTGAAAATTCCCCATCGTATGATATACAGAGTGAGTCTTAAATATTGAGAAAAACTTCGGAAGGTAATATAGAAATGAAGTAAAAGGTTGGTTTGAGGCAGGGATGGCAAATACGTGGCACGCGTGCCAAACTTGGCACGTGAGAGATTTTCGAGGGCACCCTAAAGAATTCTATGAATAAATTTGTTTTTAAAATTTTAAACTTTTTCGAAATATTTTATTTATTTTTAATTAGTATGCTAATTATCTACAACTACATGTTATTTAAATATCAAAAAATTAAAAATACCAGAAAATAACAACTCTTCTTATATCGATACAACAATTTGATCATTACTATACATATAAAATACCAACTGTAGCGATACACGGAACTTTTGATTGCATATGTATTTAGTGACACATAAAATCATGATGTTGGCATTACTGAACAAAATAACTGATGGTTGTTTTAGGTTACGTTAGGTTAGGTTAGGTACTGGCACGGGGAAAATTTGCATTAAATTTTATCTTATTTTGGCACACTGATCAAATCCTATTTGCCATCCCTGGTTTGAGGTTAAAGATGACAAGAATTTGTTAATTAAAAGGGAAATAAAAAATAATTCGTTAAAAATTTAACAAAATTAAATTAAAATTGATAGGGTTGATAAAGTAGTGGATGAATTAGGACAAGAAATGAAAGATAATAATGAGAAAATTAATACGGTGTATAATGAAATTAGAGATTATAATTTTCAACCTAAAGTATATCATCGTGCGTTAGGCAAATTTTATGTAAATAAAGAACATCCCATGGAATTTTAAGAACGGTTAGAACATTACACAAATAAACAATTAATAATAGTTAATGAGAAAGAAAAGTTTGAAATAATAAAAGAAGCGTTGCAGGGAGATGTGTTGGAGATATACAGCAGACAGGTTTTTCAAAACTACGAACAATTTAAAATATGGTTCAAACAAAATTGTTGGTCTCAAACGACTCAGTTTAACATTTATATGAAAGTATGTCATGGAAGGAACTACGATCCAAAAGACGGAACTAGGAACAGCATTGTCTAAAAAATGTGGCTGCGGTAAAGTATTTAGACAATCCCATGCCACTGGAACAGTTAATAAGAATCACTTATAATCAATTAGAAAGAGAAGTGCGGTTGTTTTTATTTAATGGAGAACCTTTAGAATTTAATAAAGCTATAGCAAGAATAAGGGAAGCCGATATTTTGTTTCACAACGGAAGAAGTACCCGGTCACCGATACAAGCACCCCGTATTAACTATTCGGAAAATTGAAACGTGCCAGAAAGAAACAGATATGGTCAAGAAAGAGACAGATACTGGTCTAGACAAGGACAACGAAACGAATACACAGAAAATGGAACAGAAAGATACCAAGGGAATAGAAACAGAAAAAGGAAAGAATATAATTATCCGGAAAATAGAAACATGCCAGAAAGAGACAGATACTGGTCTAGACAAGAACAACGAAACGAGTACACAGGAAATAAAACAGAGAGATACCAAGGGTATAGAAACATATACAGGGAAGAAGATAATTATAGATTTAGAAATAAAAACGAAGATCAGGGTGAAGGAAGACAGATAAGACGAAATAGTGATAATGCTGTTCCCAGATACGAAAACTCCCGAAACAAGCCTTTAAACTAAGAGTGGCGGTAAACTGGCCTGCAAATTTACCGCGAAGAAGTGGAGCAGAAGGAAACCGCAACCAGATAAATCTACCAATAGAGACAAGTATAAAGGACGAAGATTACGAGCAAGATCAAAATGAGAATGTTATTATGGAAAGTGACCAATATGTACCAAATATGGGTAAACCAAACCAAGTATTATTTGACCACGGATTGGAAGTCAGAAGTACAAAAAAAAGTTAGAAAATAAGAAATCATACGATAATCAAATCTACGAAAATATTGAACAATCAAAAAAACAGTAGACGACACAGTAGACAAAAGTCTAATAATTCCGTTAGAAAATATAAACGTAGGTAGTTGATACAAGGAATGATTCGGATATCGATAAAGAAGAAGGAATTACTGTAAAATATTCTTCAGTTTACCAACCTAGGACAAATTTAGTAGAAAGAGTAAATAAAGAATTAGGTCGTAATTTCAGAACTTTTAGTAACATAGTAATTGGATAAATGATATAAGTGACGAAGAATTTTGCCTGAATAACACGATACACGCTTCAACTGATTTTACACCCTACAAAAAACCTAATCGCTTGCTAGAAGAATTTATAGAGTTTTCCAACCGAACATAAATAAGTTATGCGACCAAATTAAGAATGGTTTTTGACAAATTTATGAGGGAATGGTTGAAAGAGAAAAGCCTGGTACAATAAGAAAAGACTTAAAAGATTATAAAATTAAAAAAATAGTGGTACCCAATGCATATTTATTGGTGCATCCGGGAAACGACGAAGTGCGCGGTCCTTTCAATGCGACTAACCTAAAACCATCGTACCACGATATAGAACAAGAACAATTAAAAAATAAAAGACATAGCGTTTAAAATATGTGAGAATAAAAAGACATAGTGAAGTTAAAAAAGTAAGGAAAAGTGTATCAATGTTAAAAGTGGAGGAGTTTTAAAAAAGAAAAAGAAAAAGTGATAAAAAGTTAGGTATAAAAGGCCTGTTTAGTGAATGAAGTTGTAGGGAAATTACTGTTTTTGTTTGAACGTTATATTTTAGGTTATTTTCAACTTGGATTAGAAATGTAAATTAGCAAGTACGAAATTTGATGACAGTAATGCAAATTGTACAGAAACATCTAATGCTGAAGTTTTAATTTTTGTGTATAATTTAGTGTATTTAAGTTTAAATTTTGTTACCTGATGTAAACTAGGGTTACCAGACGTACTCTTTTTAGAGTACATGTACTCTTTTTGAGGTATGCCACTTTTGTACTCTTTCCTTTTTTTCTGTTGTCCTCTTTTATCCTCTTTTTGATTGCGCAAATAAATTTTAACAAGCAGAATAGAGTATAAAGACTAATGTAGAAAATATACGGGGGGGTGCAAGTCTGCATACGTCCCTTGTAGCTCCAACGAATGACACGGCCGCAGCACTGGCAGTATGTATCAATTAACGCGGCAAATGGTAGACTGTTACGTGGAACGTGGATGTGTTTTAACAGTTTTATTATTTGTAAATATAATTTTTGCTTAATAAAGAAAATATCACTCCGCAGACTATGCCTAGACGAAGGTGCAAATTTAACAAAGAACTTGAAGGGAAATATCCCATGTTTAAGAACACAAAAACAGACAATGAGACTTTTTGTGAACCTTGTAATAAAATAGTTTCCATTACCAACAAAGGAAAAGCTGATCTTGAGCAACATTTACAGTTGGTAAAGCACAAAACAAGCATTCAGGGTGCCAGTACTTTTAGCAAAGTAAATAGTTATTTTGTGCGACAAAATACCAAATTGGAGGACAAAATTTTAGCTGCTGAAGCTACTATTGCGTTTCACACGGTCAAGCATCACCAAAGTTACAAATCCTGCGACTGCACTACAAAATTATATAAGCGTTTGTTTTCGGTTCGGAGGTAGCTTTAAAAACTTCGTCAGCAAGAACGAAGACGGAAGCTATCGTCAACAACATCTTGGCACCTCATTCGTTGGAAAAGTCGTTGAAAAAAATAGAGGACGAAAACATTGCTTATATGGCTAGTAGCGCACGGACGACATTATTGTTGCAATTTTTAATCGCCCGAAATGAAACGCATTAAAGTAAATGAGTGTGAGCGCACAGGCGATTTTAAATGCACCACGATTTTAAAATTGCGATGCAATTATCGCCTTGGAAAATAGAATACACATGTTTTAATGCTTGTGCGCGCACAAACGCTAAATAATCGCTTGTTAGGAGCAAAGTTCACAAAACTATCACATTTCTGAATCGTATATTCTTTTGATTAGTGTTAAGAAAACCAATAAAAACTGTTTGTAGCTTCGTTTTTACGTTGTTTTAAAATTAGCGCTGTGACACAAGCTAATTCGATGAAGTTCATCTTAACAAATGAACTGAACGACGATTTTCTATCGCCCGTGCGCGAGCGGAATTATTTTAAGGCGATTTTGAATTATGCAATTTTTAATTGCGTGATAAAATATCGCCCGTGCGCTACTAGCCTATATTGGGGTTTGTACCGACGGATCAAATCATGATGCGATCAAATTGTTCCCAATTTTAATTCAGTATTTTGATAAGACTTTAGGGATTAAACATTGTTTACTGGATATGCAATCAGTACCTGATGAAAAAGCAGAGACAATTTGCAATTTATTAATAAGTACATTGGAACAAATGAAATTGATAGGCAATTGCATAGCTTTTACTGGGGATAATTGTAATACCAATTTTGGAGGTATTAATAGAAATGGTAAAAATAAAATTTTTTGTCGGCTAGAAAATTATTTAAAAAAAAAACATTAATAGGTATTGGATGTCCCGCACATTTATTAAACAATTGTTGCCAACATGCTTTCGATGGATTAGTTATAGATGTGGAATCGATAGTTTTCAAGATTTATAACTATTTCTCTAGTATATACACGGTTCGTACAGAAACATTAAAAGAATTTTGCTCATTCGTCGACATCGAGTATACAAAACTTCTATTTCATTCCAAAAGCAGATGGGTTGTCTTTATTTCCAGTCATTAATAGAACACTCCAAATGTATGAACCTCTAAAATCTTATTTCTTATCACAAGAACAGGCCCCGGCAGTACTTAAACAGTTTTTTGAAAATCCCATCAATGAAAGTTATTTGTGGTTCGTGCACTTATTAATTTCAGTTTTCCACGCCAAAATTGAAGTCATGGAGAGAGAAACAAACAGTCTCATGGAGATTATATCAATTTTAAATTCTGTAGAAAATATTTTAATTGAACGTAGAACTCAGGAATTTTTACCATTAAAAGTGAAAGAAATAATACGAAAATACGAAGAAGACCCAAGAAGTAATTGTTTAAAAAACGAATTTATAAATGTTTACGAACGTGGAATTTCTTACTTGAATAAGTGGACAACGCATTTTGTGGAATTTAAAGTATTTGAATGGATGAGTTTTAAAAAAATACCGTCATGGAATGACATAGAAGCATGTGCTCAATATTTAAAGGACAATAATATAGAAATTGACGATTCATTACTATTTGATAAAAGTGTCAATCTCAAACTCTTTTTAGTTCAAATGGAAAATAATACCGATTTTAAAAACTTTTTATCGGTTGAAAAGTGGGTGCAATACTTTCAATAAGCTACATTTAGTGTAACATCGGAATTTTTAAAAATATGCCAATTCTTTTTCGCGATACCGGCTCAAAATGCCAATTTAAAGAGGGTGTTTAGTTTAATGAATGCTCAATGGACAAAAGAAAGAAACAAGCTCTCACCTGATTCCGTAAAGAACTTGCTAATGGTTCAATATAACTACAAAGACTTATCTTGTGACGAGTTTTACGACTATTGTTCGAAAAACAAGGCTTTACTGGCAGCGGTACGCAGTAGTAATAAATATTAAATTTCTTAAAAATGTTTTGTTTGCAAGATTATGTTAAATGTTGTTAATACGTATACGTATGTTTTTTTTTGTGGCAGGATGAATATATATTAGTTTCCTTAAAAGTGTTATGTTCGTAAAATTTTGTTAAATTTCGCAAACACGTATACGGTACAGGTACCTACGTATGTTTTTTTTTTTTGTAGGAAGGAGAGGTGTCAAGTGTACTTTTTTTTATATCGTACCATCTGGTAACCCTATGTAAACATATGTTGAGGAGTATTTGTATTTTTGGTAGGATTAGGTAAACGTTGTTTATTTTTTATATGTAAAGCTAAGGTTTAAGTATTTTTGGGCAGTTGGAAACATTTTTCCTTTTACAAAATAAAAAAAATGTATCCAATGGGCCACCAAGTGTAACGTTTGATGTAACATAACGCGGAAAACAGGGTAGCTCGGATGAAGCGAGCGGTAGCGCAAAGGTAAGGCAGTGTTAGGTGACCAGTAGTAGCCGGGAGAGCGGCGAACAAGATGGACGGCGACCATACTAAATAATGTTTGTAGATGAGTGAAAATTAAATTGCAAGGAGAATGACATTTTGTAGATGTTTTATACTTATTGAAAGGTTTCCCATAGTAATATTTTTAATTATCTTCCACCTTTACAACGAACTGAGAAGTAAGACCCCTGTTGGTTTTTTATCACAACATTTTGGAGGGTTAAATTTTGCAATTTGTCTTAAAAAGCTTAATTTATTAAGAAACTTTGTTTATTCTTTAACTTTTCCTGCAAAACCCACAGTTTTAGAGTAAAAAATAACATAATTGAACATACACCACTAAACATTCTAAAATAAAACGATTTATTTTGGTGGTTACCATGGCTGTTTATGTTCAGAGAATTGACGGGTGTTTTCGTGTTATCATCGTATGATGTGCAATAATACGGTTGGGATATCTTTCTTCATAAATACACCTGGCTGCTAATGAATTAACGTTAGCAAGACCGCAAAAGAAATGCATGCCGAACATCATAACATTTGCATAATTTATTTTAAAGAACCAGAATTTACAACAAGAAAACCTATCAATTCTACTCTATGAACATTAACAAACTACGGAAATGAATCGTTTACTTTTAGAATATTTAATAGTGCATGTTTACTTATTTTATTTTTTACTCGAAAACTGTAGGTTAAGCAGATTTTTTTTGAAAATAAATTAAGCTTTTTAATATTACAAAATTTTAACTCTCCAAAACGTTCGAATTAAAATACAGGAGTCGCACTTTTCAGCCTCTTGTGAAAGTGGAAGATAATTGAAAATATTACTATGGGAAACCTTTTCATAAGTATAAAACATCTACTAAATGTCATTCCCCTACACATCTCCAAATTTGAGTAATAAAATAAAAACCTAATTGTACCGCACCTCTTTAGGGGGGGTGTTATTCCGAAATGAGACGTTTAAGGGAAAAAAATTGTATAACAGTCCCCCCTAAATTTTTGATAAGGAATTACCTCCTAAGGTTTTTCGCAATATTTGGGCATCACCCTGTATAACTACCTTTTGAAATTAACTTTTTCATTAAAGAAACAAACACGATCGATTAAAGTAACAAATTAATGAATACAATGTATTAGAATTATTAGTTTTATTTCGTTTAATTATATTTCGAACGCTTACGTACACTGCAGAACGATGTGAGCTCAAACTGACCGATCAACAACCACGCAATAATGTATAACGTCAAGTTGAAAAACTCGTGCTCGTATATAAAAGCTGCCAGGTAACAAGGCACGCAAAGTCCTACTTTTACCTAAGAAAAATATACTTCAGGAAATCGCGGCTGTGTTTACTCTTACTTCTACATAATCTAAACATGTACACATGCAACAAAACAATTAACACTTTCAAGATAGACTCGAGCTACAGTAAGACTATAAGGTACAGGGTGTCCTAATTTCAAAGCCCAACATGGAGATCTCGATTTAACTAAGACTAAGTTGTGTATTGTGGTAATGAACTCAAATGTATTTATATTAATTTATAGCATTTAAATAAACAGCTAAGTTTTTATAAACAAAAAAATATAAGTACAACCAAATTGCTATGACAAACTTTAAGAAGTTTCGCTTTAAATCAAGTGTTTAAAAGAAATATCAAATTATATGAAATGCAATTTAATTTCAACTTCTACATAAACATTTTAACATTCCCTTAATAAACAGCTTTAAATTATGAATATAAAACTCAATTAGATTGTAAACAATTAAAAAATTATTATGGGTATGTAATAGGCATAAATTCCTATATCGAGCCTCAGATTTGGGATATCATAATCAGCGGTCGACAACCCGCGGCCCGCAGGCCGCATGCGGCCCGTCATGTGTTTTGATTTGGCCCGCCAAGTAATAATCTAAATGTATCTTAAACACGATATTTTATATTAAAAAACCAAATGCTTTGAAAACTTTTCTTTTTAATTTTATGGTATGTTTTATTTTAATTTTAATTCAAATTTTGATGTTCGCCAACTTCAGACCGAATATAAAATAACCAAGCTATGTTGGTTTCTCAGAATAAAAGCAAGTTACGAAGCAACGTTTTAAAAAGATTTTTTGATTTAAAAAATGAAATTGAAATATACCTAACGAAAAAAACATACCAGAATTATCAGATTTTAAATGGACATGCGAATTGGCTTTTCTTGTTGACATTACAGCTTACCTCAATAAATTAAATATAAGTCTGCAAGGAAAAGGAAAGCTAATCAATGAGTTATTTACCGAAATTAAAAGTTTCCAACTAAAAGTAAAATTATTTATATCTCAGATTAAAAACAAATAATGATTGTCATATTCCTACTTTGCAATCGTTAATAACAAACAATAATAAACAATGTCCTCCAAACGATGTATACATTGATTCATTGAAATTATTGGATGAAAATTTTCATAATCGCTTTCAAGATTTTTATGCGAAAGAAACTGACATACAAATGTCTAAAAATCCCATTAAATTTGATATATCAAAGGCACCAGAACATTTACAATTGGAACTAATTGATTTGCAAGCAAAGAATAATTATAAACATAGTTTTGATGAAGGTAATTTGATATTGTTTTATTCACGTTTATCCGAAAATAAATTTCCTCAAACGAAAACATTTGCAAAATGATGATTTGCATTTTTGGAAGCACATATTTGTGTGAACAAACCTTTTCATGTATGAATAATATAAAATCAAAATATAGAACACGGTTGACGGATCAAAATTTGCATAATATTTTGAGGATCTCAGTAACACAAACTAATGTCGACATAATTGAACTATCTAAAATAATTCAAGAAAAAAGATCTCATTAAGTTTAAGTTATATTCTTTTCATTGTAATAATAATTATTCTAAAAACGAAACATTTTTGTTATTTATTATTATTATATCTTAAATATTAGGGGTATTCACAATGTCGACTTTACCATGGTAAGTCGAGTTATCCTGTTATTTGTTAAGTCTGTGTTAAAGTGGTACGTTGAAAAAAAAATAACAGACGAGTTAGCAAATAACGCAAGTTTGGATGCGTTAAGTCCAGTTAACTAGTGGTAAGTCAGCCATCTTGTATTATCTGTCAAACGTGCAAGGAGCTCACAATGGTGAATGTTTTCAGTTTTAATGTTTATTTTGGTTTTATATAATTATACGATTATTTATTTTTTATTTTTTCAAATAAAATAAGAAGTAATGGAAAATACTACGAAACAACAAACGAGAACAAGATCAAAACCCACAAAAAGGTGGAGCTGTGAACATACTGACTTGATGTTAGAATATGTACTTTCGCATGGGAAGGATAATTTTGAGGTTTTTAAACAAAATTAATTATTTATGAAATTAATACAACTGATCGGTTTATACCCCTTAAATTTTAGTATGAAAATAAATATAGTAAATTATCAACAGAACAGTCTAGTTATCTAGTAGGTACTTACCTACCTTACATAGGTATTACCAAGTACCTATGTAGGTGTATGTAGGTACGTACGATAACTACAACTTTTTACCTAATTTATTTCTTTTTTTTTTAGAAACCAAATCAACGCATATATTATGAAAAACTGATTGACATACATACTGAATTTGAACAATACACATGGGAAGGGGCTAGAGATCGCATGAAAAATTTGAAAACCAATTATAGAGATGCCATCAAATGGAGAGACAATACAGGCGCAGGACTGCTAGAAAGTAATGAGGAGAAAAGTGTAGAAGAATACCTTTAAAAAAAATGCAAATTTTTCCATAAAATGGATGAGATTTTTGGCCATCGGGTGAATATCAATGTGCCATACACACTTGATTCCCAGGAATCTACGACCCAAATATTTACTAAACAGATATTGAACAATGTTGATTCTCAGGATTCTACGACCCACATATTGACCCAAGATATGTTAAACGATGTAGAGTTTTATGAGGTTGAGAACAATCAAACAGTAGAAATTTCTTCATCAACAATTACCCAACAATCTGGAACAAGCCAATTGCCTCTGACAAATCCAGATACCCCAGAACAACAGGAAACTGACACTACACCAACCAGTTCTTACAAATCACGGTTAAGTAAAAAACCTAAAAGGACAAATATTAATTCACCGTTAAACTATTTGAGTGTAATGCAGGAATCCAATGCCAAGTTCATGGCAGAAAAATTAAAAATTGAGGAACAAAATTGTGCAATAGATTTTGAGTTAAAGCAATTGACTTTAGAACTAAAACAACAACAACTTAAGTTAAAACAGCAACGAATGCAAGAAGAAATGAATTTAAAAAAATTAGAAATTGAAAAACGCGTTGATATCGAAATTGAGAAGCAAAAAATGAAGCTTGAAATGGATAAAGAAATCCAGTTAGAAAAAATTAAAATGGAGTTGGATTTGAAAAAATTAGAGATGGAAATAAAACAAAGAACAAACAACTCAAATTAATAACATTTAATACGGTTTAAAATATATTACTTTTGTAAATTTTTTTCATATAAAAAGGTGCATTTATATTACTTAGGTAAGAGTACAAATTATTTTTCTAGTAGCAATTCTAATAAAGCTTTTCTTTTATTAATTGCTTCTGTTTTCTTCTTCCTGAAAAATGTCATCATCATTCATGTCATCATTATCTTCCTCAATTTCAGGCAGTTCTTGGATTTCTTCTGTAGGTAAGATTATGTTATGTAGAATACAGCACGCAGTAATCCACACACAAGCGGTTTTTATGCTGTCTTTATCAAGTATCCTAAGTTTTAATTGCTTCAAGCTATTGAATCGTTCTTTTAATATAGCAAATGTGTGCTCTACCCTTACACGGTATTTACTAAAATGGGTATTGAACTTTTTCTCAACAGTATTCAACTGTCTTCCACTGTTTCTTTTAAATGGTGTTAACACATATGTTTTTGTGTATAAGCAGTATCTCCTGCAATCCACTCTACTCCTTTAAAAAAATTAGTGACATTTTTACTCACAGCGCTGTAAGAAAACATTCTCTGATCATGAACGCTACCAGGAAAACCTGAGATAACATGCCTGATCTTCATTTCAAAATCACAGACTACTTGTACTTTAATAGAAAATTGCTGTTTCCTGGAGTAGTACGCATCTGGGTCCCAAGTTGGTTTTTCTGCCAATGGGATTTCGGACCCATCTACATACCCTATACAATGGGGAAGTTCATCAAAAGTCTTGGATATAATGTGTTTTCGTTCAGTTTCACTTGGCCAGAAAAGAAACTTATCTTTTTTGTTTAAAATTGCCATTAATACACGTTTGGTTATAATATTTATGGTGCCACCATCACCACATCCGAAAAGATTAGCCATTTTTCGAAGTGTAGCACCTTCACCTGAACTTCCTAGTCTGTATAATACTATAGCAAGTTGCATTTCGACAGGCATTTGTTTGGAAGCATGGTTTGAATTAAAAACAGGATCATCAATTATTTCAGCTAGTATAGTATCAAACTGTAAAAAATTCACTCTTAACATACTTTTGAAGCGATCTTCATCCAAGGTAGGCAATACTCTGGTGTGCCAATCTTTAGATTTTTCCACAGAACCTAACTGAAAGGGCACTGAATACCTGAACGATAAAACGACCAAAATATTTTCCATACAATTTTCGATTATTTTATTCTGTTCTTCCATCTCTTCACAAACAGTAAGTTTAAAGTAACATTCATTTAAGATACTTTCACATAATTTCTGTTTTCCACTCACTTTAGGCATGATTGAAAATACAAATCATCAAATTTAATTGAACTTTAAAAAAAATATTTTTATAAGTAATAGCAGGTAGTAATTATTTATTTCAATTATTCTTTTTTGTTTAAAAATACACGAAAAAACGTACAAAATGAAAGGTTGCAAATATCAGGTTATGTTAGTGAAGTGACATATAAAGTTACAGAAATCTACCGCTTGGGGCGCCACCAGAGATAACTTGATAACTTGGTTTGAATTTGCGGAGCGCTCATAAATACTCATTTACCAAACACCAGTTTAACTTGCTAAAGGAACATTGTGAATACCCCTATTGTATTTGGTTATTTTATGATACTATGTATTAAGTTTTTAAACGTATAAATGAAATTTGTTTTGTTAGTTGCTCCTTATTTTAGCTTTTAATGTTAACCTCTAAGTTTAGTCACTTTTATTTTCAAATAAAAATTTATTTAGCTATTATATTAACCCTTTCGACACCATTTTTTACGCGCGTGGGTTAATTAATTGTATCTTACACGAATTTAAAACCAATGTCCAAGGTAATGATAATTAAAATATACATAAAACCTTGGAAATGGGTAAGCTTTTTCGCGTGAAATAAATGGCGGCTGAGCGTCCACAAATGCGTTGTAAGGGTAAGATATAACATTTGTATGTGCGGCCCGCTTGAAAATATTATTGTTTAATTTGGCCCGCTATGTTAAAAAGGTTGCCGACAATATATGATTGTATTATTTACAAACTGTATTTTACATCACAAATATTTCTGCTTCTTTTTGTCGGCCTCTCTACAAAACCTTGCTTTACTTTGTACGACTGATTGTGCCTTTGTGGAGATTTTGGATTACTTGAAAATCCCTTTGGTGCAGATGGCGGTTAGCGCTATCTGCATATTTGTTCGCATCAATAATTTTTCCCCTATCTTTAAGAAACGTTAAAGAATTTTGACGAGTGATGAATCTTTTGATGCATCTTTTATTGTACTTTCTTAGAAACCTCTGATCGTTGGTACTTTTTTAACATTCAAACTAAAAAGACGTTTTTTTTTAAAAATTAAATATAGTGAAGGATGTCAGGTACTGCATTAAAATAGAGCAATACATAATAAATTTTGCAAGATTTTTTTAATAATTTATTTCACTTACTTTTTCCATCTACGTAAATTGGTGTCCAGTTAAGTTGCGCAGAAGCTGGTAGGATCAGCCACACCAGCCATATCCACGTAAAAAAGATCTTAGGAAGCATTGGTCGTCAATACTCTTCGGTCCGCTTTATCAGCACTGTTAATCTTGACACCTGACGCTCATGACAAACTTCTTAGGTAGCTCGCGTAAATAACACGTAAAACAGTTGACTGTGAGCTATGACGAACTTTCCATAATATTTTAATGTTGCCATAGAATTTAAGCTTCCGTTGTTTGACTTATAAAGGAACCGTAAGATCTATTTTTCTAACAGCGACAACCTGTAAGAAAAAAAAATTATTAACCAATGAAAACAATTTAAATGCGCAATACAGGGTGATTGAAATTCGAGTTTAAGCATGGGGATCTCGATTATTTGTATAATAGCTAGAGTATAGGTTTAAATTTAGCACAGTTGCTAAATTTTATACTTGATTCATTTAAAATATCTATACCAGGTGTAAACAAAGTGTGGTACACCCTCTCTTTTTTCTTTAGTTTTGATTTTAGAGTAACAAAATTTGAGACATATGATATGTGCATAAAACCGAATTTTTTAAGTACATGCACATAATTGTTTCAATTCCGGTTTCGCCGAAAATGACCCCAACTTTTGTTATTTGAAATGAAACATCCTGTATACTTTTACATCTTTGGAAAGGGGAAGCGATTTTGAATACAACTGCACAATTTTGGTTAATTTTTATAACCTCAAATAATTTTTGAACCAAAATTTAATTTTTTATTAAGTTTTAATTTAATGACTAATCATTTTACTTCGACCGCAATGACATAAAAACACGTAAACAAGCATTTGCTTGTTTCCACTGCGATCTTCCGTGGCACCTCTGTTTTTGTTTGAATGATTTATTTTGTTGCAGTTATGCACAGCTTACTGCGATTAACAGGATCTTCTAATAAATCTTTACAATAATTTTAAATTTTTAAAGCAGACTCTTAATAAATATACAGGTTAGAAGATGCCCCATTTAAATAACCGCTTGTATCACCATAGTTCCATTTAAAAAAAATTACTTTTTGTCAAAAAACCGATTCCGCAACCTTTAAAGCTGATTAAAGTAACCTAAATGTCAATTAAAATTTACAAAAAGTTCTTTGGATAATTTTTGACATAACAAAATTCAATTTATGCAGGTCACAGCACACTTAATAAAAAATAAAATTTTGGTTCAAAAATTATTTGAGGTTATAAAAATTAATCAAAATAGTGCAGTTGTATCCAAAATCACTTTTTCTGTCCAAAAATGTAAAAATATACAGGGTGTTCTATTTAAAATAACAAATCATTTCCGGCGAAACCGGAAGTGAAACAATTGTGTGCATGTACTCAAAAAATCAGGTCTTTTGCACATATATGTCTAAAATTTCATTTTATCTAAAATCAAAACGAAAAAAAAAATGGTGGTGTACCACACTTAGTTTACACCCGGTATATGGTGCTATCCTCATCTATTAAACCAGCGCTTCTTAAGCTATGGGTCGCGACCCCAAATGGGATCGCGGAAATTAAATTCAAACACTTGAATTTTAGTTCATATATTATTTCACAAATTCACAATATTTGACGTGATGCAAAATTATTGTATTTTTAACAAAAAAAAAAATGTACCTTGCTGCTTTTTGTTAAAGTGACTTATAGCTTTCAAATTTATGCTGTTTGTCAGATATTTTTGATAAACTAAACGATCTCAACTTGAAACTTGAATTTACAAACAAATCTTTGTCTGAATTCTGGATCGAAGCTAAAGCTGAATTTCCCACAATTTCTGAAATGGAATTACATGTTTTTTTGTCATTTAAGACCACATACTTATGTGTAACGACTTTTTCAGCTTTAACCTTATTAAAACCAAATATCGCTCAACGCTGAAAAACGTTCAGCAGTGTCAAATATTACACCAAGGTTTAATTTATTATGGAGCAAAAAATATGCACATCCGTCACACATTTTTACTTTGGTTTATTTTTGTACTTGAAACAAAACTTTGGTTTATTTTTGTAGGTACTAGAAATAAATCTTAAAACTACTTTTATTTTGACAAATAATATAAATACCTTTTTTATATGTATATTGTTCAACAAAAATATAAATGATTTATATATTTATTTGTATGTTTTATTTAATAAATAGGGTCGGGAAAAATCTCGTGATGAAAAATGGGGACATGAATGAAAAAAGTTTAAGAAGCGTTATGCTAAATTAATCCTTATTTATTTAGGTTATTCTTTTAATTCTTCACAAGACAATGAAATAAAACCTTTTCCGGTTAAAAAATGAAATTCGTCTGCAATATTTGTATCGCAGTAAAATCGACCTTACTTGATAAAAATAAAACTTTAACATTATAACATTTTTTTTTTGTGTTACAAAAATCAGCAATAAGGATATTTAAATCCTATGGGCCGATGTGCTGACAAACATTGGCGTGGTGGGGCAACCGTCCAGCGACGCATCCCCTTCGACTAGTACAATATATTTATTGATCACAAGTATACATTTAGGCCTGGGCCTTGGTTTGATGCAATATTCGGTTTACAATACTTAAAAGTACATTTCATGTATGACAGTTACACAGGAAAAAAAATACGTAATAATAAATTCAAGTTGTTGTATACATGACATCGTGAAAGCAGGTGCAAAGAAAACACGTTTAATGCTGTGCACATTAGCAACATATTTAGGTCGAAACTCTCTTAAACTAAGTGTATAATATAGGTCAGTAGTAAATGTACATGTATAAATAAAACAGTAGTAAAAACGACGTAAATAAAACAGTACATGTAAATATCACATGTAAGTATCAGATGTACATAATTATAAAACAGAGTATCCAATGTATTGAGATGGTCGCATATAGAATAATATTTAATAAATTAAATATCAAATCTTTAATTTACTCGCGTAACATCATAAAGTTATTTTTCTGTTTGTAGAAATCCATAAATAACGCGTAAATTTAAAAGAAAGCCACATGTGTTTTAAAAACGCGTGTAGGTTATATTATTTACATTTTCTCACGTTGTTTTAATAAACAAAACATTTTTAAAATCGTTATCAATGCAAGGATTATAATAATGACCTAGTCAAGTGCTAATTTCCAATGCTAAACCAAATGTGCGTTGACTGATTTATTGTACCATAAATTTGTTTTTATGAATTCTAAGAAAACGAATGCAGGTCAAACCATAACATCTGGCAACCCTAAGCTCAACATTTTTCGGGGATGCCCGCCCTATTTGTCTAGTAATAATATTGTGTTGCGAATTATATTTCTCATTCATTAAATATTCATATTTTGTGCAGATATTATTACTTATAACTGATTACAATATTAGATGTAAAATATTGAGTAGGTAATTTAAGTTATTAATTAACATGATTTTACATTGGTTTGGTATATTTTGTTTTCAAGCAACATATTTCGAAGTATAATGGAGGGGAGAATCTAAGTTAAAATTGTTTTTTTTTTAATCCCAGTATTTTGCAATCTGTCCAGGGACATTCAGCAATTTGTTATGGCAAAGTACTGTCGTGCTGGAGTGACATATCTCCAGTGAGATATCTCCTCAAATTAGCTTAGATTTTTATGGTCTCTGGGGTTTTTACTATCCTACTTAAAATCTATTAATAAGATCTTCAGGGTTATAACGCTTTAGTCTACGTTGTTGGTTGTTTTTTAAGAAAAGTGGTTTTGCCAGTCTGTTGGGATGGCCATCGAGTCTCTGTCGGTATTTGGCACTGTAATTCCGCACTTCATGTTTAACCGATAACACCCGAAGATCGCGTTGGATTACTTCATTCGGCACGTACCACGGCGCGTTCACAATCAGCCGCAACACTTTTGACTGGAATCTTTCAAGTATTTCAATATTCGAATTTGAAGCCGATCCCCACAATTGTACACCGTAAGCCCAGATGTGTTTTAAGATAGATTTGTAAATCAGGAGTTTGTTTTCAATAGATAGTCTTGATTTCTTTCCCATAATCCAATACATTTGTTGTAGTTTAAGTCCGAGTTGCTTTCTTTTTGTGAATATATTATGTTTTCTCCAGGTTAGTCTTCTGTCCAGGTGGATACCTAGATATTTCGCTTCTTCAGCTTGAGTAAGTTGATGATTGTTTAGCTGTACAGGGGGACAGTTACCCTTTTTCAGAGTGAAAGTGATCTGAACTGACTTTGCTTCGTTGGTTTTAATGTGCCACCTTTTTAGCCATGACTGAACTTCATTTAGGTTATTTTGCAATATGTACGTTGCTACTATTGGATCTCTGTGCCTAACTAGGACAGCAGTGTCATCCGCATAGGTAGCGGTCATGCTGTTTGCTGTAGTTGGTAAGTCAGCTGTATATAGTAAATATAGCACTGGTCCCAATATGCTGCCCTGTGGTACACCTGATTTTACTGGCCACAACGATGAGTATTCCTCCTTGTGTTTTACCTGAAAATATCTATTTTCCAGGTACGATTTCAGAATAATGTATATGTTGTCTGGGAGTATTTTTCTAATTTTGTACAGTAGTCCTACATGCCAGACTTTATCGAAGGCTTGACTGATATTTAAAAATACTGCTGTACAATAATCCTTGTCTTCGAATGCTTGGGTTATCGTGTTTGCTATTAGATGTACTTGTTCGATTGTACCGTGCTCACATCTAAACCCGAATTGGTGGTCCGGTATACTTTGTTTTACTTCCAGGATAGGTTTGGTTCTCCCCAAGAATAGTTTCTCAAATAGTTTAGATAAAATTGGAAGCAAGCTGATAGGTCTATACGATTGAACATCGTTTACTGGCTTACCAGGTTTCGGGATCATGATTATTTGGGCAGCTTTCCATTGTATTGGAAAGTGTCCAATTCTTAATATTGCATTAAAGATCTGAGTTAGAAATTTTACAGCAATGTCCGGTAGCTCTTTAATGACTCTCCCAGTGATAAGGTCATATCCCGGCGCTTTTTTGGAGTTTAATTGTTTTATTGCTGCTTTTACTTCAAAGACATTAAAAGTTTTCAATGGCAATTCTAGCTGTCCAGGGGCCTCAAGTACCCGTAGAATTTCCCCCTCCTCTTCTCCAGGCTGCTCCGAGTCCCAAGGCTGGAAGACTTTTGTGAGGTGCTCCGCAAATACATCCGCTTTGTGCTTGTCAGTCCTTGCCCAGTCACCTCCTTCGGTTTTTATTGAAGGGATGATTGTTTGCGGTCTCTTAAGTTTTCGTGTAGCTTTCCACGAGTATTCCGTCGCTTCTGTTGCTGTTAAACTTTCTAAATAACTTTGGATAGCCTCTTGTTTTTCATTATTTAGTAATTGTTTTAATTCTTTCGCACCCTTGTTAAATTTTGCCTTATCATACGCGGATCTACTGTTTTGCCATTGTTTTCTAAGTTTTTTTTTATCCAAGACTTTTTGTTTAATTATGGGGGAGCAGGTATCCCTATAGGTAGATTCATTTGAATATGGAGTGGAATTCCATGCTGCCTGTTGAACGACATGTACTAGTTGTTCAATACAGCCTTCTATATCCCCACTAGTCTTTAAAGGTACTCCTAGATTGATGTTTTTTATAATTTCACGCCTGAAGTTCTCCCAGTTTGTTTTTTTTGAGCTAAGGGTTGGTGCTTTTATCGTAGGGATTACTTTTAAGTTAAGTGTTATTATAACTGGGGAGTGGTCCGAAGACAGGTCGAAGCATGATACTGCCTGTAGGCAATTTTCAGGTATTCCCTTTACAACACAGAAGTCGATGACATCAGGAATTTTCCTTCGGTCTGTGGGCCAGTAGGTTGGCTCCCACGTGCTGACTTGTCGCAGATTGTCGTTTTGCATGGCTTTGTACAGCTCTCTTCCTCGGTCTGGGCGAGATGGAGACGCTCCAAGGCTGACCATGGTTTTTGTCCACCTCCTGGGAGAGCTCATCCTGATAAGCATAGGGATGGGCCCTCCTCAGGTGATTCTTCATTCCGGCATACGATGTAAAGGTACGGTCGCAATGTATGCATTGATTGGTATCTGATTTAGATGCCCCTCTACAGTACCGCCGCCTGTGTTGGTTAAGGCCGGCCTCCGTTGCGTATACGCCCCCGCATACACAAGAGTACTGCATCTTCTCGTCGGGGCTGGGTGACCGGGACAGCAATTTTGCCCGGTCCGTCGATCTTAGGGTTCTTCTTTCCCCAGCCATGTTAACTAGCCAAGGGATAAGCTATCAACTTTTAACTTGACTTAACTTCTTAAAGCTCTCAACGTGGCAGATTAGTGTTCAATAGAATAAATAACAAAGAGTGACGCGACACGATGTATAGAAAAAAAAAACACTAGGTGGTAAAACACGTTAAAAATTTGTAAAATTGACTTCACTATTACAATCACATAAATTTAGGTTGGTGCTGACAACTGGTTGGACTTAGAAAAATTGAGATTCGGGACTTAGAAAAATCAGGTTTATGGACTTGCAGGCTGTGGGAATGTTAGAAAGTTGACATTTGGGACTTAAAAAAATTAGGATTCTCGGACTTAGAAAAATCAGTTTACGGACTTGTCGGATTTTGCAAATTGTGGGAAAGTGAGGTTAGGTATTTGACATTTGGAACCTGTTTTAGTTCGGATGGTGCGAGTTAAAGGGGTGGGAACATTTGAATTTTGAAAAAAATTAGTTTTAGGACTTTAAAAATTTTTTGGGGGTTGGGACAGAAAATTTTTGAATTTTTAAACAGACAGAAAAATTTGATTTATAGGACTTGGAGAATATTGGGAGCTGGTGGAAAGTGAGGTTAGATTGGTTTGTTTACATTCGTATTTAGTTTTTAATCGTTAATTAAGGGTTGTTAATGCTATTTTTGCGCGGAACTGAGTTTGTAAACTTGTTTAATGTTATGTTAGGCGCACTTTACACTTGTTTTAAACAATTTTTGAACGATATTTAAACACAATTATTTGGTTCAAAACACGAGGTGTTGTAGCACGTCTACCTTCGCTGAGAGCAGTTAAGAGAGTCCATTGGCCAACTCCTTTTCAGACGTCTGTCGTAGATTGGTGATAGGAGTGTAGCCAGTAGTACGTTTGTGTGGTCCTCGAGCTTTAGATGGTGTTTTACGCTCTTTTCGTGGATGACGTCAAGGACGAAGGGCATTTTAAGGTCCGTGTGGAGTGTACGGTTGGTCACGTATAGGGTTTATACAAAAACCTACTTTTGAAAAACCGGTTTTCGAATACCAGTTTTTCCAAAAAACCGGTTAAAACCGGTTTTCGAATAGTTTTAAAAAAACAATTAAAACGTAGTAAAATAATTTATATTTCATAATTTTATAAAATATAAAACAAATTTCAAATAAAACCAAATAATAAGATAACAAATAAAAATAAAATTCCAAACTTCCAACAAACCATAAATAGCATTTTTTTAATTTGCTTTTTTCTTTAGAAAACATGATTTTAAAAACACAAAACATTTACGGAATCATGACTTAATCTGGTTCGTATTTGAGATACAAAATTACCAGATACAGAAAACACTGGTTCCCTGACTATTGAGCTGAGTCTTACTGTTTTTAAAGCTTAAAACAGTGCCCAAATTCTTTATTCTTTTATTAGTTGATTCAAATACTGCAAATTCTGCCTTTAATGAAAAAAACAATGTCTTGAAAGAAGAGATGGAGAAATCAATTCTTAGATTGATCGAGGAACCTTTAACAAAAACAGCAAATCCAAAAACCCTTAATAATATCTTCATCTTCATCGAAATTTGTTTCCAATTCTATAGCAGAATTTGGGTAAATTCTAGATAATATTTTTTCCGATAACTTGACTATATCCATCGGTTCTTGAAGCCAGCGGAAATACGTTTGATTTTTTTGTAACAATGTTTTTTGGATTTTGCAAATGAAGCAGAAGTGTACAGATTTTCATGTAGATATTTATTTTTTGCTTGTTAAATCTAGGCTTAAAAACCGGTTTTTCGAATACATAATTTTTTTCAAAAAAACCGGTTTTTCAAAACCGATTTTTAAAAACCGACAAACCCTAGCTCACGTACCACGGTGCGTTCGCCATCGAACGGAGGATTTTCGACTGGCATTTTTGGATTATGGCCACATTTGATTTGCTGGCACACCCCTTATAGTTCTATGCCATACGTCCAGATGGCCTTGTATATTAAAATCTTGTTTTCCAACGATAAGCTTGAGTTCCTTCCGATGAGCCAGTTGATTTCTTTGGCTTTTATATCCATTTGCTTCCTTTTTTTAACAATGTGCGTTTTCCAGTTCATTTTGTTGTCTAAGTGAAACCCTAGGTATTTCACAACACTTAATACCGGCACTAAGGAGTTGTTTATGCGCACTGGTGGGCAAATGCCTTTTCGGAGCGTGAACGTTATGTGTCGACTTTTGATCATTGATGTTGATACGCCACTTTTGGATCCAGTTTTGAAGTGCGTTGAGGTGAATTTGTATATGTGACGACGCTATTGTTGGGTCCTCGTGACTTGCAAGTATGGCCGTGTCATCTGCGAATGTACCTATTGTAGTATTACTGGTAACTGGCAAGTCGGCTGTGTGGAGGATGTATAGAAGTGAGCTCAGAACACTGCCTTGCGGTACCCCAGATCTAATAGGATACCGGCTGGTTGTTTCATCATTTACTTTTATTTCGAACTCGTGGTCACGTAAATACGATTTCAGCAAGCTGAAGTATGCCGGAGGTAAAGTTGTTTTGATTTTGACAAGACCGGGATGCCACACTTTGTCAAATGCCTGGCTGACGTCTAAGAACACTGCCGCACAGTACTTTTTTTCTTCTAGAGCCTTGTTTATTACATGTATTACTCGATGGCTTTGTTGCGTAGTTGAGTGTGCCTGGCGAAAGCCGAACTGGTGATTAGGTATCCAGTCTTGTGAGTTTTGAAGAATTCTTTTCAGTATTTTTGATATAATCGGTAGCAAACTTATGAGGCGGTACGATGAGACATCCATTGGGTCTTTTACAGGTTTGAGTATCATAATTATGAGCGCGGCTTTTAATTTCTTGGGCCAGTATCCCAGTCGTAAAATTGCATTAAATATATAGGTTAGCAGTACTATTTCTTTCTTCGGAAGTTCCTTTAGTAGTTTAGCTGTGATAAGGTCGGGGTCTGGACATTTTTTAGGTTTTAGTAGTTTAATTTCTGTTCTAATTTCCTTGGGAGTAATTAGCTCGAGAGACTGTGATGTTGTCAAGGGGATTCAGTAGTTGCTGCTCTATCTCTTGGTCAAGTTCGTTGTTGTTTGGGATAAATACGTTGGTAAGGTGTTGAGCAAATATTTCGGCTTTTTCCTTGTCGCTTTTTGCCCATGGACCTGGTGCTGGAATGTTTGCACGTACTGGAGGTGTTGTAGTCATAGGTTTTTTTGCGTTTCTGATAGGTTTCCAGATATAGTTATCGTATCTAGAGAGATTACTTACATATATTTTAAATGATTCGTCGCGCATTTCTTTGAGTTTTAGTTTTAATATATTAGTTAATTGGTTATACCTTGTTTTGTCAGCAGGATTGTGACTTCTATGCCATACTGCTCTAGCTCGTCTTTTCTCAGCTACTAGCTTTTTGATTTCTAGAGGTATGTTATTTACATAAACTCGTGGCTCGAAGTGAGGAATAGCGCGTTGGGTTGCTTGTCTTAGAATTGTCGTTAGGGAAGTCGTGACACTTTCTATTTAATCCAGTTCTTTCAATCTTACTTTTAGTTGTATGTTTTCATTTATTAGGCTGCGGTATTGATCCCAATTTGTTTTGGAGTTGTGTAGCTTGGGGATTGTCTTTCGTTAAATAGGAGCTGCAGTAATAGTTGCTATTATCGGGGAGTGGTCGGATGCTAGGTCATAGCTCGCAATAACATCGGTGTATGGTGAAGATATTCCACCAGTTATGAAAAAATCAAGAAGATCTGGTCTTTTCCCAACGTCAGTTGGCCAATACGTTGGAGTGCCTGTTGAAATGATTGAGTAGTTTTTTTCTTGTATAAGGGTTGTTAACTCTCTACCTTTAGTTGTGCTAAGCCGCGAGCCCCATAGTGTATGTTTACTATTGAAATCACCTCCAGCAATAAACTTTGGCCCCAACGACTCGAGGAATAGTTGGTAGTGTTGTTTTTTATTATTATGTTTAGGTGGGCAGTATACTGCAGAGATTACTAGGTCGTATGGCATAGTTTTTACTTGTACAGAGGTGGCTTGGAGAAATTGCTCTTCATATTTTAATAGTTCGTAATGCTCGTTGGTGTCTTTTATTATTATCGCTGTACCGCCATGAGCAGCTCCGTCTGGATGATTGGTGTAATACATTTTGTTTTTAGGTATGTTTAAGTAACTCCTTTCTGTAAAATGGGTTTCGCTTATAAGTAGAATGTCTATAAAGTTTTGTTGTAGGAATAATTTTAATTCATCCTTGTGATTGCCTATGTCGTTCGCGTTCCAGAGTGCTAGTCTTAGGAATACAGCCAATGTACTAATAGTTTATTTATGACTGTAGTAAGCATGTTCATCACCATGCTGTTTTGTTGGATTAATTGATTGAACATAGTTTTGAATTCGTCCAAGAATTTGGTGAGGGTGCTTTTGTCAGTGTTGTCAGAGTTTTCTGTAGCTGTGTCGTAAGTGCAGTTTCTGGCTGCATCGGCGTAGCTCTTTTGCCGGGGTAGAGTAATGTTGGGCTTTGGTTTTATAGTATTGATAGCGTTTGTTGATCGTCTTTGCAGCGTAACAACTTTATTGCTGTTGTTGTTGCTTCCTTTGAGTAGGTTGTGGTAGAATTCGCAGCCTTTGTAATTCGCTGTGTGAGCGCCCGCACATAGAGCACATTTTGCTGGCGTTTCTTTAGATTTTTTACAATTTACTGTACTGTGGGGGTTCGCCGCATTTGACGCATGCATAAGGTCTGTTGCAGTATGTTTTCGTGTGGCCGTACTGCTGGCACCTCATGCACTGTATAATATTTTTGGTTGTTCTGGGTGGTTCTATTTGTATGTGCTTGTTTTGCAGTTTTAGTATTTTGTACACTTCTTTGTTATTAATCGCCGGTTCTAGGTCTACAAAGAATAGATTTAGTGGCTCTTTTGTTACTCGATGTTTCGCGTTTATTATATTTCTGACTTTGTGACCAAGCCGTAGTAGCTCTTCTTTAGTATTTTCAGTATTTATTGAGTGATGCAAATATCTTACCACTATTCTGTAGGATCTTTCCTCTTTGGGTTGGTATGTATGGTGCACTATATTGTGTTCTTTCATGTAGTGAATCATTTTACGATATGTGTCTGGAGTAATGCAATTTACTTTAATGACATTATTGGCCATGCTTTTAGTGCAGTATTGTTCTTTTTCTGCTATATCTTTTAATTGATGGGGGGCGCCGCGAAGACAAAATATTTGGTAAACTTCAGATAGTTGTCACTGTCATGGCGGCTTGGTAGATCAAGTGTACTTCGGAAATATTCGCGTGGAAAATGAATGTTAGGTTCACTACTACCTAGTGTTGGCGTGACGTACGAAATTCTATGCTTGTTCACCATTTGTGACATGTTATTTAGCAATCACGAAGATTAGTTCATAACGCTGTGTTCACAAGTGCCGCAAACGTAAGCATCAAAGAAATACCGTTTGTTATCTTGAAAATATTAAAATCAGAGTTTATATGTTCTTTCTCACGACCGTCATTCATTTTGCCGGTAAAAGAGGCAGGTTAGAGGTCTGTAAAAGTTTTTTTTTAAAGCAATAAACATTTACCTTTATATATTAAATTCTTTGTGCTTACGTTTGCGGCACGTGAACACACCGTGATGAACTAATCTTCGTGATTGTAATATGTTTTTTCCGTTCAGATTTATTTTGTTCGAGATTATTTAAGGCTATATTTAATTTACTGCAAAAGTCAATGGCTTTTATAAACATTTGGGTTGTTGGTCCAGGGCGCGAGGCGTCCTTCAAGCGTCGCGCCGTTGCCAATGCTATGGTACTGCAAACAAATAGAAGTGCAAATTTAACACTAAAAAGGGGGTAAACCTAATTTGGTTTGCATCTTTGATATATTTCGGTTTAAATTTGTTTAACGTTAATTCAGGTAATAAAACACTGAATGCATAAACAATGTATATAATTGTTAACTAACATTGCAGTTTATTATTTCTTGTTACGTATATGTACTCTTAAACAAACAAACATGAACAAAGGCTGCGGTTTAATGACAATGCATTAATCAATAGCCAATTAAAATAGATTTCTGTGCGTAATAAAACAAATTTAACTAGGTATCTCTATTTTAAAGTTATTACATTATTCAAAGTTTACAGAGATGCAAATTTAAAAAATAAGTAAATAAACGACCACATTCTCTTTCCCTAATATTCAGTGTGTTTATTGTTAAGCTGCCTAACCCGTTGGTAGTGTTAATATTTCAGGTCTCCATTAACACATGCACACGTCAGGTCCCTTGTCAGATCGCGATAGTGACAATTCAGTTAAATACTTTCCGGTGTTAAAAGCAAAGCTTCCCTTTTGTACAGTTTTTTTTCCAATTTCCCCTCGAAAAATAACTACAGGATGCATGTCCCCTAAAAGCTCTGCGATTTGTTTGATATATTTCAGTGATAAAAAGTTTTTCAAGTAGCGGCGGTTTAATTGAAATAAATTTAATGGATTTGTCGAGTTAAATTTCAACTTCATGTATGTTACATTTTGCACATCAAAAGGCGTACTCCTCGCTAATCCAATGTAAATATGATATTCTTTACCTAGTTATGTGCTATACCGATTAGCCGGTAATTAGTGAGCGATCATTAACCGATTAATTAATACACGTGATCAACACTCAAACTTTTATTATTAAATGACTGAATACTTTCAATTATGTGTCTACTGTTTTAGACAGAAATAAATCTTTTTTAGCTCGGTAATATAGAGAATAAATATGCCAAGACTCACAAAATGAAAATGCTGTTTTCAGACTTTTTCATAAAGACTAAACTTTGTATATGATGTACCGATTACCGTAATTACACTGATCCATGAAGGAAGTGTAAAAACTTTTCTTATTCTCTTATTTAAAAATGCACTTAAATCTTAATTTACATATTTAATCTGCAAAACTTTTCCTTTATAAGGACTTGAAAAATATTCTTGCGTTAAGTTTATAAAGTTATAATAAAGCAATTATGCAGTTAACTACCGTCAACATAAACCTCTATAATATCTTTGAAGTTGTTAAAAAGTTACACTAATGAACGTATAAGATACATTTAGCATTTAGTTCACTTAAAGCAGATTTTAACAAATTTTTGCCAAGAACTATTTGTGATAAAATTTATTTTTAACTTTTATTAACTGTAATAAAGAAGTTATAGTAAATTTTCAAAAACGATAAAGTTTAATGTTTAGTCGGTAGCGCCAAAATTGAAAGCCATATAAAAAATCTGATTCGATACGCGTTCTTTTTTCAAAAAAGTAGCACAAGAGACCGATATCAGACTTTCGTTAACTATTACGGTAATCGAGATACCCCGTAAAATATTCGAATTTGGTCCAGTAGATACTTGTACAGGGTGGGCAAATTTCGATGTTTTAATAGGGAATCTCGATAACTATAAGAGGTATCAAAAAACGGACCGCGCATCCTCGATCTCTTTTTACGAGAAAAAGGTAATGGTAAAAATTAAAATTGGTTATCGTCTTTTGTTTTCGAGTTATCACCGATTACCTACTCGATTTTTCGACTTTTTGTTTTGTAACTATATTTCGCTTGTTTATGAAAATAAACAAATATAATTTTGACGTTCTACAGGCACTTTTTTAATAATAATGGATAATAAATGGAACCCATAGCAGAACTTTAACAGTCAATACAAAAACTCATTTTAAAGCGAATATTCCATATCAACATGGGTCCATAAACGCTTCATTGTAAAGATACAGGGTGTTGAAATATATTTAAACCAAATTTTGTATACAGCACCACCTTACAAGTTACCACATTCGGTGAGAATGTCAAGACCCACAAGCAACCAGTGGCGGAGTTATGGGGGTTCAGTTTCAATTTTATAAAAAAACTAGTACGGCTCCGTTTTTCATTTTGTTGAATGATGTGATAGCGAAAATCTGTATGCGCTATTGATTGTAAAACGATGAATAAAACTCTGGTATTACTGGACGGTATACTTTATTTATTAACGTCTACTGATCCTACGTTCCGCTCATAATTTTAAGAGCATCTTCAGGGCAAAAATTTTAATAAACATTTAATTAACTAGTCTTTTATCTCAATATTTAAAATTATTAATTTAGTAAAATTGTACTAACAACATATTAAATTTGAATAATACAATTACATATATAAATAAATACTTAGTAATACAACTCAGCATTTTGACAAAAATTCTAAATTTAAATTTTAATATAATAACAATATGTACTTGTACAGATACTTACATTAAGACGTGCTTATATACAATAAAGATACATGTTGAAAAGTTGCATAACAAGCTTGGCGTAATTTTTGGATCAAATTGGCGTAGATTTATAGGAAAAACTTGAAAATATTGTTTGTGATGTATAAAATATATCTAAAAGTCTTGGTTTTTCGTTTTTGGTACTGGGATTACATAACTAACACAATAAATTATTATGATTAAATTTTTTTTAAAAACACATTAACACGTTACAAACGCAAAGAACTAAAATCAAAAATTAACATCATGGTAAGGAGGAAACTGTAAAACATTATTTGTTTTTTAAATTTAAAATCTGGTAGATGTCACTGTTTTAACCTAATACCTTAAAGCAGTGGTTTCCAACCTGTGGGGCGCCTCCCCCCCAGGGTGGCGCGAGACTATTGCAAGGGGGGGGGCGCAGCTGTTACCAAAATATCATTTTTTAATACAAACAAACAAAAAGAACTTTCTTTATACAGAATATGGTGTATTGTTTTGTAGTCCATTAAATAATTCTTATTTATCAGCACAGTATTTATGAAATTAGATTTTAAAGAGTTTAAAGTCTACAATTTTTTTGTTCATAGAGCTGCATCAACCAAACTATATTTTACTATGGATCATATTATTAAAAATGAGTATTAATCAATGATTGTGAAAATTGATTTTCATTTAATCTATAATAATTAGATATTCTAATGTTATATACTTTTTTGTTTTAATGTAAATATGTTTGTTAATTACAAAATAATATTGATAAATAAATGAAAAAACTGTATTTTTTCTCATTATTCTAATGTTGTGCAATGATACTTTTTTAAATTATTTTCGGACCCCGTTTTTTTATATCTTTCGTAAATGATTCTACAAATTTCGAAGTACGATATAGTTCTACAAAATTAAGTAAGTATATTTAACCAATATTTACAAAAACAATCCATAAAATCTTGTGCCAAGATGAGAGTTCAAAAAATGTTTAAGTTCCTGTCGCCCAGTTGACCGTATCCGTAGTTAACGCTACCATGATTAAGATTAAATTTTGATGGTTTATTTTATATAGTAAAACATTTTCTAGCAAAATATGTGTTATAGCCTGTGGCTTACTAAAAGTGAAAAAATCAAATTATGGCATAGGTGAAAGGTTGATAAGCAAGAATATGTGACAAACAAATATTTTGTTATAAAACCAAATAAGGTGTAAACAAAACCTTGTTACTTAGATATTAGTTATTAATTATAGGCGGAATTGCTAACAATCCTTTGGGCATAGGTACATGGTTTAGGCAAGCCTTATTCTTATTTTTTTTTTCTACTGCACACACAACACTTTTTTTTTATATAAACCTATAATAGTCCCCAGGGTAAATAAGGTATTTATGAGTTATAAATAAAAAATAGGAAAAATAATAGTTAATTTATATTTGCATATTTATTTAATTTGTTTCTATTCTAAAAGCACTTTTTATTCCATTAATCACAGATTGATTATATTACATTAATATACATAAAATATGAATTTAATAGTACTAAGTACCAAGTAAGGTGTGTTAGGTGCAGTGATTCTTAACTCGGGGGCCGCGGCTCCCTGGGGGGCAGTAAAAGATTTTAAGGGTCGCCGCGAAAAATTTGTAAAACGTTTTTACTTTTTAAAATATTGACATCTTAAAAAAATATGTTTTGCTCCTTATTTTACTCGAACCATCGGAGAATATTTTCTTAAATAAATCGTAATATTTTTATTACTACAAACTAGGGGGCCCCGGAAATATTTAGGGATATTTAGGGGGCTGCGACTACTAAAAGGTTAAGAACCACTGTGTTAGGGTAATACCGACCGGTTTGAAATATAGTCCATGTTTGAATTTCCCGCTTTGCAACATTTATTTTTTTAGCCATTGGTCGTGTCCAGTTTGCTTACTATAGCCTTTGTTTCTATTGGGACGATCTTTCAGACCAAACAGGCGATATTTCAGTGATGGTCGGAAATATCGCCCGTTTGCAATTTTTGTTTAAATTATTAATTTACTTAACAATAGAAAAGTTTATTTTTGTAACAGATTATTGAAGAATATAGTTTTTGTTTGCCGCTAACATTTTTATTTTTAATCTCTGTCCACATTTTTTTTAAATATCCAGAATAATGTCTTAGGTCGGCGGTATTACCCTAACGCACTTCATAATAAACACATAAATCAAAAATACGTAAACTCAAATATGGCAATTTTTTTTCGGGAGCCACTTTATTGCTTAATTTTTTTCTGATTCTTGAAAAATACCTTTGTGCCAAGGTTGTTGTTTGTCCTTAAAGGCTTTAATGACATTTATTTTATTACATCTACACATAAAAGTTCTGGAAAACAATACAACCTCCATTGTAATTTTTAATTTAATTTTCATTTTGATAAAATGTGGATACTACGTTTTAAGCTGTAAATTTAAAACTTTTTACCATATTGACTGACAAGCCTATTAACTGTTTGCGTTATAATTTGTTTTCAAAAATTCTATTAAAGTGTTTATGAACAGTAAATTTTTTAAAGCGACTGAGATTGTACCGTGTTATCGACAACGATAAACTGCCAAGAACAAAAAGTTGTTTTCGTTTATAATGTTGACATAATTTTATTTCATAAACAGTTGCGCAACCTTGAGCTTGCACATTATTCATCACAGTGATTTACATTTTCAAAAGCAATATTGTTTACTTACTCTATAATAATAATAAATTTAAAAAAAAAACTACCGTAAAATAAGTTTTATAAACTTTCGATAGATTTTAGTCTACAAGTGTTATTAAACACAGTATTGGATATTGTATGGGTTCATTCGCAGAATCATGAACAGCGGACT
Source organism: Elmis aenea (assembly GCA_947652605.1). Classification (NCBI taxonomy): domain Eukaryota; kingdom Metazoa; phylum Arthropoda; class Insecta; order Coleoptera; family Elmidae; genus Elmis; species Elmis aenea. The sequence goes on from OX393584.1 coordinate 20,273,974, forward strand.
AAAATAACAAAGTACAATAGTTTAATAACTACTACTAAAAAGGAGATAATGCAAAGGAAAAAAAGATTGCAACAAACAACTATAAACATGCGCACACAACAACAGAAGTATCAATAAAAATACCCTAATCTTTTTTCTTAACTTCTAAAGGTGCATTTAAATCAGAGCGAACAGAAGCGAACGAACGAATTCGTTCGGTCAAGCTCGCGCAATTTGCATGGCGAAGCGAAGGCGAGCGAACGAATTTGTTCGCGTTCGCACAGGTTCCGTCGCGTGTCGGTAAACAAGCGAATCATCAAAGGAAGTTCGTGCTCGATTTGCATGGTGCATTTTGTAGCTAGCGAATTCTCTATCCGACATGGTTTGTTTTCAGGTTTTCACACTAGCGCGGATCATCAACGAATGCGAATGTTCGTTCACATTGCATTGCGCATTGACGACCGAACGAACGAATACCTAAAAACCCCTTCGTTCATTCGTTCGGTTCTGTTCGCTCTGATTTAAATGCACCTTTATGATCAACATAAATTCAAAGTAACTGCTTTCAACCTCTTGATACCTGATTTTAAAATTTGGTAACGTTTTAGATAGGTTTTGTGTTAATGGAAAATTTTACTACAAATCATTTTATCTTAATATTTGCTGCTGTTTTTTTTTTTAATTGCATTGATATAATAATTATGTCCAGAATTTTTTAGTACTATTTTTAATGTAATAATTCAATATACCATCCATGAAAAGTAACAAAGTCGTAAAGAGGCACAAAGTTTTATAAAAATCTAGTTAGATCGGTGCATAAAGAATAAAAAGTTGGTTCGGGAAAGATAATTTCGTTTTTTGGTCTCAAAAGATTTTTTTCTGTTGAATTTTTTACTATGATGTACGGAGCTGGGCAGTACTTTAGTATTTTTGTACTTCAGTACTTTTTCAAGTACTTTTCCTGTACTTAAGACCAGGGACTAAAAACGAAAAAAATTCCGTTCATTTCTGTTCGGAACGAAAACGAAATATATCGTTTTCGTTCTAACCGAAAAAATTCTTTTTTCGTTTTCGTGAACCGAAATAATAACGGTTAAAACCGGTTTTACAATATTTTTTTTGTCGTGAAAAAATCAATTTTTGTTCTAGTCACCACAACCGTCTATAAATACGATAACAATATTTGCGTCTCAACTAAAATATAAACGATGACGATGGGGTTTGATGCTCACGGACAGCATATTTTAGACTGGCGAACCATCGCCATATTAAATTTACCAAATCGTTAAACACATTAACATTTAACCATTTTATTAAGTTTAACACCCGTAAGGTGCAAAAACAACGTTATTAGATTAAATTAAGACACACGATCTTTATCTAAAAATATGAAAATATAGCAAGTGCTGTTTTAAATTTGTTTTAGTACTAAAAATTTATGAATTTGAATTAAATTAGATCCTGCTGTAATTATTTAAAAAAAAAAAGAATGAATTCAAGTGGATAATTTACTAAATGTTATAAATAAAAAAGATATTAAAAAAAACTTATATTAACTTGAAATATACTTTAACTTTATAGTTAGTACATAGATACCATACAATATACATGTTCACATTCCGTTAAATCTTAGTAGCAACACATCTTCCAATAAATCTTCTTTTACAAGAGTCCTTTTGGAAGTAAGAATAAATTTTACTATTATTATGTCTAAACGCAAATAAAACATACACATTGATAATATATATCCAAGCAAGTTTATGTTCTATATTGATGATCTACAAAACAAATTAGAAATAGAGAATATCTGTACCGTTAATTGTGTTATACGAAATTGTAAGTATAAACAATAAAGTTGTTAATACATATTCACGTAAATATTTGGAGAAAAGTGAAGCTCACTTATTTCAAATGAGATTTTTTACTGCCTCGTGGAGTCTCCCCAGCACAGGAGGTAAATTCGCGTTTGTGTTTAACAAATAAAATTGAAATAACGACAAAACCGGTTAAAACCGGTTTTGGAAAATATTTATTTCGTTTTCGGTTTCGTTTTCGTTCTTAAAAAAAATTCGGTTAATTTCGTTTAACGTTTTCGTTTTCGTTCTGTTCTCAGTCCCTGCTTAAGACTGGTACTGCAATACATTTTAAAATTAGGTACTTAAGACTTGAATCTCAAGTACCTACTTCGGTGAAATACTGGTACCTACTAATTACCTGTATTAGTTAGTACTTCAGTATCACAAAAATTACTTACGTACTTTGTAAAATACTGCAGTACAGTGCAAAGTACTTAAGTACTTTTAGTAGACACAAGTACTTTGTAAGATATTAGATTTTATAAGATAGGAACTGTGGTTTTGAACGTGTTTTAACTTGTCTAACGTTTTAAACACAACCCGTATTGGAGTGCATAGAATAGCTACAGTTAAAAAAGTAGTATGTGTGTAGTAATATGGACAACAGTTTTATTAAATATTTTACTGAACTCTGCCAAAAATACGCTAAAAATTTTGTTTGAGAAATTAGAAATTAAAAATGCCATTAAAGATATTGTTATCGAATACTTAGAAGAATACTGCTTAATCATGGAACCTCTTGCAGCAACAATTGATCTATTGCAAGGAGAACAGTCAACATACTACAGGTATATATTACCAAGTTTAGTATCACTTAAAGTAACATATGAAAATTGAAAAAAAAAGTTAAATTTAAAACATACAACAATAATTTTAAATGCTTGTATCAACAGTTTACGCGAAAGATTTTTTAACTATTATAATTTAAATCCAGAAATAAACGACGCAATTGTTGCTACAGTGACATTACCAAACTTTAAGTTAAGATGGTTCAGTGCAATAAAAGACGAAGTTAACCTAACTAGAAAAAATATTCAAAAGATAATAATAAAAGCAGCCGAAAATATGCAGACGGACAAAACAGATGATACAACCCACAACACAGTGTAGAATTCATATCAAATAACAATTTCTTATATATTCTTACCATAGACAGCAATATTTTTTATTGTTGTTGCTTGTTATTAATAAATAGATATGTATATTTCAACTTTTGTTAAAAGATAGCGCTTAATTCATAAAACTTTAAATACAAGTAGGTATATCTAAAGACTGTAGTTACAAAGCAAATTGTTTAAGAAAATTTGATGTTCTTTATATGCGTTATTACATTTTGTTTTAAATATTTTCTTGGACTCAGTCGCTAGAAATAGTTTTACAATAATTTATTAAATAATATCTGCAAAAAGTACTTGAGAAATACTTAGTACTTTTTGCAAGTACTTGTACTTAAGAATCAGTACTTTTAAAAATAGCGGTACTGGTACTTGAAATCCAAGTACTTCTCATAAGTACTCAAGACTTAAGTACTTTTTGGCCAGTACTTGCCCAGCTCTGATGATGTATATGTCGTCTTCATTTTAACAAAATTAAATGGATTTCAGTGTACATATTTGTCAAAAATTTTACTTTACAAAACTGTTTAAGTATTTTTACCCGAGTAAAATTCTGCAATGAAGACTATTGCGCTGTCTACAGTTCTTTAAATAATAGAAAACAGAAAAGAAACATTCGGTAAACTAAATAAAACATCTCAGCTACTTTTGGAATATTTAGGTCAGGTCTACATAGGGAAAGGTTAAGGCTAATAAAAAAACAGTACGCTCCACTCGGATATTACCATAAAAATTGCAGTAAAAGACTAACTAGAATTTTTCAGAAGATCACTTTGCAGAATTAAAATTGGCGAAAGCACGGACTCAATTTTTCAGCAATATAAGCCGTGTGTTTCAGTATTTTTCAAATACATTCTTGACTATTCCACCTACAGCACACTGCGTGTGTGCTTAACGGTAAAAGATTTAAACTTTTCACTGCGCAATCAAGTTGCTTAAATTAAAATTTCATGCAATGACTGAAAACTACTAAAACTTACAAACGGTAGAAGAGTTAATTGATTATGTCTGATTCTTAGTAATATTTCTATAACTTTCTAATAATTTTGGAAACATGATACATAAAGATTAAGGACATTAGGAAACAATAGAATATAATTGTCCACTAAATAAATGTACAGGGTGGTCCAAATTCGATGGGATTACATGACTATCTCGCTTAATATTCAAGATAGAGAAACAATGAAATGACCAAAAATGTGCAGTTTTTTGAGACAAAAATATTCTATCATTTCCGGTTTTTGAGTTATTAGAAAAAAACTGTCTTTTTGTCATTTTTATAATGTGTCATACCTCCGTTATTATTGTAAATATCAAAATAATTTACGAAGATAATTTTTAGATATTTCTTAAGTAAAATTCGATTACACTAAAAAAAATTACGCTTGTCGTTAAAAAGTTTCACACAAACTTACCTTTTTTTAAATAGAAGCTATTGTTGGCCATTACCTATTTAAATTCCTTATTTTTTCTTATTCCAAATGTATTATGTAGTTATATTCAATAATGCGCAAGTTACGAGGGTTTTTTTTAAAGATAAACATAGTAGGATGTGAAAACAAAAAAAAACTCTGAAACATTTTAAAACTCGTTTGGTACAAGTTACGAAAATTTTATAATTTATTCTTAAGATAATTTGAAAATATTACATACTACATAACGGCTGATTCTGACTATATTGTTCATATCTTATGTTCGTTTTTTGTTTATCAGCTATAGGTACGTACTAACCTACTAACGGTACATAATAAATTACTGCTGTATAAGCTGGTCCTAAAACCCATATGGACATATGGAGTACAGCTAATGGGGCTGTACCAGACCATCAAATACCAGTAGGTTACAAGTATTTCAAAACAAAGTTCTAAGGGATATTGTCAATGCCCCTTGCTATGCCAGAAACAAAAGCATCCATCGGGATCTTAAAATAGAGACAGTCGAGGCAGAAATCAAGAATTTTGCCCAAAAATATGAAGCCAGGTTACACAACCATTCAACTGCTAAAAACTTCTCAACTTCGAAGACTCAAGCGATCAAAATCACACGATTTTTAGTGTAGTGCAATGCTAGTTCTCGGTAAAAGTTAGTGTGCATCAGACAAAAAGAGTGAATGTCCGCTGGGTCAGAGTTCTAGGTACCAAGTAGTCATTTAAGCTAAAAATAAGCTGCTGGTTAGTCGTTAAAGTCTGTTTTATACTATACTATTTTTTCGTTTAATAAAATCGTATACGATTTTTAATAAAAAAATTCGTTCAAGAATTTAGCATGAAAAATATGAACCATTTATATTGTACTATTTTTTGGTACGAAAACTCCAATACATTTTGGTTGCTTTTTTAACTTTTATCATATTTTGTTGGCACCTTGAGTAACTAGTCAAATGTTCAATTTGTTCACAGAACAGAAAGCGAATCATTTTCAAATTTAACGTATATTTAACGCTTGGTCCATTCTAAATATTTATTCCTACAAAATAAATTGTGAGGGATAACGATAATAAGTAGTATTTAACATCGTTTGATTGTTTCAGTTAACCTAACCCACAAATGACATGCGGTCAGATAGTTACAGTAGAATACGCATTCGCGCATGCTAAAATTGGACGGATTTAGGGCAGGTAGTAATTTCGTACGAGTTTTTCGTTCAAGATTTTTAATTTCTGATTGACACCGTACTAGAAAATCGTAAACGATTTTCTTAAACGGGAAAATAGTATAGTATAAAACAGACTTAAGACTTGTTGTAGTTTCACGTTAACAAAAAAAGCTATAAGCTATATAACTTAAACTAATATGGAGTACAGCTAATGGGGCTGTACCAGACCATCAAATACCAGTAGGTTACAAGTATTTCAAAACAAAGTTCTAAGGTATATTGTCAATGCCCCTTGGTATGCCAGAAACAAAAGCATCCATCGGGATCTTAAAATAGAGACAGTCGAGGCATAAATCAAGAATTTTGCCCAAAAATATGAAGCCAGGTTACACAACCATTCAACTGCTAGAAACTTCTCAACTTCGAAGACTCAAGCGATCAAAATCACACGATTTTTAGTGTAGTGCAATGCTAGTTCTCGGTAAAAGTTAGTGTGCATCAGACAAAAAGAGTGAATGTCCGCTGGGTCAGAGTTCTAGGTACCAAGTAGTCATTTAAGCTAAAAATAAGCTGCTGGTTAGTCGTTAAAGTCTGTTTTATACTATACTATTTTTTCGTTTAAGAAAATCGTATACGATTTTTAATAAAAGAATTCGTTCAAGAATTTAGCATGAAAAATATGAACCATTTATATTGTACTATTTTTTGGTACGAAAACTACAATATATTTTGGTTGCTTTTTTAACTTTTATCATATTTTGTTGGCACCTTGAGTAACTAGTCAAATGTTCAATTTGTTCACAGAACAGAAAGCGAATCATTTTCAAATTTAACGTATATTTAACGCTTGGTCCATTCTAAATATTTATTCCTACAAAATAAATTGTGAGGGATAACGATAATAAGTAGTATTTAACATCGTTTGATTGTTTCAGTTAACCTAACCCACAAATGACATGTCAGATAGTTACAGTAGAATACGCATTCGCGCATGCTAAAATTGGACGGATTTAGGGCAGGTAGTAATTTCGTACGAATTTTTAATTTCTGATTGACACCGTACTAGAAAATCGTAAACGATTTTCTTAAACGGGAAAATAGTATAGTATAAAACAGACTTAAGACTTGTTGTAGTTTCACGTTAACAAAAAAAGCTATAAGCTATATAACTTAAACTAATTTTATAAACGGTATAACATAGTTGGTTTCATATTTTTTAATCTCCTATGATTATGATTTTTAAATATATGTATGAGGAGGTCTATAAATAACATACACTCAAGATAGCAATCATATATTGTGAGAGCTTCAGTAGTTTGAATTGCCGCCGGCGGACTCCGCTGTTACCCTGGGTTCGAGGCTAAGGAACGAAAACAACAAGATGGCGACAAACGATATACAATAGATATGTGTGTGACATGATGAAATGTTAAAATGTATTGTGATAGTGTTACCAAATAAATCATGTTAAAAATACGCTTACAATATCAAGAAACTTAATCATATTTATACAATTATTGTCTAATATATTTTTATCACAAAATTTGTTGTTTTTATGGCCAACCCATTATTTTTATATTGTATACGTGCGAAGTGGATTAAAAAAAAACAACTACAACTGATGAAGAGACTGGTATTGCATTACAACAAGAAGTCCTACAAGAAACGGTAAGTGATTTATTTTTAATGAAACTCATTTATAATAAAAATTAAAGAGAATATTTTGTTAAAACATTTAATTCCAGACTCCTTAGATATCATAATTTATTTACTGTTATTGATTGCACCGTATATTATTTATTTATACGGCAGTTGATTTTTTGTCTTCAGCAAAAACTGGAGAAATTCAGTATTTATACTCGTGTATACAGCCGTAGTGGCATCGTGCATTTTACAATATAAATAAAAACAAAAGTTTCTATCCATTAGGCATTCTTTTGGCAAAAAATATGTTAATAATTTTTCATTAATAAACATGACTTTCAAGTTAATTTGAAAGCTGTTAAAAACGACAAAACAATTTGCTACAAAGCTTTATATAAAAGACACTTCAAAGAATTTTTTCAGCAACAGTAAAAAAATTAGTTGGTAAATGAAGGTTGGTATATATACTAGAAAAATTATTCATGCACAGTTTTTTTCATCTGTCGTACTTAAAATGATATTATCTGTTTACAAATAATGTCATTTTTCAGTGTTTCCCTTATATTAGGTTAGTGGACAATTTTTTAATTTTAATTCCCAAATTTGGATATATGTAGGAGAATGATATTTGGTAGATGTTTTATACTTATTAAAAGGTTTCCCATAGTAATATTTTTAATCATATCCCACCTACACAGGGGGCTGAAAAGTGCGACCCCTCTTGGTTTTTTTTAACAGAAATTTTGCAATTAAGAAATATTTTTTTTAAAGCTTGTTTTGTTTAGAAACTTTTTTAATTCTTTAGTTGTTTTCGTAAAACCTACAGTTTTTGAGTAAAAAATAAAATAAATAAACATGCATCATCAAATATTCCGATATAAAAAGATTCATTTTGGTGGTTGCCATGGTTTGTTTATGTTCATATTGAATAGAATTGACGGGTGTAATTCATGTCGATGTTTATTCGGCGAACAACGCTAAAACGCCCGTCAATTCTACTTAATATGAACATAAGCAAACCATGGCAATTACCAAAATTAATCGTCTTATAGGAATATTTTAATGGTGCATGTGTAAATATTTGTTTTTTTACTCAAAAACTGTAGGTTCTACGAGAAAAGTTAAAGAATAAAAAAAGTTTCTAAATGAACCAAGCTTTCAAAAAAAAAATTAAATTGCACAATATTAACCCACCAAAAAGTTCTGATAAAAAAAAAACAACAGGGTCGCACTTTTCAGTCCCCTGTGAAGGTGGGAGATGATTAAAAATATAACTATAGGAAACCTTTAAATAAGTATAAAATCTACCAAATATCATTGTCCTACAATTATCCAAATTTAAGAAATAAATTAAAAACCCAATTTTACCGCTCCTCTTTAGGGGGGTTTAACTCCGAAAGGAGACGTCTAAGGAAAACAGTTTATCTGAAAGAACCCCCTTAATTTTCAATAAGGAATCACCTCCCGATTTTTTTTTCAATACTTAAGAAACACCCTGTATAGTTAATAAGGTTTCTAAAAAAGTTTGTTTTCTTAGTAGATTAAGTTGTAAACAGCCAATTCTTACTAAAACTCTTATATACAAACGTATTGTAGCATTTCATTTTAAATACTGCTCCAGTATTTTATTTCTTGCGAAACTGACGATTTAAACTTTTCAAAATAAATAACCAGCTTCCAATTATTCTGTTAACCCCATAATAATAATTGTGATATTCACAATTATCCAACTACAAACAATTTTAAAGTACTATTCAGGTAACAAAATAACAATAAAAATTATTATAAAAAATATAAAGGATTAGAAGTTTATTACGATCTATTAAGCGAGGTTAAAAATAAAACTAATGTTGTAAGATTTAGACATCAGCTTAGTATTATTGCTAAAAATTAGCTTAACGCCAAATAAATACCATTATAATTATTATAATTCGCAACGTAATTGAAAAAACTTTTATTCTTTTAATACTGTTCGTTGTGAGTTTAGCGTTACGTATGTTCACTAAACGTTTGGTGCTGCGTGCTGCCGTTGGCAGTAGTGGGGGCTGTGTTGTGCCCCGGGGATGTTTAGTACAGACAGTATGATTGCAACCATTAGAGCGAACGTATCGTATTACGAGTAGTAAAGTTGAGTATTAAGAACGAACTCGCTTATTGTATTATTTATGTATGGATCTACTTAAGTTATATTAAATTTAAATATTTGATTATTGAAACAGTGACTTGTTTAATTAAGATATTAAGAACGAATCAGTCCACTACAAGAACATTTGGCTAACGAGCCCTACGAAACATTTGGTCAAACGAATCGTCTTTACATTTGTTTTCCTTCGAATCGTACTATGTACAAATACAATACGCAATTTTTTTAATAATTACTAAAATTACTTGTATAGTGAGTATTTTTTGAATTACTAATTAAATTTTTGTTAAAGAATGTGAAGTTTTATTGTACCCAATATCAACAATTTTATAAATTATTTGCGTTTTATGGAACGATTGAAAAATATACCAATACTAACAACAAAACAGTTAATTGAAAAATGTCAAAGCAAAACTATAGTGATGTTTCATTAAATTAACTTTCAGTGTTTATAGCTGTTAAATTAAACTTTCAATAAAGGCACTCGCTGTAGGTCTTGCTTTGTCTATTTTGCTAAATTTTAAACACAAACATATTTTTTTTTAATGAAAGAACATCTGTCCAGTTTTAATAAAACCGGCCCGTCAAGTACGAATCTAAATATATATGTGGCATAATATTTCACAATTAAAACATCAAATGCATTAAAAAAGTTCGTTTTCAATTTTATTACACATTTATTTTTCTATTTTAACTCTACAGCCGGGCGTCGGCTAAAACAGGGTGATTGAAATTCGAGTTTAAGCATGGGGATCTCGCTTATTTAAATAGCTAGATTATAAGTTTCCATTCTGCAAAGTTGCAAAATTTCGTGCTCAATAATATTCCAAAGAGAAATTTTGGAAATATCTCAAACGGTATCCGAGAAAATTAGGAAAAATCGGAAAATACGACTTTTGTAAATCGTTTATAACTCCTTCGGAGTTTGAAATATTTTAAATGTGTAAAAACATTGCCGAAGCAACTTTTTAAGCCGAATCGGATGGCGGTCACAAATTTTTCTTAGATCGATTCGTTTTTGATTTATGACAACCAACTTTATTTTTTCTTATGGACGCAATTTTTGCTATTTACATAATCAAATAGGATTTATTTTACTGAATTCATTGATGTATCACACATGGTATTTTACTTTTTTATTCTTTGCCAAATTAAAAAAAGGGCTTTAAACAATAAAGATTATAAATCAGGTAGGCCGGTTGTTGTAGTTTATGTTGTTTCCATGACAACCGATCAACAAACTAAAAGATTTAAAAGTCTATTACTTGTCACATTACAGATATTTAAACAGAATTTTAAGTAAATTTGTATGAAGCATGTGATAACATATAGCAAAACTTAAAAGAACGGTATAAAAAATTCCCCTCATATCGCGTTTTTCTTCGTTACTAAAGTTCATTTTTACGAATCTATTACAATGATAAGAAACGGACTTTAAAAACATTTAGTTTTTTGATTGGTTGTAAGTTGTAATGGAAAGATACATAAACTACAACGACCGGCCTACCTGATTTATAATGGTTATTGTTTAAAACCCCTTTTTTTAAAATTACAAACTATAAAGTTAAAGTATATTTCAAGTTAATATAAGTTTTTTTTTAAATCTTTTTTATTTATAACATTTAGTAAATTATCCACTTGAATTCATTCTTTTGTCTTTTTTAAATAATTACAGCAGGATCTTATTTAATTCAAATGCATAGATTTTTAGTACTAAAACAAATTTAAAACAGCACTTGCTATATTTTCATATTTTTAGATAAAGATCGTGTGTCTAATTTAACCTAATCACGTTGTGTTTTTGCACCTTACGGGTGTTAAACTTAATAAAATGGTTAAATGTTAATGTGTTTAACGATTTGGTAAATTTAATATGGCGATGGTTCGCCAGTCTAAAATATGCTGTCCGTGAGCATCAAACCCCATCGTCATCGTTTATATTTTAGTTGAGACGCAAATATTGTTATCGTATTTATAGAGGGTTGTGGTGACTAGAAAAAAAATTGATTTTTTGACGACAATAAAAAAATATTGTTAAACCGGTTTTAACCGTTATTATTTCGGTTCACGAAAACGAAAAAAGAATTTTATAGGTTAGAACGAAAACGATATATTTCGAAAGTGAATGTTAGTACGAATACAGTTTTGTATACTGATACTTTAGTCTCCTCTGCAATCTCCCTTTTCCCTATGAACGACTTTCTTAGGCTTAGATGTGTTTTCCAGTCTTGCAATGACTATGGTATCCTATGTACCAAAAAAAAACCGTTGTGTCATACTAATATCCACGATGCATCAAAATAAAATTTGAAATAAATACGTACTACAACTCCACAAAAGTCGACACTTTTGATCAGATGGCACATGCATATACTGTGAAACGAAAAACTAATAGGTGGCCTTTAACTTTTTTTTAAATTATGATCGACGCTTGTGGGATAGCATCGCTAGTAATCGGGAAAAATATCCATCCAGATTGGAATATTTCCAAGAAACATAAACTTCGGAATATTTTGTTAGGTGAATTAGCAACAGAACTCGTAATAGACCATATTAGAAGGCGAATTCTTAGCGGATTGCATAAAAGTCACATTTCTTTGAACCAAACTACACTAAACCAAGCTCCAGAACAGGAAGAATCTGTTCCACAATTTAAAAAACAGAAAGCGCTGTTATATTTATCCTTCAAAAAAGAGCAGGATGTCAACACAGTGTTGTGGAACATGTAAACAAACAGTCTGTGGTGAGCATGCAGTAAAAATACTTACGTGCAAAACCTGTCAAAAACAACAGTAAAATTTATTTTGTAATATTTTTAGTTTTTTAATATTTTATAATGTTCTCTGTATATGCATATTTTGTTTGTATGTTTACTAAATAAACTACAATGAAGTAAAATAATTACATTTCGCAGTTATTTACATCAAGTATGTGTATAAATAGATATGTGCCTCTGAGGCACACCTTGGTTGGACGTGTTGGTAAATCAAGTTTATTATTTTTTTGTAAAAAAGAAAAAATATTTCTAAATTTATTTGACACCATTATATGTTAAATAGCTGTAATTGAGAATACATAAAACCTCTAGTCTATCAACAAGTTAATTTATGAAATACGTACGTTATAAAAATCAAATGTGCCTCAAAAGCACACCTTGGTAGGATGAGGGTTAAACGATGTTATGGCTCATGATCGTCATATTTTAGTGTAGGACCCTGCTACGTTGTTTTTTAAATAATTAAATAAGGTGGAGTGGGGTAAGTTCGGACCGGTTTTTGCTAAGTTCGACTTTAAACCCATTTATTTTTAAGTTCTTTTATAAATAATTAACATGTATTGGTATCAACGCGGAGTGGAGTGTTAATACTCTCATTTGTATTGACAAAAACCCCAATTTTTCTTGGAAATTTTCATTTTTATAGAAAATTGTAAAAAATGTCAACTACTCCGAACTTGCCCCGCACATGGGGCAAGATCGTAACCAGTTGTTTAAAACGCGTTGAAGTCTTACTTCTCATGTTATGGGGCAAGATCGGAATTAGAATCAAACCAGCTACAAAATGCTTTTTACGGAATTAAAATAAGTTGCTTTGCTTAAAAGTTACACATTTATAAAGATAGAAAGGTTTTTACTTGTGTAGAAAAAGAAGTTTATTCAAATAAAAGAACCATAAATAAATCAAATAAATATTTATAACAAATGCTACAAGTTTGAAAAATAAAAAAATAAAATTTTTAAATTGTTAATGTTATTTTTCACATTATTACTCATCACTACATCGTTCGCATTCATATTGCATCTTCTTTGACCCTTTGTTACAGATTCCACACACCCACTCCATACAAGTTATGCATTGAATCCATTCTCTTTTATCAATGTAATATTGGATATCACAATGGCAGATTGTACATAAGTTTTTTTTTTTTTTTGAAGAGGTTCTCGCTGTGTTTGAGCAGTTACGGATTTTTCTTTAAGCTGCTTTTCTGTAATCAACCTATTCTTCACTTCTTCTGCGGTAATCACCTCAGCTCCTTTCGCAACTCTTTTTCTTTTGAGTGTTTGGTTTAAAGTTTGTCTTCACAGTTTCCAATAGTAGATTTTCGAATGGGACTGATGTTGAAGGTTGAGGACTATCACATACTTCAAAAGGAGAACTGTTTCTTGAAGATTGTGGTAACATTGCAGGAGATCTTTCTTCATTTAAGCTATACAACTGCGGTCTTACCCCGCTGCATGCTCCGAACTTGCTCCGTGCACAAATATTTTCGGGGCAAGACCAGAGTAGTGTATTTCTCAGTAAATTTTAAAAAATTAATAGAATTTATTTATTTAAAACTTTAAACAATGTTCTTCATACTTACCAAATATAAGCGCACAAGACACAAAATTTTGTTTAAAAATGAGGGCACTTTGTTGGACGACTCAAGTGTAGATGTGTACTGCACAAGGAGTTGCACTTTATAATTGACATATAAACAAGAAATTTCCCTCGTAAATGATAGACATCTATGTCGATCACTTCATAATAACCTAATACAGCTTTCTACCAATTAGTTATTACAATTTAACTTCTATTGGAATAAATTCAGGCCGTTTACGATCTTGCCCCGTTTACGATCTTACCCCATTCCACCTTATATGATATGCGACCATCTCACACTCCCCCAATATTTTAAAGCTAGTTTCAAAGTTGCTTGAAAATATTAAAATGGTCGCTAACAGAAAATTAAAAATTAAATATTGTAGCTTTCATTTGACAGATGTTTTATTAGAAAGATGATACATTTAAATACTCTTGTTTTATATTTCAAACAGCCATTTCTAACACCAAAACACGGTTTTAAAAATGAGTAAATCATAAAATTAAAGTTTACTAAAAAAAACAAGTATTGAGAATTGTAAATAGAAAATTACCCTTTCATTTAAACTAATAGATAATTTACACACAAGCACTATTATTGTCTTTATTGTCTGTCTCAACACTTCTTATATTTAATAACTCACCCCTTTTTCACTGTGTTCACAATAATTTTCACACACGGCACTACTGCTCGCACTTTCCATGAACTTTGCTATTTTCGCTTGGTGGCGTCCTCGACTTGGTGCTGTCCTGGAACGGCTACGGCGTTTCTCAACTCGGCGATGTCCTTGACGGTCCACGTCTTGGGAATGCCCTGGAATGGCTCCGGTGTCGCTTGACGGAGTCCACGGCCTGGCCATGTCCTAGAATGGCTTCGGTGTCGCTTTGCGGTGTCCACGGCTCGGCGATTGTACTGGAATGGCCTCGGTGTCGCTTGACAAAGTCCTCGCTCATCATCTAGAAGCTGCCGACAGCACACTTTTTCTCTGGTGGAAGTCGGCATGGCTAGGATTCGGACCTGCAGGTGGGAACGTCTGCGGAGAGAGTGGCACTTGGTTCCTGGAGACTGCCCCTCAGATTTCTGCCGGACCGCTGAGGTTTTCAATCGCTGCTGCTATTAATGTCGAGTACGATTAACCAACCATATTGACTTCGCCATGAGTAGTTTGCTTTGCGTGGAACGCCGTCTCCATAGCTTGTTGAACTTCTAATTGTTGTGGATCGATTCTTCATGCTCTGCTGCGCTATATGGCTCGAGGGATATCATATGCGACCATCTCAATACCTACATTTTTTACTCTTTAGTTAAAGCTCTTTTAAAAGAGGCCCTTAAATTTTTATTTATTTTTTGTTTTGTTTAATCCGATTGCTCATGTTCACAAATCTATACTGTAACATAGGCAACTTGTTATACACGTGTATTGTTATTACATGGCGCCGAAAATAATTAAAGAAATACGAATAAAAAATGCATTAATATACCAGAAACCGAAGTAGTTCAATAAGACCACCAAAAAGTTTGTGTTTTAGCAATGACATGGCTCAAACTTGGAAGCTATGGTTGCAGCAATATCAATGGTATGCAATTGCTACTAATTTGGATTTAAAAAAAAAAAAAGCAAATTCAAGCAGCAACATTTATGGCTTCAATTGAACCAGATGCCGCAGTAATCTTCAATACATTTAACCTAACAGAGGTAGAACAAAAAGAGTTAAAATAATTATTCAAAATTTTGAACAATATTTTACTCCCAAAATAAACGTCACCTGTGAAATATATTTGTTCAATAAAATGAAACAAGAAGATGGAGAAACATTCGATGGATTTCTTACGAGGTTAAAATCAAAGTGTAAGAATTGTGATTTTGATCAACTGCATGATAGTCTAATAAGAGATAGGATTGTTATTAATTAGTATGCAAAGTAAACAGATTCGTGAAAAACTATTATCAGAAGATGATCTCACACTAGATAAAACCATAAAAATTTGTAAAGCTAGTAAACTGGCAGTAAAACAACTACAAAATATACAAAAACCTCTAAGAACAGTCGACATACTAAAAAGCTCAAGACCCAAAAAGAAGTACAAAATATCAATGTAAACGATGTGGAATAAAATATCTAAGAGCAGCCTGTACAGCTTATGGTAAAACATGTGAAAGATGCAAAAGGAAAGTTCATTTTAAAGGCATGTGTAAAATTAAGCAAGTAAATGTTATTGAACAAGAAGAATCAGCAGATGAAGCAGAAATGTATGTGCAAACAATCTTGGCCAACAAGACTGCCGAAGAGGACTGGTTCGAAGAAGTTTCATTTCAAAATAAATTCAAAATTAAAATGAAACTGGACACAGGCGCGCAATGTAATGTAATACCTCTTAATCTTGCTAATAAACTTAAGTCAAAATATAAAAAGTTCTAGAATTAAAAGAATTATATCATTTATAGAGCATAAGATGAATGTGCTTGGAAAAATTGAAACAAAGTGCGAAATCAAAAACAATACTCCTAAGTTTTATAGTCGTGGATGCAAAGGTAGTTTTAATACTAGGAAAAACTGCATGTGTAAAATTAGGACTAATACAACGGTTAGATGAAATTGTAGTAAATTATACAAAACATATTTTTAGTGGTTTAGGATGCCTTAAATCGTATGAATATGATATTGATCTGAAAGAAAATCCCACTTTCAAGATACATCCTGCAAGAAAAATACCACATGCAATAAGAAATGCCGTAAAGGAAGAATTGGATGTATGGTGAAGCTAGGTGTTATTAAACCAATAACGATGGCAACACCTGTAGTAAGTCCAATGGTGATTAAAAAAATGGAAAAATACGAATTTGTATTGATCCAATAGTGTTAATAAAAACATTATGAGAAGATATTATCCACTGACATTGGAGGAAATAGCAGCAAAAATGCAAGTTCCAAATGTTTTTACGGTATTGGATTGCAAGAAAGGATTCTGGCAAATAAAAGTAACAAAGGACGCAGCAATATCTAACGTTTGCCACACCTTGGGGCAGATATTACTGTACAAGATTACCTTTTGGTGTCGCATCAGCGCCAGAGGTTTTTCAAGTCATAATGAAAGAAATCCTAAGTGGCATAGAAAATACAGATTGTGCAATGGATGACATTATAATTTATCCTTCAACTAAAAAAAAATTACAACAAACTACTGAAAAAGTAATGAAAAAAATTAACGAAGCAGGACTCAAGCTATATAAAGAAAAATGTGTTTTTGCATTTACATCGGTAAAATTTTTAGGACGCGAGGTAACAGAAATAGGATTAAAACCAGATAAGGAGAAAATTCAAGCAATATTGAATATCAAAACTCTAAAAAATAAAACTGAACTCCAACGTCTATTAGGAATGGTAACATACCTAGAAAAGTTTATACCAAAATTGTCCGATATAACAAAACCACTCTGATAATACTAATCAAAGATGTAGAATGTATTTGGACATCAGCTCAAGATGAATCAGTTCAAAAAATCAAAAATGGCCAACTAAACCGCCTGTAGTAAAGTACTATGATGTCAATGAAGATGTTAAATTGTCGGTAGATGCTAGTTCATCAGCTATTGGTGCAGTTCTGATGCAACAAGAGCAACCAATTGCATATGCAACAAAGTCTCTTACTATGGCACAGAAGAACTACCTTCAGATAGAAAACGGAGCTCCTGCAATAAGGTATACTTGTTTAAAATTTCATGAATTTATATATGGGAAAAAGTTAATGATAGAGACGGATCATAAGCCTCTAGAAATAATTTTTAAAACATTAATACAAACAGCGCCACCAAGATTACAGCGTATTCTATTTTATGTTATACAATATTCACCAACCATAGTTTACAAAAAAGGATCTGCATTAGTCATAGCCGATTGCCTTAGTAGAGATTTTCACGAACATGAAAATACTCTCGAAGAAGAGTTGGAAGTTCATATAATATTAGCTGTGTCTAATAATGCATTAAATAAAATTAAAGACGTAACCAATAGTGACTTGGAACTTCTGTGAGTAAAAGAAATAAATGATAATGCAAGGCTGGCCATTTACTAAAGAAAATATCACTAAAAGTGTGCAAAAATACATATCATTTCGTGAAGAACTATCAGTTTATGATGACATATTATTTAAAGGAGAAAGAGTAATGGTTCCTAAAGTAATGCGAAAAGACATTTTGAAACAAATACACCAAGGTCACTTAGGAATTCAAAGTTATTTACATCAAGCAAGACAAACAGTTTACTGGTACGGTATGTCCAATGACATCAAAAATTATGTAGCCAAATGTGCGGTATGCCAACAACATCAAAGATCTAATACCAAAAAACCTATATTACTAAAACAATACCAGAAAGACCATGGCAAATTGTAGGATGTGATATATTTTACTTTGCAGGCAAAGAATTTTTATTTATTGCTGACAGTTATTTTGGATTCTTTGAAGTAGAAGAGCTACAGCAGAGTACGTCCATACAAGTAATTGATGTGATGAAAACATGTAATGCTCGTCATCAGGGTTCTGCCATATGTGCAAGGTGTGCACCGCACACAGGCGGCCGAAATAAGGGGGCGGTCAAAATCTATTCACTGCTTTTATTCTATCGACTATGTAATACTTTTGTACTGCATTACTGAAAACTTAAATTGTATTTTTTGTAATTTTATCATTTTATCATACCTATTTTCTTTTTGAAGACTTCAGTTATTGTTATAATAAGGCATAATTATATTTCATTACCCACCACAAAATTTTAAAAGTATTTTTAAGATATATAAAATTTGTGCGGCACTGCGCGCGCGCGCCCTTTACCATATTCACAAGGGTTTTTTAAACGCACTCACTGAAAATTGAGGTTAGAATATTGCCAAGTAAATATGCAGCTCTATGCTTGGATGCGCGTGTGTTGTGATAGTGTTTTTGTTTAGGTTTCTTGGCTAAAATATTATTTAAAAAATCAGGCAAGAAGCAAAGAGTGTAAGTTTTCAATTTTTTAAACATTTTATTTATTGGATAGGGGCGGCCAAATGATAATTATACACAGGCGGCAAATATCTAGAACCGGCCCTGCTCGTCATGGAATACCAGAAGTGTTGGAAACAGACAACGGACCTCAATATGCAGCACAGAAAATTAAGCAATTTGCCATCAATTGGGATTTTAAACACCAAACGTCAAGCCCAAGATTTACTAGATCAAATGACCTATCGGAAAGAAATATACAAACAGAAAAAAAACTAATTAAAAAGTGCCATCAAGATGGCTCTGCCATACAATTAGCGTTACTAAATCACAGAAATACACCCAGAAATAATAAGTTATTATCTCCAAACCAAAGGCTAATGAGCCGAATAACTACATCAATTGTCCCAATAGCAGCTACTAAACTTCAGCCCAAAGCAGTTAACAATGTAGAAAAAACAGCGACTGAAACAAAAGATTTATACTGCCAAAAGTACGAATCAATCGTAGGAATTTAACGCAGGAGACAAAATTATCATTCAAAAATCCAAAAAGAGTTGGACATCTGGAAAAATAATAAATAAAGCAAGTGCTCCTAGATCGTACATTGTACAAACAAGGGATGGAAGGTACTATAGAAGAAAGTGCACACATTCGACAATCGCATGCCTCAATTCCAGCGTTTAATCCGCAAGTCAGTGTTAGAAGTGAAAACAATAAGCCTATAGTTACTGCAGGAAGACGACAGTATATAACAAGATCAGGCAGACAAATAAAACCTGCAGATACAATAACAATGTTAATGTTCTGTTCTCTAACAAGTTTGTGTAAAATATTATTTTCAGGAAGAAGATGGCGAACAATCAATTGAACACTCTGCAGAGAATGTGGAGGAACCTATTCAGGAATATGAGACAACTGAATTAACAGCAGATGACACATTCACTTCATCTGAAGAAATGCCAACTCAAAAAAAAAAACACCTCCTGCTAGACCCTCTAAACGAAATAACGATAAATGTGATTCTTTGCTCGAAACAATTAATAATCATTTTAAAAAACTTAAGCTAAAAGGAGACAGGTATGATGTTTTTGGTAAAAAAATGTGGCTCTAAAGATGAGGGACATAAACAAAACTCAAAAATTATTAGTAGAAAAGATGATTAATGAAGCTTTATTTATGGCTGAAAAGGGTCAACTGACTATGTCACATTCTCTGGGTTTTCCACATATCAGCATTTTACTAATAATTATCCTCATTTCCTCAGTCTCATACACCATCTCACTCTCATTTTTCTCAATCTCAATCACCACATCACCCTCATTTCCCTCAGTCTCAGACTGCACCCTCACCAACCCCTCCTCATTCATATAATGAACCTCTTTCTCCAGCAACTATAAATAGCGACAATTCCAATCTGTCTCTCGCTTCGTATGTTTCAGAATTCAGTGATGCCGTGTAATTTTTAAACTAAAAGTGTTAATAAATAATCATTTTAAAAAACAGCGTTTCACTTATTTTTCAGGACCTTGTAAATAGCATGGCAGGTTTCAGGAACTATGTTACTTAGAGCCTGTGGTAAAATTATGGTCGAGTATTTGAGGTCTTCATAACTCCTTCCAGTCGCGAGAAATCGCAATGTTGCTGTTAATCTTTCGTGGGGTGATATAGCTTCTCTCATTATCGTATCCTTTTTTCTTTATCAAAGGTGTTACGAGTGACAAAAGAGTCAAGTAAGTTTCTTCATTAATTCTGAGATAGTTATGCCAATCACGCGGATATATCTTCAACTCACTCAGTAAGTTAATGTGGGAATGTTTTCCTTTTCATTAACCAGTCTTTACACCACACATCACGTTTTTTCTTTTGCGTTTTTTTATTGTACCCACTTTTATACGCAGCAATGCTAAATTTTAAATCATTTTAGCGACCTTTGGACATATTCTCAAATGATTGAAATTTTCCAACACGGTTTTTTTTATAGGTAGGTATATCAAAATTAGTTGGCGACTTAGTAACATTTAAAAATATGATACCCTAATCATTATTGTACCCTAATCATGTGTATACATTAGGGGCCTAAGGTATACACAATATGTTGTTTTTGTACCGGTTGCTAAATGATTGGGGACAACAAACCAATAAAAAATACTCTACAAGCTTAACTGACCTTTAAAAAGGGTTTTGTTTTTGTTAATTCAGTACAATTTAAAATGATGCAAATGCTCAACAATACAAAACCGTACATAGTATTTTTTTGTGTTTAACCTAATTGATAGTATCGAAAACTGTTTTATGATTTAACTATTTAACCAGAAACGACTTTATACAATACTGTTTCGAACCAAATGCCCGAAATATCGAGTGAATCCAGTGTAGATATACACCAGATATTAGCAAAATATGCAGACAATTCTGAGTTTTGCATTTTATTTGCCATAAAAATACGAGTAAGCGAGATATCCCGTAATGTATGCAGTTTGAATAGCGTTTTGAAAGCATATATTGTAATTTTCCTGAGGATGCTGATATTATAATGGTAAAGTGCAACAACACCTACATTTTACATGCAGTGCAAAGGGAGTAAGCACAATAATCCAATACATCATCTGCATATAATATACGTCCTCATGTACACTCGACTGTAAACATGTTTACTTACAATAAATAGTTTTCCGTTTGACTATTAAACGAAATGATCAATATGCTTATATAAAACAATACTAACTTGCAACCGTTAAGAATGATACCAGAGATACAACATACCTATGCTTCAAGACCATTTTATTTTTTTATAAAACACAAATGAACCATTTATTTTAAAAATAGGACAAGTTAATGAAACCAATACATAGAACTGAATATGATCTTTTGATCTGTAGACACTCTATAATCAACGTAGTTTTAAATGTCTAATATTTTGGCAATAGAAGAATAGAAGTTCTGATGAACGGTGTTGCAAACATCAGAAAAATATAGGGACATGATGGATTGATTACCAATATATGTACCTTCTTTTATTAATGAAATCTTTAAAATGCCAAATGAAAAATAAAAGTCAAAATATAATTAAAAAGTATTGAAGTTTATTAACAAAAACCGATATCAAATATTTTCCGTCACATAAAAATAATAATTTTTACGAAACGGTACGTAACCGTCTCCTAAGAACGTTTTAAATAAATATATTTCATTTAAGAAAGAAAAATTAGGTGTATTAATTTTTAAATCAGATACATGTGGGAGAAAGGAATGTACAATTATATGTATCGGTGAAAGTCTCTAGTACCAAGCAAAAGCGGGGTTTGCTTTATTTTTTGCAGAAAATACTGCGCTAAACATTTCTGCTTGTTGTGAAACAATATCTAACAGAGATACAGTATTACGAGCTAATTTCGTTACAGAAACAGATAAATATATTGATTCGATTATCAAAAGTGAATTAACGACATTCAGTTTGTAGGTTACCTATGTTTTAATACCAACAACTGACATTGGCGCCATCTGCTATATTAAAATGCAAATTTTATAGTCCGTTTAAAAACATTACATTCAAATTGATTATAATTTGTTTATTAAATCGTAAAATCAAACTCTGAATTAAAGTGTCAATAAATTATAGATTAAACTGGAGCTATAATACGCTATTATAATAAGTAAAGAAAGTATTTTTAATTTGCACCTACAGTAGGTACGAATAATTGGCTATTTGCACCTACAGTAGGTACGAATAATTGGCTATTTACACCTACAGTAGGTACGAATAATTGGCTATTTGCACCTACATTAGGTACGAGTAATTGACTATTTGCACCTATAGTAGGTACGAATGATTGGCTATTTGCATCTACTGTATAGGTATATACCAGATGTAACTAAGACCTGGTACACCTCCTTTTTTTCTTTAGTTTTAATTGTACATAAATAAACCTTTAGACATATGATATGTGTAAATAACCGGAATATTTGAACATATGTACACTATTATTTCACTTTCGGTTTCGCCGGAAATTGCCCTAACTTTGTTATTTCAAATGAAACACCCTATATATATTTACATTTTTAGAAAGAGGAGGCAATTATGAATTCAACTGTACTGGTTTGGTTACTTTTTTATTTTTATTTAGTCATAAGTCCCTCTACCGTGTAGGACTTTGGTTAATTTAAATAATCTTAAATAATTTTTGAACAATAATTTATTTTTTTAGTAAGTGAGCCGTGACCTGTACATTGAATTTTATTTTGTCAACAAGTATCCGACAAATGTTTTTATACATTTAGGTTACTTTAATCGGCTTTAAAGATTGCAAATCGGTTTTTTGACAAATGCAAATGAATTAGTACATGCACTTATTTAAATAGAGTATTTCCTGACGAATTTAACAATACCAATAACTTATACTTGTGTTGAAGTGCTGCTTCACAGATTTTATATGTTATAAAAACTTGTTAAGTTATCTATCCTATTAATCGCAGTACACTGTCCCTAAGTCCCTAAGTGCAACAAAACAAATTATAGTTGTAACTAATATAGTTATTTAATAAAAAAAAATTAGTGATAGTTTGTTGCAATTATGAACAGTATACTACGAATAATAGAATATCTAAATAAGTTTTTATAATATTTAAAGTCTTTGAGGCAGGCAGCCTTTCAACACAAATATATGTTATTGGTCAAAAAATGGTCTGCCACCTTCAAAACCGATTAAAGTAACCTAAATGTTAATTAAAATGTACTAAAAACATATTTCGGACACTTGTTGACATAATAAAATTCAATTTATGCAGGTAACGGCAAATAAATATTTGTCCAAAAATTATTTGAGGTTATTAAAATTAATCAAAATGATGCAGTTGTATTCAACGTTGCCTTCTCTTTCCAAAAACATAATATATACAGGGTAATTTCCGACGAAACCGGAATTGAAATTATAGTGTACATGTGTTCATTTAACCCAGTATTTACACATATCATCTGTATAAAAGTTTATTAATGAAAAATTAAAACAAGTAAAAAAGGGGGTGTACCAGAACTCAGTTACAAGCGGTATATGCCTATACACATACAGTATACAGTAATACAGTAAGTGCAAATAGCCAATTATTCGTACCTACTGTAGGTGCAAATAGCCAATTATTCGTACCTACTGTAGGTGCAAATAGCCACAACCTTTTTAATTTCACAATTACTACGTTTATTATTACTATTTTTTGACATTTTAAACCAAAATTTTTCCAATAAGTGCAAAATTTTTCGCGAATTTATAATAATCCATGAAACAAATAAACTGAAAATAACAACAAATATTAAAATAGTTATCTTCTACAATATTATGCTTCTTAAGTACTGCAAAAAAAATTGAAAAATGATTCCTTATCGAAAATTAAGGGCCGTCTTTCACATAAAATGTTTTCCTTAAACGTCTCCTTTCGGAGTTACGATCTCCCTCCCCCCCCCTTAAGGGAAACGGTAAAATTAGGTTTTTATTTTATTTCTCAAGTTTGAATAATTGTAGACGAATAATAATATTTAGTAGATGTTTTGTACTAATTATTAAAAAGTTTCCAATAGTAACATTTTCAATCGCCTCCCACCTTCACAGGGGACTGAAAAGTACGAACCCTGTTGGTTTTTTATCAGAACTTTGGCAACCAACAAAATGAATCGTTTTATATTGGAATATTTGAAGATTCATGTTTATTTATTTCATTTTTTACTCAAAAACGCCAAGTTTTACGAGAAAAAATAAAGAATAAAAGAGGTTTCTAAACAAATCAAGCTTTAAAAAAAAATATTTTACAATTGCAAAATTTTAACCCACCAAAAAGTTCTGATTAAAATACCAACAGGATTCGTACTTTTCAGCCCACCGTGAAGATGGGAGATGATTGAAATTATTATTATAGGAAACCTTTTAATAAATATAAAACATCTACCAAATATCATTCTCCTACACAAGACTTTCTTAATTGCTACTATTATCGAAATGTTTTTATACATTTTTTATAGTCCAACCAAGAGCCAATATATATGCGACATTGCGAAATCGCAATCCGCCAAGACGGAAAACTGCTAGGTCCCCAGCCGCCAAAAAATTTAATACAAATAGGCCCTAGAACTCAAAAACGGTGCAATCCGTACAAAAAAAAAAAAAAAAAAAAAGCTGCAGGTGACGAACTTTCAAAAAACGATAGAAAAGGAGAATTAAGATTTGGAGCAGCAGATATAAGAGATGAAGGAGAGGGAAGTGAAGGAAGAGATGAAAGAAGAGAAAGTAGAAATAATAAAGGAAGAGGAGGACGAGAGGGAAGTGAAATAAGAGATGGAAGATCAGGAAACAGAGGTACAGAAAGCTATAGAGGACGCGGAGGTGGTGGACGTGGAGGTGGTGGACGTGGAGGTGGTGGACGTGTAGGTGGTGGACGTGGAGGTGGTGGACGCGGAGGTGGTGGACGCGGAGGTGGTGGACGTGGAGGTGGTGGACGTGGAGGTGGTGGACGTGGAGGTGGTGGACGTGGAGGTGGAAGGGGCGGTAGGGGTGGGACGGTCCATAGGCAATATAGGAACCGGGGAAACGGGAACGGAGGAGATAATATAGGAAAATTACTACAAGTAATTTTAAATGTAAGTTTGCTTCGGTAACGCAGCATCAATTTCATTAATAAACTTTATTTTGCAGCAATACAGAAGAGGGTGGGGGAGAAATTATTAATTTTAATTTTTAATTTTTTTTAATTTATTAATCTTTATTTCTTTTTTTTTTTTGTTAATTTAAAAATAAATTTTTATTTTTAAAAAGTTTTTAATATTGAATCATTTTTATGATCATTCACATAAAAACTAAATATTTATTGTAATCGCATCTTCATGAATTGGTACTTATTGTCGTATAAAAGAACATCTAAAAGACTTTAAATTTGTTCAGTGTATTGTATTAATTCGTGCTTTTTTTGACAAGCACATAAAAAACGATTCCACATTTCAGTTGAATTTAGATATTTATCGAACTGTAAGGTTTTGACACATATTCGCAAAGAGAATTCTACGCGTAGAGAGAATTTCACGTGCAAAGAGAATTATATGCGCAACACTCATTCTAGCGGTCGCGGGCCCCGCCTAACCAATTAGTTTATCTCGCGAACGGTATCGCTTGGAGTCTTGCACTAATCGAAAGGTAATTCTGCGACAAGAAAATTTTACAAGCCAAGGGAATTCTACGCGCAAAGAGAATTCTACGCGCAAAGAGAATTTTACACGCAAAGGGAATTCTACGCGCAAAGAGAATTTTACGCACAAAGAGCATTCTACGCGCAAAAAGAATTCTACGCGCAGAGAATTTTACGCGCAAAGAGAATTCTACGCTCAATGAGAATTCTACGCGCAAAGAGAATTCTACTCGCAAAGAGAATTCTACGCGCAAAGGGAATTTTACACGCAAAGGGAATTCTACGCGCAAAGAGAATTTTACGCGCAAAGAGAATTCTACGCTCAATGAGAATTCTACGCGCAAAGAGATTTCTACGCGCTACACTCCATCTAGCGGTGGAGGAGCCCCAAGGGGGCTCCGTAATCGCTAGTTGTGAAACAATATCTAACAGAGATACAGTATTACGAGCTAATTTCGTTACAGAAACAGATAAATATATTGATTCGATTATCAAACTCGCAACTTTTTCGACAAGCTTAATTTTGGAAAACGGTAAAATTGTTAAACTTTGTAAGACAGTACTCTTTATTAAAAGAGAAGTTGCTTAATTATTAGATAAGCGTTTAGTTCTACTTGAAACTGTAAAACTATAACATAAACTGCAATTTTTAAACTCTTTTAATGTAAAGCAGTGGTAAATATGAAAAGTGCCTTGTCTTTCACGATTTAAGCCAATAGAAAACAGATGTATCCATTACTTTTATATAACGCCGTGTAAATTATTATTAATGGGAAGAGAAAAATAGAATGATTGAATATTTGCCACCGACACACTACAAATATTAAACTAGGTAACATCTTGAATATGCGAACTTCTCACGAGAAATAAAAGTGCCAGACGGGTACTTTGCGAAATGTGAAATGTTACTTTTGCTCCGTGAATGAATATGTTTTCAATTATATTTAATTAATTGTACATTATTTTGTTGCAAGTAGGTACATTTCAACAATGATTCCATTTTGGCTAATTTTTTAGTCCTGCACATAATTAGTTTATGTGCAAAGAGCCCACTGGGTCAAGAAATCAAAACATTTAACGTAAAGAATTCCTTCCTAAATTTTTTTACCACATCTTATTTCTTTTTTTTTAAATCTCAAGGTGAAGAGCAAATAATTCTGGTTAAAATAAGCAATGCTGGCCAGCGTATAATCACAAAAATTAATACAGTCCTGTGGTAGTAACAATTTTTAAAAGCTTTGAAAACGTGTGTCCCAAAAATGTTAAAATTTGTGTAGGGTATTGAGAATAGCAATCATACTCCCAAGGGAGGGTCACGATACGTTGTTTCTAGAATTTGATTAAGGCTGTGTTTATTGCATCAAGGACATCAAAACTAAATGTTTTTTAGAGTTATACGTGCCACTGGCCATTACCTTCGGAAAAATAGGGGAAAAACTGAAAAATTGGTCTAAAAAGGTGATTTTTACGATCGCGTTGGCCATGAACCGGTTAGTGACAAAATCGAAATTATCCTATTTACCAATGCGCGCATCCTTTGCAAGTAAAATGGTGCATAGTTTTAGAAAAAATCTCGAACGGTCACGAAGAAAAACGTCAAAAACGAAACCCCTGCATAAGCTCTATGATTTGAGAAGTTGTATATTTGCACTTATGCTACACCTCTCATGTCTGCTTACAGTGCCAGACTAGAGTCAAGCTCAACAGGGTCTTCTTTCCCCGCTAATTTTTCCAAGCGCGTTCCCTTGGCAGTGGTTTCGCTAGATAGTGGGTAGGGACAGTGGGAATCTCGTTAATACTTTCATGGGCGTCACTAATTAGATGACAAGACATTTGGCTAGTGTAATATATTGAGTTGAAATATACCTTTAGATGTTTTTGGCGTCTTGGGTTACAAGCGTTCGGTGTACATCTGAGATGGCTAGGCCATGATTAAGTACTTTTTCAACATTTGTTTAATACCAATTTAGACGAGACGGCCGTATCACCCGGAATCAGTGAATTATCTTTATTGTCGGGTGATTAACGACGCGTAATTTGTAATAATATAAAATAGGCACTCTTCATAAAGCAACTTATACATATGGGCACCTTGTTATAAAAATGTACCGTGTATAGATAAATTAAGTCTAAGTTATACAGTGGTGTAGAAATAATAAAATTAAAGCTACATATTTAACAACAGTACAGATGATGCTTAAAAATTAAGTATGAGCCTTGATTATAAAATGGTGTAGAAATAAAAGTACAATGGGACAAAAACTACACATTAAAAGGGGCATAAGATACGGCATATACAGTCAAAAGCATAATAGGTTAGAAATACAGTTATTTGATTTAAATGTACACTTAGTATAGTATGCGATACGGGTATTGCCTTTATTTAAAAAAACACGCAGACATATCACAACACTTAGAACAATGTTGTAAAATGTCACCTAAGGTCTAGGGGTAAAATAATGTATAATTACAAAAGAGGATTAAAATTACACACAGTATAATGTTCACGCGGACGAATCACAACTTTAAACACTTTAAAACACTTAGTTGGCTAAAAAGTCTTTGATGGTCGAAGGATAGAAAGTCTCGGCCGGTGACAGCGATGTTTCTTTAACGGCGGGACCAAACCTCCTTCATGAATGCCGAATGGATAGATGATCCGTATTTTACTACTGCCTGGATTATCGATTCTTTCAGGCTGGTGTTTATGCCTATTATTGTTTCTGTTATTAGGTTGGCCCTGGGCCAGATTCCCCGGGCCCCTATGATTAGAGGGGATACTCGGATGTTCTTGTTGGGTTAGAGGCCTGTCGAAATTCTTCATGGTCATACACCATTTTCTTATTTACCCACGCAGCAGCCAGGGTGGTGTCTCCCTCTCAATTAAGAGAGTCGTAGTTACTCCCGCCGTTTACCCGCGCTTGCTTGAATTTCCACACGTTGAAATTCAGAGCACTGGGCAGAAATCACATTGCGTCAACACCCGCAACGTTTTTACAAAGACCTCGTTTTTCGCGTTTAAGATTTTTTTATAAACTTAGCACCATTTTACTTGCAAAGCATGGTAAATAGAAAAATTTTAATTTTGTCTCTGACGGTTTCATGGCCAACGCGATCGCAAAAATTACTTTTATTATTCAGCTTTTCCCCTATTTTTCCGAAGAAAATAGCCAATGGCACGTATAACTCTGGAAAACATTTGGTTTTGATGTTCTTGATGCAATAAACACAGCCTTAATCAAATTGTAGCGACAACGTATCGTGACCTTCCCTGGTCAGGCAGGGTGTAAAATTCTTCATGACGAGCATAGGGATCTCGGTAACAGATACGTTAGTTAAATATGAGCTTCAATCATATTTTGATGAACCTCTGGGTATATCAGAACGATATAACTAACTGGACATTTATACCTATTTTGGAATATAAAATAACAGGTGTATAATTAATATAATTTAAAAGCTGTCAGTGTTAGTTTAATTAAACGAACATGACGTTTATAATAAACTAATTTGCCATTTACAGAATTGATGTATCAACGTATTTAATGTAAATAAATGAAAGCGCGTTTACTATTAAACAATTCTTATATGCCGAAAGACAAATGAGTTTTAAGAACACATGGTTTAACAGTATCATAATTGCACTAGCTGTGACTGAAAAACAGATTTAGATAGTTATTTCAAATTTCTGTAGTAATTTTGTATCAAAAACTTGATTTGATAATGAGTGTGTGATTAAATCAAATTTCGCATCGAAGGGCTTGAAGAAAGTAGTGATATAATTTTTCCATTTTAAACATGCCAAAGAGAAGTGATAATATATACAAATTTTGTTTAAGAAATTGGACATGGCAATTATATTGGAAAGAAATATTTGTACAAAAGCATTTATATGATACCAGTTTTGGGTATGGAATTAAGAACTGGGGTCTTAGGGTTTCCATCCTTGCTAATAGAAAAACTGGATGCGTAACTGCATTTGAACCCTATCACGGCAAGGAGACTACAGATCAGTTGGTAAGGCAGGATTTACTTTTACAGCTCTAAATGTTTAAAATCTTGTAAACAAGTGTTGAAAAATGTACTGATATATCGCGAATGTCATTTTACAGACAACACTTTTATTTTGGAAAATAAATTGTGTGATTAAAAACATGCTGCAGATTAAATTGTTTGGCCCAAAACAGTCCGACAAGTAAGTAAACACATCAAAATTCCTACAATAAGTTTTTAAATTGCCCACTTGATGTGTAATATTTTCATTAAAATGGTCATTAATCGGTAGAAACTACATTTTATTATTATTTCATCCATGTTGAGATGTGTTAATAAACACCTGATATAAAAGTAATAACGTCAACTAAGGAAAAGTTATATTTAAAGTGCATAACCCATAAGTTGATAAACAAGAGACTAAAGACGCACACTGAGAAAATACTCAGAGACTACCAGAATGGCTGTAGACCGGGTAGATCCACTATAGATGCTATACACACATTAGAACAAATACTCCAAAAAATGTGGGACCACAATATAAGAGATTCATGTTGCTTTTACAGACCTTAAAACTGCTTTTGTTGTTTGACTAAAACTGGCCGTAGACTAAATTGTTTTGCTCGAAATAGTCTGGCTAATTAAAATTCCTACAATAAGTTTTAAAATTGTCCTCATTTATTAAGATTTTTTATAGATATGGGATCATTTATTATTAATCGGTAACAATATGAAATTATATTAATTTCGTTTAGTATCATTGGCACCATTTTTAGTTGAGATTAGTTGATAAACGACTGATATAAAATTATAATCTCAACAAATAAATCAACTAACGTGTTTGGCCTTTACACCAAGAAATGGCAGCCGGAAAAATGCCGCAGCGGTTGACGAAAGTTCCACTTGTTTACCAAAACTTCCTTTGTTAATTTAGTGGTGTTATATTTTTTTATAATGGTCCGAGATCTTTTGTCACATCGTTTGATTAATTATCGTCTCGCCGTACATTTAATGTGCATCACACATTGCTTGCTCTAGGGACAATACGCCCTTTTACCACAAAAAGCGGAACCTTTTTAATTAATTACCAACATTAAAACTAAATGGAACAAATAATACCCATTTTAAACGAATTGTTTTAAAAAAAGGAGGAACGCAATTGGCAGAAATGTGCAAAAGCACTGTTGATCACAGAGTTTCTTAGGCCGACACCGATATAAAAGAAGAATTACTTTGTTGTCTGGAATTACAAAGTCGCACAACTGGTACCCAAGTCTACTAAACTATTAATATATATATACCGAATGTGATTCACTTGTCTGGAAAAAGGGTGTTGATTTATGTACCGATGGAGCAGCAAATATGACCGGTAAACATTCAGGAATCGTTACAAAAATAAAAGCAGTAACCGCAGATGATATGATATTTACACAGTTTTATACATCGGAAGTATTTGGCAGCAATAAAAAATATCTTCCTAACTAAATGATGTAATTTTTCAATAGGTAAAAATTGTAAATTTATTAGGTGCAACGCTTGAATTTGCGATTGTTTGTAGTTTAGTGTAAAGAAATGGAGTCCAACCATGAATATTTGTTACTTCATGCAGAAGTGCGATGGTCATCGCGAGAAAGAGTTTTGAAACGCTTAATTGAATTAAGAGAGGAAGTTGAATCTTTTCTATATCAAAAAAACTCTCAATTGTCCAAATTTTTTTAGCGACATTAATTGGGTTGCCAAACTGTCAGATATATTTTCCTTCATAAATAAATTAAATTTAGTTTAGGGATATAACAATACCATTTTTAACTTATACAATAGATTAACTCTTTCAGGCTTTGCGGTATCCAAACTGTAACACATTTTTTAGTACTTGCGGATCACAGTGGTACAAAAACTGTACCACTTACACATCTTCAATTGCTACTAGTAGGCCAAAAATTGTTAACGCGTATTTATTGGCTGTAAAAGTCTAATTTACACCATAAGCGTTTCTATATTGTACTTTTCGCGTCCACAGGAGATTGTTTTAGGTTAAAAATCGTAGTGTTTCAGTGTAAAAGTGTTATATACCGTCCTAAGGAAAATGGCTTGTTTAGTTCCGTTTTTTTTGTTAATCCTAAGAGCCACAAAGTGTTAAGAAATAAACGCAGATACCGGCAACTTTAAATTTCAATGCCATGCTGTATAGTTTTACAAAAATGGGTACCATCCAAATGGAATCGTGCTTAATATGTACCACTGTGTCTTCAGATATACAATAATAGATTGGGTTTTCATAAAAGAAAAATGAAGGAACTGCCATTTAAGTCGAAAAATTGGTCATATTCAGCGTTCTTAACAGAATTTGAAGATCTTTCCTGTGACCAAGAGTCAAATATAGAAATATAGAAAATTTCGACAATGTAGAATTGGATGCTGCTTCTTTGTTAGACGATGACAATTTGATTGATGTCGAAGTGGATAATGTTTATTCTGATGATTCCGATTCAAACATAACTTTAAGCCAGCTTCGTTTGAAAATTATTCAATTAACTGATGTCCCTCCAAGATCAATTCAATGTAGTTGCACCTCCTCCTTTTCTTGGTTATCCTCGAGTTTCAGATATTGTCCAAAAAATTAAAGATCCTTCTCTATACACATTTTTTAATTTTCTTTGTTCCCGACCACATTATTGATAACTTGGTTTTTCAAACAAACTTTTATGCGTCTCAAACATATTAGGCTTCGGGCAAACGATTTCAATCAATAAATGTAGTAAAAATACATTTCTGGGTATCAATTTAGTAATGGACATTAAATCCCTACCAAGTAACAAGGATTATTGGAGTTCGAGTCCCGATTTGCATTATGCCTACATACCTCAACTTAAGCCAGTAAATAGATTTAGTTGGCTTCTAAACACTATTCACTTTAATGACAATAACCTTTTGCCAGATAGAAGAGGCCCCCAATACAAGTTGTACAAGGTGCGTCTCTTTCTAGTCAAACTGTCAGAAACTTTGAAAAGTGTCTACATCTTAATCAAAGATTAAACATCTTAGAAACTTTGAAAAGTGTCTACATCTTAATCAAAGATTTAAACATCTTAGAAACTTTGAAAAGTGTCTACATCTTAATCAAAGATTAAACTAAGATACTACCCATGTTACAACTTTTAATTAGAAGTATTACTTATTTAGTAAAATTAACTTACTAAGATTGTAATAAAATTTAAAAAAAAAATCTTCATCAAAGTGTGGCAATTGATGAGAGTATGATTAGGTTTAAGGAAAGAAGCTGGCTGAAGCAATATATGCCTAAAAAAAAGACTATAAAAAGGGATTACAAAATTTGCACATTAGCAGATAAATTCAGATATTTATACAGATTCGAAATATACACACGCAAAACCAAGGACACTATAGAGAAAAATTTATGTGGGCAAGTGGTAAAAGATTTAATGCGGGGACTTAATGGAAACCATCACCGTTTGTATTTCGATGATTATTTTAATTTTTGTAAGTCCATGTTGGAGTTGGAAAATAAGAAAAATGCATGCATGTGGAACAATAAATCATACCAGAACAAATATCCCAGTCATAAAAGAGGACAAGCAATTATCAAGGGGCCAATTCGACTGAAAAGTTGGCAATTCGGGATTGTCTATGTACGAACGGAGAGACAAAAGATCAGTGCACTTATTATCAAGTTTTCATGATCCTAAGGGTACAACGCTGTACACCGGCGTGAGAAAAATGGTAATGACCTTGAGGTGCCATGTCCAAAGATTTGGTTGACTATAATACAAACATGAATTTTGTCGATAAGTTTGACCAATTAAAATCTACTTACGAAATTAATCGTAAAAACCGCATCATATCTTTTTTCAAATCTTAGATGTATGCGTTGTAAACTCTTTCATATTGTATAAGTTACAGTATTGAAATGAACTTTCACAAAAAGATTGCCGTAGACGCGTAGTCGACGGGCTGCTATTAGAAAAATTAATTTCTTTAAAACGTAACACGGAAATTGGCCCTCCATTAAGAATTAAAAAAACACAATCCAACGGTACCTGTTGAAATAGGGCTGCGAAATTCGGCCCATCAGCCCATCGGCGACACAAAAAAAGATGCGCAAATTGCGCACAAAAAAACAACATGGAGGTGCTATATTTACAATTTACCTGGTTCGCGGAAAAAAAAATATGTCGAACTAGGTTCTAGGGCGCTCAATTGCGTTTCGACTAAGTCACACTTTTCATCTTTAGGAGTCTGGATTGACTGCCACCGTTTAAATCTTGTATCAAAATTATTACAATAAATAGTTATTGTCCTAAATAAAGTTTGTATGCCCTTATAGACAACTTTATTTTAAGTAAAATCGTTGCGAAGCAGTTTTGAAAGCTATTCATCTAAAGATGAAAAATGGGGCGTAACGCCTATGTTTCTGCAAAGAATAATTTAAGAAAGGAAAGATTTTCTTGTGGATCACCAATTTGATATGGTAAAAAAAATATATGTATTTTATGTAGTTGCAGATATTGTTGTAAATCAAATAAATTCGAGTCTCACGTTGTTGAAAACTCTTCAAAATCATTTTTAATTTTTAAATGTGCTACTAAATGTAAATGAAATAAAAATGAAAACGAGATGAATATAAGTGATTTCAAACTACATTTTTCCGAAATTAAAGATTTTGTTCTTATTCTTGATGTGGCAAAATTAAAAACGATAACCTATTCGGACATGAGTAGTACCTATGTATAAATACCAGCATTAATGTTACTCTATTCTATATTATTTCAATCATTAGATTTCGCCACAAAATGGACAACAGGCATATTAAATTAAATGCAAAGAAACTTCGAATGGACACATTTCCTAGTCCTAGTTTAAGCACATCGCGAAATAAGAATAATGCGGAAGAAGCCCCACACAATTGGTTAAACTCTAGTTCTGGCTGCTGTAGTAAGAATAGCGGGAATCATAAAAGACCAAGAAAGAAATCGCTAAGAAACTCAAATCAATTCCATCATACGCAAATACCTTTGAAAGACAAATAGAAACCATTGCAGAAGATATAAGGGCGCAATAATGGAACAAATAACTTTATGTGGGAAATTGGATTTGCAGTTTTTTTTTGTATTTGCAAGATTCTACTTTAACAGCGAAATTCTGGATTTTGTGAGCCACTTAAGAAAAGGTGTACTGGAAAAGACATGTTTTCAACAATGGACGATTTCTTTAAGAAAAGCAAAATCTTGTTTTAGTATTACTAGCGATGGAGCTGCTGTGACTGGAACCAAAAAAGCGTTTAAAGGCAAATGCTTAAGGCGGCGCCACATATTACATTCATACATTGTATTATCCATAAACAAGCTATTGCGGTAAAAAAGTTGGCGCCTGAAATACATAAAGTACTACAAGAAATATATAAAGTACTACAAGAGGCGATTAATGTATTACATTTATTAAAAAAAGCTCTCTCAGTAACAGACTTTAAAATATTATGTAAGGTGAGCATGAAAATCTGTTATATCACACTGCGGTAAGGTGGTAGAGTGCTCAACAAAGTTATTGAACTTAGATATGAATCGAGTCTTTTTTTGTTAAAAAAAGAAAAATTTTGCAAATTGGCAGATATATTTTGTGATAAAAAATGGCTTGGCAGTAGTTATGTTACCTTGCAAACATGTTTGAAAAAGTGAACACCCTGAATCTGTCGCTTCAAGATAAAGGAGATATTTTGAGGATGTGTGAAAAAATAACTGTATTTGCACTTTGGAAAGGGCCGATTTTTAACGGAAGTACCGTGAAATAGGGTGACATTGATCTTGCCGGGTGACTGATAACCATTTCCAAATTATGCATATTCGAATTTAGCGCGCGTAATACCGACTTAATAAAACCGCCAATTTCGCCATTATTTTCAGAGTTAACGCGCGAAGCAGATTTGTATTGTGCAATAGTATTTTAGAGCTGTTTTTATGCTTAAATTGGCTGCTAAAAGGATAGGTGTTTTCAACATAGATTTTATACTTCCGAAAATTTGTGTTGTACTTTCGCGTTCACCAAATTAAGTCAAATTTTCGTAACAGAATCGTGTTCGTAGATAGCTTATACTTATACACTCGTAAGCTCATTTTACTGTTTCTGTCGTTTAAGGTCAGATTGCTATTTAAATCTTTGTTCCGTGGGGTGAAATTGATCACCACCATGGGGGGCGAAATTGATCACCATTATGGCGTAATATTAATCGTCAATTTTGAAGGTTTCACATTGAGTAAAAAAAATGTAACCTTAATTATTTGATAATAATAGCGTTTTATATCCCACCAATTATATTTCAGATATTTAAATAGCCAACAGCATATAAAAGAAAGCTAGGGGCTAGGAGGTTTATTGCGTTTTTTGTGATAAAAAAAGCACTATATAATTTTTGCAATATTGAAAATGTATTAACACACGAATATACTTCATCATAAACATAAAAAACCGATTATGCAATACTGTTTTACAAAGTTATACCAATTGGAAAATTTTATAGGATCAATTCACCCCATTTCACGGTACCTACTCAAATATTTTCATCATTAAGTTATTTTGTCGTTGAAACCGAATTCAACACATTTCAAATTAGAACAACTATCCTTAAACATTTTTTTGGAAAATTTAAAATTGGAGTTTTCAAAGCTGTTGGAAATTTATGATATGAAGACTCCCAATGGATATTCACACCATTTGTCGAT
The DNA here is from genome assembly GCA_947652605.1 of Elmis aenea. Classification (NCBI taxonomy): domain Eukaryota; kingdom Metazoa; phylum Arthropoda; class Insecta; order Coleoptera; family Elmidae; genus Elmis; species Elmis aenea. The sequence goes on from OX393584.1 coordinate 20,310,543, forward strand.
ACTGTGAAGATTCAACATCTGCCGATCCCTATACAAGAACAGCTTGACATCAAAGAAGATGGTAAATTACGATCCGAAGAAAAGTCACTATAACTTTTGGATGCATATAAAAACTGAAATGCCCGATTTGGTCACCAGAGCGACCGATGCAATGCTGCCTTGTGGCTCAACATATTTATGCGTGCCGTTCTAAGCCATAACTAATATTAAAACAAAATACAGAAACAAACTTAACTTGAAGTAAATTCTTAGGATAGCTGTTTCTCAAATTAGAACAAAATTTAGTGAAGTAATGAAAAAAATACAATTACACTGTTCTCATTAAATGTGCTGTTATTACAGTTTACATTATTCGCTTAATGCAATTAGTCACTTGTTTCGGTTTTATAATTTGTTATGATATTTTTAAGTTACGGAATACTGTGATTATTTAAAAATATTCCTGGTACACTTTTGTGCGCTACCAAAAAAGTTTGGAGATCGCTACTCAACAGGGTGCGCTAAAGTATTTTATGTTTTTATGTACTCTATTTTTTAACGTAAAAAAAAATAATTTACATTATATTGAAACATAATTTTTTTCATGACGAATACGGTTAATAATTTATAACGCATATTTTTTGTTTAGAATTTTGGCAAAACGACCAATTACAGACGTTATAGCGGTTATACCAGCCCCCTAGGACCCAATAAGTTCGCTGATGATAAAATGAATTAAGCTAAAATTAATTTAAGACGATGTCTTAAAATTAAACTCTCTAAAACAAGGAGTATTTATGTTTATATATACTCAATATTTAACGTTAAAAAAAAATATTACATTATATTGAAACATAATTTGTTTCATGAAGAATAGGGTTAATAATTTATAACGCATATTTTTTGTTTAGAATTTTGGCAAAACAGCCAATTGCAAGCTTAATCAAATTAATACAGCGAACTTCGTAACACAAAGAACGATAAAGAATAACTAAATAGATTGGAATGCCCTAGATATCTTTATAAACTGTAAATTAAAAAAATTACAACAGTTATTTACGTTTGCGTATTGAACTATTAAATAAATATAATTTATATTATATTGGAATAGTAATTTGTTTTACGGAGATGTATTATTATAAGTTGTATCTGTAAACCATAAAAGATCATATCGATAAAAAATTAAGTAGCTTCTCATGTTATAAATAAGTCTAATAAGGCAGAATTAATAAAGAGTAATTCAAACATTGTATTTGCATACAGCACTAAATCACTTTTATAAACTTCAAATATATGGTTATTTCTTTTCAATACTGACAGGATTTTGCAACGTTGCAAAAACTTGGAAAAAAACGTTTTAAAATACTTGGATAATATTAATGCCAGCGACCAAAGTCATGCTATTACAAACGAACATCAGGATGATAGATGATTTATAGATTTCTAAAAACAGATCGTATAACGTCGCTACTCTGAAGATCCCATTATTTTCTATCGATATAAAATGCTAAAGCGTGCCTGAATTTCACAAAAACTCTTGTATAACACGAATTTTAGATAGGATCGGTTTGCTAATAGGTTATGAATTATTAACCCGTGCCAAATTTACAATAAATACTTGACGATCATTCATATTTCAACGCGAAGTGTGTAGTTTTTGCTCGTTTACATTCTGAATCAGGTTTTGCTTTTAATGAATAAATATTTGCAACCATTCGTTGACCACTTTACCGCGAAAACAAATATTATGACGGAAAAAATAGGTCAGGCCAGCTGCGTTTAGGTGTGCAGATTGTTCACAGCACAATCAAAGGAACGGCATTTTCATTGGGTTTGTGCAGGGCTATTATTCAGCCAGAACGCGCCGGTACGCAGTACCCGACAGACAACGTTTAAAGTACCGTATGCCAATTGACCATTCGTTATTACAATAAGAAAGTAATTCATTTAATGAAACTTCTATTTCTACATCAACTGTAAATTGCCAAAAAAATTTTTTTTGCCAACAATATGATTGGCTTACTGTTGATAACGGCAAGCTTAGTTGTAAAAAATGTTACGAAGTCGGTATAGTTTTAATATCGAACAAACAAAAGGTGTCAGGCTGATTAATGATCAAATCGAACTGAACAACTAAATTTATAAAGAAAAAAAAAATTAACAAGAGAACACCGAGGGCCATAAAAAAGCGCCCAAAATATTGGAGAGAGCCAAAAAGAACAACTTTCTAAAGTTGTCACTAAAATAGCCGATGAAGAAACGAAAAAACTTTCGAACTGAGTATAAGGTCGAAAGAAAAAATCAACCGTTCTTCCATTTTGGAGCTGAAATTAATTTACAAGAACTTAATGGAATGAGTATCGGAAGAATATTGCATTCTGCTACTGCTTGTGCCAATATTATTTCGTACATTAACACTGACATGAGAAAATTGTGGACAAAATAATTAAATCAAATTGTTAATTACCTTTAATAGTTGATGAGTGGACAACAATAAGTAAAAAGTCGTCATTAACAATGTATATTCCTGCAAACCTTTGCTATTTACATATGAAAAAAACCGGTTTAGATTAAATCAAACTCCAAAATGTAACAGCTGAAGGATATATCCTTTCTCTGAGAGATTGCCTGGAATTATATGGTTTCACAAAAACATACTTAAGTGCATATCAAACTAGCGTGACATGTAACAGTGCTGCTATAATATTGGGAAGAAAAAGTAGACTCACTACAATATTTAAGGTTTTAGAAAAAAAAAATAAAAATTAAGTATCATAGTATGTGTGTAACAAAATATAATGTTCCATTTAATTAATCTCAGAATGATATATCCAAATGTCTGTATGATGTTTCCAGCCTACATTCAATTAGAAATAACATACCCATGTTGCATTAAAGGCATCTAATCTTTTTAAAATGTTGCATACCCGTAGGAACAATTTTTAATACCACCCCACTTTTCTTAAAGTAAAAATTGTATTGCCTTTTGCATAGGTAACTTTTATAAGATAACAATCCTTTTTAGTGGACTGTCTAGGCCCACTTGATTTGCAAATATTAAAAATATGGTTAAAAAGAGTCCCAAGACAAACAAGTACAATTGAAGTTTATTTTATGCATAACATTTTTGTTGCAACTATGCTTGAAGACGTGTACATTTTATACAGTATTTTCGGATCCATGCAAGCGGTCTCGTTCAAGTGCTTCTAAATCGATCTAAGATCAATAAACTTTTGCTTCCAAATACAGCTAGATTGGAATTTTGCTAATTGCGTTTCTAAATGGTGCCTGTCCACGTGAGAGTAAACTACTCTCGATAGCAGCGTCGCCAAGGATACAGCCCCTGAGAGTAACTCGCGATTGGCTGTATCCTTGGCGACGCTGCTATCGAGAGTTGTTTACTCTCACGTGGACAGGCACCATAAGGCATTTAATTCTAACCAATTGAACACATCTAACTTCAGATTTGTAAAAATAACTTCATCTGGATATTTCATAAAATTTATTGTTTCTCCTATTTCTCTGAACTGCACAAATGCATGACCAACTTCATAAATAATCCGCTCCGCTATAAACGAGGCAGTGTATGCTTGTACTTCCCCTTGCGGAGGATACCAAAACGAATGGCAAAGTAGCGCCTCCTGTGAAAACCTTCCTAACCTAAATAATTTTTTTTAAAATAGTGATTTGTGAAAAAAAAACAATTGAACGAAATGTGCGTTGTGTGTCACCCAAAAAGGAGCAGCGTGTCACTGTTGACACGCGTGTCATAGGTTCGCCATCACTGTACTACACTATAGAAAATGCATAAAACCTTCAATTATTTTTTTAAATGAAGCAATACTTTATTTTTTATAAATGTAGGTTTATGTTTATTACAATCAAATATGTTTTTCCTGATGTCATTTTTCAGTTGCTATGCCATTACAGAACAAAAATTAAAACTCAAAAAATGACGTAGGTGATTATAGGTCCAACGCCTTTTTTAGTAAGTACTAAATAATGTGTTTGCTGACAAATAAATATATTTTTATATCACTTAATTTGCACGTCATATTCATTGCTAATTTCATCTTGGCCTACACGTCTGAAACATATATTACCGTTGATATGCCTGTTTTATTGTTGAATAACAGAAGTATGGTATGTATGTGTAAATAAATACAATAGTGAGATACAGCGAATCCAATAAAACCACTCTAGAACGTATTTTTTTTTAAATAACCTGTGGATACATCATTTTATTTAATTTAAAGAATGTGAAAGGGCATGTGTGTTTATTATTTATAACAATGTTTAGGTAAACTCGTATGAATTTTCATGGATGGTGTTCAAAATTGTATTTTTAATTTTTTAAGGGTAATTTGGTTTTGGGATAACTAAAAAACCTTGCCTTCACTTAATTAGAAAAAAAGCTACTTGGCACTTAATAAATCAGTTTGCAAAACACGAGACTATTTTAAGTGACAATATTTCTCAGTTAATTGAAGTTGATTTAATTACAGTTATATTTTTATATTTTGTGTAGGTAACACATTTTATTTTATTTGAAGAATTACTCACACTAATTTTACGAAGAGATTTTCTTATCAGCTATAGTAGGTTATGATTTCTTTGGCAATTTCGCGAAACTAAATCAAGACTTAAAAAACTTTGTAAAATGTACATCAAATGGTTGTTGAAAATGGTTTACAATTTGAACTAAATTTTTTTGATTAGGTGTTTGAACCGAAAATATTTACGTTATTGTGTTCTTAAGGGATAACTTAACATTAAAGTTGTACGAAACGAAAACATTATACCGAAGGTGGCTCGTGTTTTTATGGGCTACTTTAGACAACGGAATGATCATAGAAAATTCATTACCGTCTGAGTACAAACAAAGCTCACACGTCGAAAAGGATTTTTCCGCAATTGGTAAATAAAATAAACGTAATTTTTGCATTGTCTGATTGGACTAATTCACAGTTTTATGAACATGTAAAAGCGCGTTTTAAATTATACAACGCTGATTTACTTGTTTACAAAAACATATTTCAACAATAACAGGGTTATGGCTACAATTGTCCAGAGTCAAACTCTTTTACTTAAAATAAAGACGGAATCGCCTTGTTATTATTTCTTTAACACAAATATTCCATATTTAAATCAACTAATTACATGAGAATCACGTATTTTAATTTGTAAACGATCAATTTCTATATCCAAAGCACAGCTACGCGAGGGTTTTTAGAAATCCGATTAATACAAACATCTATTGTTTTCGCAACCAGATCAGATTTATGTATTCATTTGCACTGAAAAAAAAATGTCGAAAAAGCTAAATAGGTAGAATTCAATCTAGAGGTCTTGTAAGTGAAGTGGATAATTTAGTGTGAAAATTTCAGTTTCGAAATTTCAGTTATCGAAGTATTAAATCAGGGTAAAAGTTGCGTAATATAAAATTGTATTATTATTTAGAAAGAACACAGGGCAAAAAGGAACTGTATCAAAATTAACAGCAAAATTAAGACTATTTAGAAAGGCTCGTCAAGTTGGCAAATGACGTGGAACAAAAAATAAGAGAAAAATAATTTGGCAATTTTTGTAAATTGTAACAATCGCACTCAAATCAGTGGGTTTCCACGCAGCCAAGCAAGATCCAGTTATGGTCACGTTTTTTGGAACCATTACAGTTCTATTTCTTTTCGCATTCATCAAAGCCTTGGGAAAAATGATGTAGTTGTAAAATCAAATTCTAAAACTGGGTGGAGTGCAAGAACGGAAGCAGTAAAGCCCATTGACAATTATCTTGAGATGATTTATCAAACTCGTGTAAATACGTTAGCGTTAGACGATGAGAACACCTGTGAAACCAGAAGGAAAACACTTTTTTAGGAGTCTGCAAGAACGGAAATATGAAACCTTCGTAACAATTATTATCTTGGTGATTTAAAATTGTATTATTATTTAGAAAGTACACAGGGCAAAAAGTACCGTATCAAGATTAACACCAAAATTAGGACTATTTAGAAAGCGTCGTCAAGTTTCTGCCAAGTTAAAGATGTCGCGAAACTGCGTGTGCCACATCGTGAGCTTCATATTTAGCACTCTTGGTTTCAGTCTATTTTGATAATAAGCCTTTTCAACAAATGCTGCGTTTTGAATGACGATTGGACATTTAAATATTTATTTACAAATTTAAATAATAAAGCTGCTTGTTTATTTTGTAATAAACTATTGCTGTATTTAAATAATACAGTTTAAAGAGGCCTTGCGAGGGCACACGGAGGATCTTCAATCAGATGCTGACAGTAATGTAGGCAATTTTCTAGGCTTACAAACTTTTCGACTAATTTCGACCCGGTTGCGAATGAACATCTAACTTATGTAAAAAATCATTCTGAACCCACATCATATCTTTCTCCAAGTGTTCAATATAAACTAATCCATCTTATGGCATCTACTGTTTGGCAAAGCATAAGAGTATTTCATAAAGTCAAATATTCGTTATGAACTTAGGTTCGTATTTGCCTCTGATTAAGCACCTCGTAGAAATATTTCTTCAGAAGTGGTTCGTTGAAGTTGATTTTGAAAATAAGAAAATCTTGTTAGAGTGTAATTCCTTGGTTTTATTCAAATGAATCTAGAAGATGCTCAGCGCTTAGTTAATGTTATCTCAAAAAAAGCTACGAAACGATGAAAGAGCATTACAAGAATGTCGGTCTAGGTGATGACAACCCTGCTATGATGGGTGGACACGAAAATGGTGTGGAACAAAAAATAAGAGAAAAATAATTTGGCAATTTTTGTAAACTGCAACGATCGCACTCAATTTAGTGGGTTTCCACGCAGCCAAGCAAGATCCAGTTATAGTCACGTTTTTTGGAACCATTACAGTTCTATTTCTGCAAGAATAGAAGCAGCAAAGTCCATTAGCAATTATATTGAAGAGGTTCTTTTAATTCTTGTAAATACGGAAGAACCGATCTCTTTTACCCAGAAGTTATTTGCGATGCAGTTAGATCTGTGACGAACAAGCCCCCAACACAAGTCAGTGTGGAACGTATGTAACCGTAATTGTTTTGTGTTTATCTTTAACTGTACCAAATAGCATGTCAAAAACTTTGTTTTATTAGATTAAAAAATGACCAAACCAACAGAGAACCGTAAGATGTAGTAGATACTTGTAAAATTTTAAAGTGATCGTGCTTTGAAAAACATGAATGTCGTAAAAACCAGATTTTGTTTGGTGCGATAAACAATAAACATGTCCATAAGAAAGAATAAAATAGGGACGAATGAAGTAAAAACATAATTGAAGAAAATTTGTTATGACGACATAAAATAAAATTAACGAGCTAGAAAACTATTTCATCAAGCACAACGAGTATATAAGCGAAAACTAAGTGAAAAAAAATGTGAAAAGAACCCATATACTTATATAGGGTAAATGAAGATGCTTGATAAGTAACAAGTGCTACGTACCAGCAGGGATCATACTGTGTGCTTTTCGGTTAATACAGTATCAGAAGATTTAAACCTTTGCGAAATTAACGTAGATTTTGTTAAAAAAATTGCTGTTCATATTAGGAGAAAAATGGATCCGGATTGTGATGAACAGAGCGCCTATATGCATGGCTGCATGAGGAATGAGGCGCAAATCGTAATTCACAATTATGCTAGTGGGAGAGGTTTCAAGCAAAACAATGCCTACTAAATACAGAATGCTACTCAGGTATGAGTATACGTATATTAATTGGTATATCACCTAAATACCACTAATTAATTGCAACGAAATCAGAGTTCTAGACAGTTCAACGTCAGCTGTACCACAATTTACTTAAATGGGAATCTAATTTCTGTACCCCAGAGGTAAACTATTGCAAGTCAATTTTTTTCAATTTTACGATAAGTCCACCATACGATTCTTATGTATTATATCTGTAGTAGCGGTAAAACGTTGTAAGTCCAACTGTCACCCATAAGCAGAAAAAAGTTTTTATAGTATTGTAAGTCACAGCCTGCTGTAGAGGCCATAACATCGTATGTCCACATACGGCAGTCTTCATCTTCTAGGACCACAACAAAAATATTGCAAGTCCACATACAACAGTTTACCCCGGAATTGGTTCTTCATATGCCCACTAGTAAGCGCTTCTTACATTGCAAGTCCATGAGAGGTTTTATTAGACAGGTTATGTTTGTGTTATAATTTTTATTATTTTTGTGGTAGTTCTTCAAAGAAACAGTAGATTTTATACATTATTTTTTATTATAAATAAGTAATGAAATAAATAATTATGAAATTTAAAAATTATTATTCAAGAGGCCAAATTCTGTTTGAATTTTGAAAGAAGGCTGTTTATTGACATGTAAAAAAAAAGCACCCTGCAGATTTCAGAGAACCAGCGAAGTGAGATACACAGGTCGTTCTGGAGTGGAAATAACATTGATTATAAAAGGCTTTTTATTGTAGGGCGTGTTGTTGAGGAAAGCGTGCATCGAAACAGAGAAAGAGATGGCAGCCGACATGGCCGCCGAAAAAGAACATTGCTTTATTCATTCGAAGTAGCTGGTAAAGTGGTTTCCGTCTGCAAAAAATTGTTTCTTTCGACTCTTAGTATCAGTGATGTTTTTGTTAATACTGCTTTGAAAAAAAAGTTAACTGACGGACTGGTAGCTCCTGATAAGAGAGGGCGTCATGTTCCTCCAAATAAGCTTCCAGAAGAGGTCAGAGAATCAATTCGCAATCATATAGAATCTTTTCCAAAAATAGAAAGCCATTATAGCCGAGAACGTACTTCTAAGCATTACTTGGGAATGACTCTTGTGATGATTGTGACAGTTATAACACACAACTAAAAGAAGCAGAAGACGAAAAAAAGGCTCTTACAAGAAGAATACGACCTACACTTGGCAGAGGCAGATAGGAGATATAAGCTGAAAGCAACTGATAAACAAGAATCCCGCCTAACTCCTTCTAAAAGCCGAACTGTCATGATAGATTTACAAAAATGCCTTGCAACGCCACTTTTTAAAACAGTCAGTCTTTTTATCTGAGAAAGCTGTGGACTCTCAATCTAACAGTTCATGACTCAACTACAAAAAAAAACTACATGTTTAATGTGGGATGAAACTGTTGGCGGACGAGGAGGTTGCGAAATTGCATCCTGTTTATACAAATGGGCCAACGAGGATTTAAGCAGCTCTTCGATTGAAGAACTTACAATCTGGTCTGACAACTGTGCTTGGCAAAATCGAAACATTGATGGTGGCCTCGTACTTTTGGTTATTAAGAAAACAACTAAATAAATTTTATTTGGTTGTTTTTAATAAAAATGGCGTTTGACGGAAGTACGGAGAGAAAAACTTTGGATCCCCCTACATTTGTTTTTATCCAAGTCTCGTAAATAATTTTCCTGATTACTTTTTTTCATGCAACAGATTTGTATTGCAAATTTAATGCAAGTACACATGTAGGTACTATATTCTATTTAAATATTTTGTAAAAAAAGTACGTCACTTTGTAGTTTCCTTTACACTTTTAGTTTTTTTTCTTGATAAAAAAATGTTAATCGGAACAAATACAGTAAATTCTCTATAAATGCAACTTCTATAAGTGCATCATACTCTATAAATGCATTACTCCATATATGCAAAAACATTCTATAAACGCAACTTTCAAAAATCAAGCTACCCGTAGTAAAAACTGTCAGTGTCACAGTCAATCAATCAATCATGGAGAAAGTTAATTTAACGATTAAGGATAAGTGTGAAATTTTAAATAAACTTGAAAATACTAAAGTGAAAGACATTTTTTTTACATAATTTTAAAATAGAAAGATTTTAAAAATATTTTTAAAAAATGGTTTCTTTTACTCTCTAAATGCATCTTTTTTTCTATACATGCATTTTTTAAAAAACATTTGAATCCAACAATGTTGTATTTAAACAGTCATGGTCACGTTTTTTGGAACCATTACAGTTCTATTTCTTTTCGCATTCATCAAAGCCTTGGGAAAAATGATGTAGTTGTAAAATCAAATTCTAAAACTGGGTGGAGTGCAAGAACGGAAGGAGTAAAGCCCATTGACAATTATCTTGAGATGATTTATCAAACTCGTGTAAATGCGTTAGACGATGAGAACACCTGTGAAACCAGAAGTAAAACGCGACAATTGTTTAACTGAATGTTAATCTATGATGATATAAATGACACTTTTAGGAGTCTGCAAGAAGGAAATATGGAAGCTCCGTAACAATATTATTATTTTGGTGATATAAAATTGTATTATTATTGAGAAAGTACACAGGGCAAAAAGTACCGTATCAAGATTAACACCAAAATTAGGACTATTTAGAAAGCGTCGTCAAGTTTCTGCCAAGTTAAAGATGTCGCGAAACTGCATGTGCCACATCGTGAGCTTCATATTTAGCACTCTTGGTTTTAGTCTATTTTGATAATAAGCCTTTTCAACAAATGCTGCGTTTTGAATGACGATTGGACATCTAAATATTTATTTATAAACTTAAATAATAAAGCTGCTTGTTTATTTTGTAATAAAACTATTGCTGTATTTTAATACTACAGTTTAAAGAGGCCTTGCGAGAACACAACGGCGGATCTTCAATCAGATGCTGACAGTAATGTAAGCAATTTTGTAGGCTTACAAAAATTTTCGACCAATTTAGACCTGGTTGCGAATGAACATCTAACATGTAGAAAATCATTATGGACCCACGTCATGTCTTTCACCAAGTGTTCAGAATAAACTAATCCATCTTATGGCATCTACTGTTTGGCAAGGCATAAGAGTATTTCATAGTCAAATATTCATTATGAACTTAAGTTCGTTTTCACTTCAGATTAAGCACATCGTCAAAATATTTCTTCAGAAGTGGTGCGGTTCGTTGGTTGATTTTGAGAAGAAAAAAAAACTTGTTAGAGTGTCATTCCTTGGTTTTATTCAAATGAATCAAGAAGATAATCAGAGCTTGGTTAATGTTATCTTAAAAAAGCTACAAGACGATGAAATAGCATTAAAAGAATATCGGTCTCGGGGATATGACAACCCTGCTATGATGGGTGGACACGAAAATAGCGTGGAACAAAAAATAAGAGAAAAATAATTTGACAATATTTGTAAATTGCAACAATCGCACTCAATTTAGTGGGTTTCCACGCAGCCAAGCAAGATCCAGTTATGGTCATGTTTTTTGGAACCATTACAGTTCTATTTCTGTTCGCATTCATCAAAGCCTTGGGAAAAATGATGTAGTTGTAAAATCAAATTCTAAAACTGGGTGGAGTGCAAGAACGGAAGCAGTAAAGCCCATTGGCAATTATCTTGAGATGATTTATCAAACTCGTGTAAATGCGTTAGACGATGAGAACACCTGTGAAACCAGAAGTAAAACGCGACAATTGTTTAACTGAATGTTAACCTATGATTATATAAATGACACTTTTAGGAGTCTGCAAGAACGGAAATATGAAACCTTCGTAACAATTATTATCTTGGTGATTTAAAATTGTATTATTATTTAGAAAGTACACAGGGCAAAAAGTACCGTATCAAGATTAACACCAAAATTAGGACTATTTAGAAAGCGTCAAGTTTCTGCCAAGTTAAAGATGTCGCGAAACTGCATGTGCCACATCGTGAGCTTCATATTTAGCACTCTTGGTTTCAGTCTATTTTGATAATAGGCCTTTTCAACAAATGATGCGTTTTGAATGACGATTGGACATTTTAATATTTATGTACAAATTTAAATAATAAAGCTGCTTGTTTATTTTGTAGTAAAACTGTTGCTGTATTTAAATGATACAGTTTAAAGAGGTCTTGCGAGGACACACGGAGGATCTTCAATCACATGCTGACAGTAATGTAGGCAATTTTCTAGGCTTACAAACTTTTCGACTAATTTCGACCCGGTTGCGAATGAACATCTAACATGTAGAAAATCATTCTGTACCCACTTCATATCTTTCACCAAGTGCTCAGAATAAACTAAACCATCTTATGGCATCTACTGTTTGGCAAGACATGAGAGTATTTCATAAAGTCAAATATTCATTATGGACTTAGGCTCGTTTTTACCAAGCCAAGCCAAGCAAGATCCAGTTATGGTCACGTTTTTTGCACCATTACAGTTCTATTTCTTTTCGCATTCATCAAAGCCTTGGGAAAAATGATTTAGTTGTAAAATCAAATTCTAAAACTGGGGGAGTGCAAGAACGGAAGCAGTAAAGCCCATTGGCAATTATCTTGAGATGATTTATCAAACTCGTGTAAATGCGTTAGACGATGAGAACACCTGTGAAACAAGAAGTAAAACGCAAAAATTGTTTAAATTGAATGTTGACCTATGATTATATATCTATATGACACTTTTAGGGGTCTGCAAGAACAGAAACATGAAAGCTCTCTAACAATTATTATCTTGGTGATTTTTCTAATTCTTGTAAATACTTAAGACGACAATCTTCTTTCACCATAGGCTATAAATAATACCTGACGTTAAATATGTTAGCTCTGAATTTTAAAAATGTCTCAAAGAAGATGCCAATGTCCTACAAAAACTAAATCACCCAAATATCGTTGGCTTTAGAGTGATTGTTAAAACAACGAACGGTGCAGAGAATATAGAATGAAGTTCATGAATCTAATCCTAACAATAACATAATTTCAATCAATACATTAGTCTGATCCCCCAACAAGTCTTGTGCAAAATGTACAACACGTCACGGTTATGATAGTTAAACTGAACTGCTACATTATTATGTATTTTAAATATGTCAGTTCAGTTAACAGCCTAAGTTTTATAAATTTACATTTTACAATTTTAAAAACGACAAAGATGTAATAACCAGATTTGTCAGAATAAATTTAAATATCACCTGCTTCAACTATCTCTAGGAGAAATTCATAATATGAACGTCAAGTTACTAGCTGTTGTGGAAACTTCATTTTTAGAGGCATTAACATTTACATATTTATATCTTTTACAAAACTAAAATTTTTCTGGTTTAAACTGACGAAGTAATTTGTTAACCCATTGTTAGCTCTCACAAATAGCAACTTTTTGTCGAACATTAGCTATTAGCAGTTTGAAATTCTATTGTTCATTAGGTGCCTATTGTTCGTGAGATTTACCGCAACCCGCTAATTTTGGCTTATTGTCGAACTTTTATAACAGAATTTTTATATTTTTTTGAAACAATATGTCGCTTAGAAATTAAATACACCTAAAAATTGTAACCATAATAAAACCGTTTAATTACATGTACAATTAAACACATTTTCCGTCCTAAACTCGATGTATTTTTCATCACAGACAAGGAATTGAAACAAATTAGTCACTTTATTTAATATCATTGTTTGAGAATTTAAATAGCAAGCTGGCAATTAACGATTATTTTAATCCTTTATTAAAAAAATCAATAATTTTGGAATACAACATCGGTTTTGGTCGAAAATATTCTATTAAAGAGCAGCTCTATGCGCCTTCAATCTTTTTCCCACGACCGGCCTTTTAAGGCTTAAACGACGAAATGGCTAGCAAACTTGGAGTATTACTAGATAAGGAAAATATCAAAAGACTAGTGGGTGGGTTTCGACGCCGCCAAGAAAGATCCAGTTATGGTCAGGTTTTTTAAAACCATTAGAGTTGTGTGTTTTCTTCTCGCTTTCACCAAAGCGTTAGGAAAATTGAAAAAACTGTTTTTGTAGTTGTACAATCAGGTTCTACAACTAGGTGGAATGCAAGAACGGAAGTAGCCCATTTACAATTATCTTAAGATGGTTTATTAAATTGGTGTAAATACGTTAGACCAAGAAGAGAAAACCAGTGAAACAAAAAGTGAAGGGTGACAATTGTATAACTGAATATTAAGCTAGGATTATTATACTATAAGGTTTCTGCAAGAATACAAGGGGTAAATTCCATTAACAATTATATTGAAGAGGTTCTTCAAATTCTTGTAAATACGGAAGAACCGATCGCTTTTACCCAGAAATTATTTGCGATGCAGTTAGATCTGTGACGGTCAAGCCGTAATTGTTTTGTGTTTATCTTTAACTGTACCAAAAAGCATGTCAAAAACTTTGTTTTATTAGATTCAAAAATGACCAGACCACCAGAGAACCGTAAGATGTAGTAGATACTTGTAAAATATTAAAGTGATCGTGCTTTGAAAAACATGAATGTTGTAAAAACCAGATTGAATTTTGTTTGGTGCGATAACATGTCTAAAAGAAAGAAATAAAATAGAGACGAAAGAAGTTAAAACATAGTTGAAGAAAATATGTTATGACGACATAATATAAAATTAACGAGCTAGAAAACCATTTCATAAAGCACAACGAGTATATAAGCGAAAAGTAAGTGAAAGAAAATGTGAAAAGAACCCATATACTTATATAGGGTAAATGAAGATGCTTGATAAGTAATAAGTGCTACGTACCAGCAGGGATCATACTGTGTGCTTTTCGGTTAATACAGTATCAGAATTATTTAAACCTTTACGAAATTGGCGTAGATTTTGTTGACAAAATTGCGGTTCATATTAGGAGAAAAATGGATCCGGATTGTGATGAACCTATATGCCTATATGCATGGCTGCATGAGGAATGAGGCGCGAATCGTAATTCACAATATGCCAGTGGGGGAGGTTTCAAGCAAAACAATGCCTACTGAATACAGAATGCTACTGAGGTATGAGTATACGTATATTAATTGGTATATCACCTAAATACCACAAATTAATTGAAACGAAATCAGAGTTTTAGACAGTTCAGCGTCAGCTGTATCACAATTTACTTAAATGGGAATCTAATTTATTTGGTTGTTTTTAATAAAAATGGCGTTTGACTCTTAAAGTACGGAGCGAAAAACTTTGGATCGCCCTACATTCAGGAGGTGATTCCTTATTGAAAATTAAGGGGGGTCTTACATAAAAACAAAATTCCTTAGACGTCTCCTTTCGAAGTTACAACCCCCTAAAGGGGCGCGATAAAATTAGGTTTTTATTTTATTTCTCAAATTTTGATAAATTTAGGAAAATAATATTTGGTATATGTTTTATACTTATTAAAAGGTTTCCCATGGTAATATTTTCAATCATCTCCCACCTCCTCAGGGGGCTGTAAAGTGCGACCCCTGTTGGTTTTCTTATCAGAACTTTTTGGTGGGTTAATATTTTTTAATTGAATTTTTTTTTTTAAAGCTTGATTTATTTAGAAACTTTATTTATTGTCTAGTTTATCTCGTAAAACCTACCGTTTTCGAGTAAAAAATATAATAAGTAAACGTGAACCATCAAATAATCCAATATAAAACGATTCATTTTGGTGGTTGCCATGGTTTGTTTATGTTCATGTTGGGTAGAATTGACGGGTGTAATTTATTTTGAGGTTAACGTAGCGACAACGCTATAACGTCCGTCGATTCTACCCAACATGAACATAAACAAACCATGGAAACCACCAAAATGAGTAGTTTTAAATTGGAATATTTGATGGTTAATGTTTACTTACTTTATTTTTTACTTAAAAACGGCAGGTTTTACGAGATAAACTAAAGAATAGATAAAGTTTCTAAATAAATCAAGCTCTGAAAAATAATATTTTTTATTAAAAAATTTTAACCCACCAAAAAGTTCTGATAAGAAAACCAACAGGAGTCGCACTTTTCAGCCCCCTGTGGAGGTGGGAGATGATTAAAAATATTACTAGGGGAAACCTTTTAATAAGTATAAAACATGTACCAAATATCATTTTCCTACATTTATCCAAATTTGAGAAATAAAATAAAAACCTAATTTTAAATTGATCGAATATCCTAAATCAAAATAGTCATGTTTTATAGGTTATTAGGTTATTACATATATATGACAAAACCGTACTTTGGACATTGCGTACGAGACGGTAACATTTGCCAGAATGCCATAGGTTTCACTTAAATGGACACACACGTGTTATCAAATTTACAGCAATCTGCAATACGTCCAAATTTTAGCTCCCGTAAATGGCGGGAATTATAAAATATATAATAGAATTTATTATTTATGAATGAAATAAAAGAACTAAGATATTTTTTCAAATATAATATATTTATATATAATATAAAATATTTAATAATATTTGTTATATATAATAATTTCAATAAAATTTAGAATTAATCATATTTATAATTGTTTCAAACAAAGGAGACGTCTAAGGATATTTTTTTTTGAAAGACCCCCCTTAATTTTTGACAAGGAATCACCTCCTGAATTTTTTTGCAATACTTAAGAAACACCCTGTATAGCTCAAATATTGCCAAACACTGATTATTATCCAGATAAAGTCGAAGTTTACGGTTCTGGAATAGAACCTACGGGAATTCAAAAAGGAAAACCTACAACATTCTTTATAGACACAAGAATTGAAACCACACAGGAAATACCCATTAATTAAACTGATAATGAAGATGGTACTTTTACAGTTGATTATGAAACACCACAGTCTGGAACACACTCTGTAACACTTCATTATAGGGGCCTTAAAATTCCAAGTACTCTTAGGCCTAGCACACACAGAGCGTTTTCTGTCGGGCGACTTGGGTCGCGCTTTTGTGAAGTACTAGCAAGTGCATGTACGCGTACACACATAGTCGCGCGACTTTGGTCGTCGTATGTGTGTACGCGTACATGCAATTGCTAGTACTTCACAAACGGGCGACAGAAGTCGCGCGACAGAAAACGCTCTGTGTGTGCTAGGCCTTAAAGTACGGAGCGAAAAACTTTGGATCGCCCTTTTGTTTTTATCCAAGTCTCGTAATTAGTTTTCCTGATTACATTTTTTCATGCAACAGATTTTTATTGCAAATTTAATGCAAGTACACATGTACCATATTTTATTTAATTATTTTGTAAACAAAATTACTTCATTTTGTAGTATCCTTTACACTTTTAGATATTTTTTTTTTGATAAAAAAAAAATGTAAATCGGAACAAATATTTAAACAATAAAAAATATCTTGCTGGTATGAATGACTGACAGTATGGGTGAAATCATGTAATCCGGAAGCAGATATAGATGATGACGACCAGAGATGGAAGACGAAACTGAAGAAATTGATAAACAAGCTGATGACAAACTTTTTGATGTTGATGTCGTTAGCGATGACATAAAATGTTCCAAGGAGTCAAATCAGTATGTCAAATATAAGGTTCAAGTCGAAATAATCGACGCGATTTAAACGACTTTTCAACTTTACTTTTCTTTTAAAATCGAAACCAGAACATGATTAATCAAAACATTTGAGCAACATATAAATAAACATTTAAAGCAACTTAACACGGCCGTCTCTTAGAACATAATTTGTAGCTTTAATGTAATAAATTACGTAGAAGTCGTGAAATCCCATGCAGATTTGGACACGACGTACACAGACGAAACAAGTAAAGAAGTGTAACTGGGTTACAAGTTTATTATAAATTCACGAAACGTTTCCAGTTCTTTCGCAAACCGACGCTTCTTTCACGTACGCAAGTAAAACACAAACAAGATGTCAAGAAGCTACGATTCGTGATTGGCGAGATGCCTTTTAGTTTAAATTGAGTTTAAGCGAGTCGACGCAACACCAAATAACTTGCTCCAAGAGAAAATACAATTATTAAGTTTTTGAAACCACAACAATTTCTTTTTATTGATAAATCCCAAAAACAAAACTCTTCTTTAAAGGAAGTTGCATAAAACCAATGACATTTTTTACATGTCATTTAATTTATCTAACTCTTATTACAAACAATTACGCGTTTAAAACACGCAGAGGTGGACTGTCCTGACCCACCAAGACACCACAAAAAAAAAACCGGTGATTGGTCCATTGGATTAGCTGCTTTAATGATTTTGATCATTTTTTTTTAATTTACAAGCAAAAGCATTTATTAACTCATTTACATACTTTAAACAATAGAGTCGTTTAATCGGTGTGATTGTGTTTAAACAATCGAAAAGTTGAACTTAAGAAACAAGTTTTTCATACTCTAGCTTTTAAAGCATACATTTCTGTGCTAAAATACATTTCTTCAATCTTTATTTATGTTACACACATGTTTTGCCTAAATGTTTCACATTAACTTCGCACTTATTCAAGTAACCAACAACTTCTTTCGGGGCTGTAGCCATCTCTTTCCAAATCTAATTGCGCCCCTTTCAACCTCCTTAAGCCTGCCCTCGAACAAATCATGTTTTGTTTATTAAAAAAAGCAACTCTCGCATTCACAATACCTTCTCATACTCCGGATCACAATAATGATGTCTAGTTCCCTTGTAGCTCTTCATTTGTACCGTTTTGCTTAACACAAAACATTCTGCTACGTACTTTATTATCACCCCTAACACACCACTCGCTTGCCTTTCACTCCCCAACATTCCACACTCCTTAATACACACTCTCTTTGTGTATTTTTATTGCTGTGTTAGATGGATGAAGGTGCCTGTGCATTTTACCCCGATATAATATATTATACATGCATTTTTTTAAAGATACAGCCTTCGCAATATCACACTATACAGTATGATTTGAATTCGACGAAATTATAGAGAAAAAATCTGGTATTTGCCGAGATACAAATGACAAATTGTACATTATTGAGTCATCTGAAAGGATGGTAAAATGACAATATAATAAATAAGATAATTATTTGTGTGATAATACAACATTTCCTCTACAGAGAAGACCCTGGAATATTAGATGGGCATTATTTTCACACCAAGAATTTTGAAGTGGTGAAAGTGGGTAGAGATAATCATGTAATAATAATTTACTTGCCTACCCATTCCGCCCATAAGATGCAGCCACTAGATGTGGCTTTCGTGGCTTTTTTAAAGACCTATTATGCACAAGAAATAAGTAATTGATTAAAACAGAATTATGGACGTGTTGTTACTGTATATCAGATTGAAGAATTTTGGCAGAGCTTACATGAGAGCAGCTACTTTAGAAACGGCCGTCAACGGATTCAGGAAAACGGGGTTACATCCATGCAATGAAGACATCTTTAAAAAGCACGACTTTATCGATAATAATGGAGCCACTGCAAACGTAGAAGATGACGGCAAATGTAGCAGAGCCCCAGGCTCAAACAAAAAGATAAAAAACAGAAAGATGTTCTGAAAGTTAGGAAGGCAGTTCTAAATAAAGGCGAAGTAACTCCGACAAAGAACCGGCACAACATATCTGTAACTCCAGCTGATATTATTCCTTTGCCAGTCATATCAAAAAAAAATTGTTCAAAAGAAATCTTCTAGAACAGGGAAAGCTGTTGTCGTAACCAGCACACCACAGAAAGAAGAGGATAAGAAATCTCAGTAGCAAGCTAGTAGTCCGATTAAAAGCAGTGAAACAGACTAAAAATGATGAGTACCCTTCGGAATCTGACGTAAATATGACAATGGAAGACTCACCTTCTGGCGATGTTGAAGTGGACGCACAATGCATATTTTGCGAGCAATGTTCTCCAACGATAGATCTGGGGAGCAGTGGATAATGCCGTTCTTGCTTCAAGTAGCCTCACATAAACAGCGCTGGCCCAGACTATATTTGCCCAGACTATATTTGCGGTTTTCGTTCTTAAGTTTTTTGATGTCGATGTCCATTGTTTAGCATATATCATTTCATATCCAGCAGAATTAGGTGAAATTTTAATGTTTATAAGGTTCAAATGAAATAAAGTGTCTATTTTACAGATTTTTTAACTTTTTTCTTTTGCTACCACAATAGAACTTGTCTATCCCATATGAGGCGTATAAATGCAAAAGTCGACATTAACAAATTTTTAAAAAATGACGGATATGATGTTGAATAGCTCAGTAGCAAAATTCGACATTTAATATGAGATATTGAGCATTTAAAGTAGGCATCAAATGCAAAATCCGACTTCTGCTGATGCGACTTGGTTACAAACAGCGACATTTGCAAATTGACCAATAGACCTCTAGCTTTGATTTCACTTGACCAGGGTGGCCTAGTGAGTTTATTGTTTTGTGCTCTAGTCAGCTGTAATTCAATTATTATTGTTTTTGATAGTGTCAGTGTTGTCTAGATATAATAATGGATAACTTAACGATTAAGAAAGCTCCTCCAAACAAAGGGAGGAAAAGAATTGCAAACCCCAGCCAATGGAAACGAGAGAAAGCAAAAATTAAAAGGTAGCATTCTTAATAACCATAATCATTTTGGCTTCTAAATTTTCTTAAATTTTAGATATTCTGCAAAAAATTTACCGCTTTACCCGTCCTGTAGACATAACGGCAAACCTGGTCAGCCTTATCATTGCTGCAATAAGAATAAGGTATCTCTGACATCAATAAAGCGTTTTCATCAAAATTTCTATGATAGCAAAAACAAGATGGACCAGGATAATTTTCTACTGAGGTTTTGTAGATCATCATTTCCAAAGCGCCCAAAGAAAAACGACAATAGAAAGCCTAAAAATGTTTCCATCATTTATAAGATTCGGCGAATAGAAGATGGATCCCTTGTAACAATATGCCGAAGCGCATTTTTAGGAATTCTGGGTATAAGTAAAGATCGAGTGCCACCAAGGGAATGCCGCGGTGGTGACAGAATTGGAAGCAAAAACAAAGAAAAAGTAAGAAAAGTGCAGGAATTTATAGAATTTCTCACGTGCATAGAAAGTCATTATAGTCGATCCAAGAATATGTGGTGTATCTACCTATCATGCGAATTAAATGTAAAAAAACTTTGGCGTATGTTCAATGATGCTCAACAAGAATATCATAAAGTAAAACAATGTTTTTTCCGAAATATTTTCTCCAAAACCTACAACATAGGCTTCGGATCTCTTAAACTGATGTTTGCTCAACGTGCACTCAGTTTAAGGAAAAAATGAAATGTAATTTGGATGAGCCAGCTAAACGAGAACTTATGACCCTGCAGCGAGTCCATTAATTGAGGGCTAAAGCTTTTTATGAGCTATTAAAGCAGACAATGGAAAGTGTTGAAACATTCTCATTTGATTGCGAAAAAAATTTGGCTTTGCCAAAACTACCAGATCAAGCTTGCTACTTTAGCATGCAGTTGAATCTGTACAATTTCACTATGGTGAATGGTAGTTCAAATACTGCCCTCAATCCAACAACAGTTTCCGCATTTCTTTGGAGCGAGGTAGATAGACCAAAAAGTTCAAACGAAATCTCCTCCGCTGTTTTTCATAAGCTATGCAATTTTCGTTTTAGACGAGAAATTGCAGTTGTTAGGCTTATAGCTGATGGATGTTCGGGACAGAACAAAAACTCGATAATGATAGGAATGGCGATGTACTGGCTGCAAGTTTTAGCACCACAGCACATCCAGGAAATGCAAATTATATTTCCGGTTGTGGGTCATTCTTTCATACCGCCAGATCGCGTGTTTGGACATATTGAGAGAAACGTTAAAAAATCCTCTTGTATTGTTTCCCCTAACGAGTATGCTGACATAATCAAAACTCACTGTACCGTGCTGAAAATGGGAGAAGACTACAAAGTCTATGATTTTAAAAAGGAGGCTAAAGAAGTGCTAAAGACCGTCGGCAGTTGGCATTTTAAGATCAGCCAAGTAAAACGAATCATCCCTTCTAAAGACACGGCAGCCGTGAACAATTCTGGTGTTCTAGTACGTGGGGAAGTTCATTATAGAAATGACATTGGTAAAGCAAAATCTATCCTTAAAAAAGGCAAACAAATTCATTTGCTTAAGGCTGAAGAACTGCCGGTGGGATTGGCAGTAACACCCGATAAAATAAAAAGCATTTCTGATTTACTTCGAAAACATTACGGAGATGAGTGGTCAACACAAGAAAATCTGTCTTATTATCAGAATTCTTTTAATAATGCACAGAACAGAACAAGACAGGATTCAGATTCAGATTCCGAAAGTGGTACTTCCGAAGATGATGAGAACTATTTAAGGGTTTAAAAAAGTTACTCAATTTGCATTATTTATTTTGTTTTTTCTTGAAATTTAAATAAATTTGATTTTTTATGTACTGCTTTTATTTTAGATATGAAATGCAGAAACCGACATTTACAATTTTGCCTAAATGCAAAATACGACATTTATCTCATGAAGTGCAAAAGTCGACAACTGCAAAATTAATAACGAAATTATAAATTAAATATTCTTCTTAGATTTTTATGATGATGTGGGTTACAGTTTACAAGTTATAGTCATGTTGGCTTATCAAATTTGAAAAATTTCGTCGAAAAATAAAAAGTAGAGCGGTTTTTGACGTTTTTCTCAGTTTTAGGTTAGTAGTAGATGTCGACTTTTGCATTTAGACGCCTCATATAGGGCATTTGCATTACCTAATAGGGGATTCAGCACCTCTTTATTTTTTAATTTTTTAATAAACATTTTGTTGATATGAACTTTACAGATTTTTTAACTTTTTTCTTTTGCTACCACAATAGAACTTGTCTATCCCATATAGGGCATTTGCATTACCTAATAGGGGATTCAGCACCTCTTTATTTTTTAATTTTTTAATAAACATTTTGTTGATATGAACTTTACAGATTTTTTAACTTTTTTCTTTTGCTACCACAATAGAACTTGTCTATCCCATATAGGGCATTTGCATTACCTAATAGGGGATTCAGCACCTCTCTATTTTTTAATTTTTTAATAAACATTTTGTTGATATGAACTCTATGAAATATCATTAAATATATTATTCCAAATATTTTTACTAGCAATCGAATTGAGGATTTTAATGTCCAAAGCTGATGACAAAGAAAAATCGTCAATCGTCAGTCTAGTCTAAGACGTGGTACAGCTGCTAGCGAAGATAGTGGCAGAAGAAGTCACGATAAGCGCCAAAATTGCAAACGTGCTCTTAAGAAATCAGACTCATTAGAGCTACAAGAAGTGGAAGTGGCTATAAAAGATCAACAACAAAACTTATTGAATTTTCTGACTCTGACGAAAGTTATCGTAGCAGTGTTTTTTTTTTAGGTTCTTCAAATGATATGGCTGTTTCATCTGGAGAAATTCTAGCAACGCAATATGACGCTACGTGTGTTATGTGATGTGAAATTTACTGAAGACCAGAAAGGAAAACTGTGGATGCAATGTACTATGTGCCACTGATGGGCACATAGTAAATGTTTTGCATGTAAAAAATACACTTGTTTGTGACTTTTGTCGTTAAGAAATTTATTTTTTACGATTTCTGGGACACCGTATTTATATATATGTCAGTCCATATAGATAAAATTGTGATTATTTTTTGAATATAACAGCGCCATCGACAGTACATCCATGCACACTTTTATCTGTACGTTTTAATGCTACTAAATATGTACATGAATCACGAACGTTCAATAATATTAAACCACATGGACATAACACTTGCTGTAAAATGACTTGATTTATTTTGAACCGTTCACGTACTCAACCTTCTAACCGTACGTATACATGCTTCGCTTTTTGGATACACAATCTAAATTGTTAAATTTGGTTCATCTCCTACAGAACAAAAACATGAAGAGAATTATTACAAAAGTAATAAAGCAGATCGAGTGGGTATCGTAATGATATCCATTTTCGTTCCAGCTCAGTTCTCTCAAGTCTAAGGTTCGTTTTATTTACAGCATTCAGAATGATGCCGCGATTGTTATCGATTAGACTCAAGAGTAGTTTTAAAATTTGTTTCTCCCCATACCTCTTTATTACTAGATTTGATTATGTGCAGGGATATTCAAATATTTCCGGGAATAAGTGTAAAGACTACTCTTCATTTTTAAAATTTGTTTTGGTTACGGTTATCAGCCAGACACTGACGTTCTAAGTACAAGAAGTATATCATGTATTTGAAAAACAAAAACCAGTGTTATTAATATTTATTCCCCATCTCACGCATCTTGCACATATGTTTTTGGGATATGAAATACGTTTTTAAACTGTCAGAACCGGTAACGACCCCGCGTTATGGATTGGTACTTGGGATGAGTCGACGTGTGCGAATTAATTGGAAATTTTACAAAAGTCGAAAAACAGTCAGGGATCAGCATATCAATGAAAATGACACACTAGGGGAATGTGTCGGTGTAGCACTCTCTATAAAGAAATATTTTTGAATTAAGTGACATGAAAACGTTTTCAAACAATTTAAACAAGTTTTCACGAAATTGTAACAAAACTGCCATGTCTAATATGAGTAGGAAAGTCTAGTACATGAAAGGGGATCAAAATTGATGACTGCAATCGATAATTGTATTAAATTAAACAAATTTTAATTACAACTAAACAAAATAATAAAAGAACCCAATATGCAGTACTAAAAAATGCTAATCGATTAAGTTGTTTGAAATTTAAAAGAGAGGTTGCATCTGTAATAGCGATTTATAAGGAGGGTTCAAAGCGCGCTTGTAGACTCTTTGTTGTCAAGTTAATTCGTAACTCCAGTTAATACATCGCCACGACGCTACAATAGCTCTTCTGGTACAACTACATCGCTATGTGGCCACTGGCCATGCATCGGTCGATCTGTACTTAACTTCCGTTTAAACATCTGTAAATTGTTTGTTTACGCCACTAGTCTAGCACACTAATTGTTCGCTATTCAAAAAGAGGTGTGTGTTGTAATGCTGCATGATGTTGCAGTAGAGTATTGTTAATTATAGAGGCCCGAACAGTCCGTTGTTAAAGAACGTTTGATAACCACAGTTAAGATATAAAACTTTAACAGTAGATCAAAGTATAGACATCTGGGGTTTGCGGCGATAATAAACAGTAAGCAGAACTCCAACTGGTGTTGTAACAGATTAAAATACACCCTTTTGTTGTCTAAGGTCTGTGTGTATAATTTACTAATAATTAATGTAATGTAGTGCAAAAATACTGTTACTTAAGAAAATTACAATAACTTTTATTGAATGCAACAGGATTGGTTTGTTTTTTAAATGAACCTAACTGTATTGAAGGTCCAAATATCCCTACAACTCTATTTTAAATATTCCTAACACTCTCTCCTGTTTAATGTGTTACCCTAAAAAAGTTTTAACGTTTTTTAACTGTTATTTAAAGCTTCCTTAAGTTCGGAACTCATGTCGAACTTCGTCTATAGGAGCAGCGAGTCCTAATTTTTAATATCCTTAATTTTATAAGTTCTCTACCTTTTGCAACGTCCAATTTATTCATCTTTTCCTGCAAGAACTTTCCAAATGCAACCCACCGGCTTTTAACTTCCTGATTGCCCCGAGAGCTCCACCCACTTCGATAGATGTGTTTTGATTTCCTTTTGTACAATTTTAAACTCCATGGCATCTTAAACTTCCACTCAAAAGTGTTTTAGATGCACTTAGGTAGGGGACAAGTACGTTTGAAACTATACCGTCTGGTGAATGCCATTAGTTATATGATTTGACGCGCTCATTTAATCAAGCGTTTAAAAATATACACAAGGTATTCCGAAATTTATTGGATGAGGATTCCAAGATTTTATTTGTTTAAAAAAAAATATTTAAGATTGTCAAACAAGCAATAACAAAATTTGTATAACCCTTAATAACCTAGCGTTGCCATATTGCAACACAATTCGTGGTTGGTCTAATGCCGTTTAAAGTTGACGTTTTGGAAATTTTTCGGTTGGCAATAGCTTTGATTTACTCAAACGGGTTTCAGTTAACATAATTTTGACGTTTGTACATTTCTGGTTTTAATTTATTAGCGATTAATATTGTGTTCTCAATTATGGAGACCAATATGGATCAGTAGTTCAGTACGCACGGTAAGTATTTTTTTTTCTTATTTTGCATGCATAACTGTCATTATTTCTAATATATTATAGTATACTATAAATAATTGAAACTATACGTGAATGAAGTAATATGAGAAATTATTAAATCAGTTATTTTGCATTTTGCTTGAAAACATTGGCGTTGCCATATGGCAACGTTAGGCACTTCCACTGCTGCCAGTATCATAATTTGAATTTTTTTAAACTTATAATTTCAGCGACATGGGTATTAGATTTGCAAACAATTTGACTGTCAAAGAAGCATTGGATATAGTTTTTGGAGATGTTGAAGACGAAAATGATGCCTATAACCCAGTAACAGAAATAGTCATTGCTCCACCTGATGCTGGGATTATTACCGACGAGGACTCTGGGGACGAAGAGGAAGTTGAAGTTGACAATCTGAATAGAAATCAACTCTTAGCAGAGGCTGAGATTGTGAGAATGAAAACATCACATGGGAAAAAAATGTTAACAAAACGTGGATTGAAGGTCAGTTTGAAAGAACGATTAAAGATTTTCCAAACTTCGCAAACGAAGATTTTGCTACCATGTCACCTGTCAAGAAGTTATTTGAATTGTTTTTCGACGATGATATTGTTCAGTTCTTAACATTTTCAACGAACGAGTATGCCATATTTATAAACTGTCCTAATCCTGCAATAACAGTAGAAGAAATAATTTTTTTTGTAGCTATACTAATTATCAGTGGGTACAACGTGTTACCGGGGAAGCGCTTTTATTGGGATACCGATACAGATGTGGGCAATGATATGGTATGCGCCGAAATAGGTTTGAACAAATCTTACGCTTTTTTCACTGTGCAGATAATACTACACCAAACCTACGTGATAAAATGTGGAAGTTAAGGCCTCTAATAAATAAGATTAAGAAAAATTTTTACAAGAATTTTATACCAGAGCGACAACTATCATTTGATGAGTGCATGATAAAATACTTTGGAAAGCACGGATGCAAACAATTTATCCGTGGCAAACCAATTAGATTTGGCTATAAAGTATGGTCTTTGAATACCGTGTCCGGATATCTTGTAGATTTTGACATCTATCAAGGGAAATCTGTCAATCAAAATGAAATGTATGAGAAAAGTTTTGGAAAAGCTACTGCTCCGTTACTTTCAATGTTGGATTTTTTACCAGAAGAAAAAAAGCTTTTACCATACCATCTGTATTTCGACTATTTATTCACCAGCGTAGACTTGTTGCGCTTCTTGAGAGAGCGGGGATACTATGCTACAGGAACAATACGAGAAAATAGAATTCCCAAAAATAATTTACTGCCTTCTAATAAAGACATAAGTAAGGCCAGCAGAGGGTCATACAAAGCTGCAATATGCAAAGAAGATGCCGTTGTGGTTGTTAAATGGGTAGATAATTCTGTGGTCTCTATTACATCTAATTGCCACGGTGTCGATCCAATTTCTACCGTAAAAAGGTACTCCCGAAAAGATAAAAAAAATATTCAAGTGCCGAGGCCACACATCTTAGGGTAATATAATAAATTTATGGGGGGAACCGACAGGATGGACGAGAATGTTGGAAAATATCGCATACACATTAGACATAAAAAATGGTATTGGCCAATTTTGTCTTGGTTGATAGATATTTGCATCAAAAAATGCATGGATGTTAAAACGTAGGACCACCAATATGCCGCAACTACAATTTCGTCGTGAAATTGTACAGGCTTATTTGAGTAAATACGGGAAATCGTCAAAAGGTGCTGGGAGGCCACATTCTTCAGCAAGTTTTTTATCCGGTAGAGTTTTGGAGGACGTACGTTATGATGGCATTAACCACTTGGTTAATAAAATACCAGACAATAAAAAGTGGCGACGTAGTGGCGAAAAATGTAGTTCCGTAATGGGAACGATGTGTACAAAATGTAAAATAGGATTGTGTGTACTTGTGTAGGCTGTTTTATAGATTACCACAGCAGAAAATAACTTCTTTAAGTGTTTCATCTATTTCTATTATAAATATATTACAATTAGAGTATTATTTATCTTTTATTTCATGCCCTACCATAGACCAACAAAAATAAATATTTAGTAGTCAAAGCGCTTAGCGTTGCCATATGGCAGCACCTGAAATGAAGGGCTGAAAACTAATTTTTGGCAAAAAAAAACTTTATTAGCCTATAATATATGCTTACATGAATATCTTTCTTGAATTTTTTTAATAAAAAAAATTAATTTAGCTTATTAAGGATAATATTCATAAAAGCACTAATTTTTATTAAGGATTTAAAGAAAATAATATTTTAGTTATGTTACAAATAATAGTTTGTGCGTGTTTGTTTTGTACACCGAGTTCAATGTTGTAACAAGTATTTGGAGCTGTGCATGGGTAGCGAAACCAGTAAGCGTTTTTATTAGAATCCGTCGGCTGGAAATGTAATGGAGACTGTTTCGAGACTCCAAAGTAATTCTGCTAATAAAAGGCCAAATTATCACAGATACATATTGCGCTAATATTCTAGGTATATCGTTTCAAAGTTATAAATTAAAAGTTAACAGAAAGCGTGGTCTTAGTTCATGGCAAAGAACTTTCACACAGTTCAGATCGCCAAGGCTGCTTTGGCGTCATGCAAGTTCGAAGAAATTATTCATTTACTGTACAATCCTGACCTGGCACAAAGTGACTTATGTCACAAAGACAAAACAAATATATTTATGTTTGAGGAAATTATATTAATATAAAATTGTATTATTTCAGTTTTTTCCACCCCATTTCGCGCATATAAAAAGTGCTCCTCGTTAAATGCCAAGTTGAGATACTGAAATCAAGTTGGCTCAACATAAAAAAGTAGATGTTTCGCTTCAAACCATTAACAAAAAACCAAAGTTTTCGCAATATGCAAGCGCCAGAAATTATAAACGTGTAATTACGTTTAAAGGACATTGCCACAACAACAGTCGTATTCAGAGTTCACCTTGGTAATTAAACAAAAGGTCCTTCAATTGTTTCTGAATCAGTCTCTTTTCACACTCGTGACTTGTTGTTTGAATAATACTTTTCCCTTTCATTTTTCGCATTGAGTCTGTAGATGTGCAAGACGGGCCATAGGCAGAACATCTAGAAAATATTTCCAAAACATTTCAAGGAACAAAAAAAAAGTCCTTTTACTAAAACTTTCCTACAATAAAATAATAAGGATAATATCTAAAAGATCGAATTGTAGTACGGTTCGATCTATATAATAAATTAATTAAAGTAACGCGGTCATCAATAAGAATAATTTTAAATAACCGCATCCTTTAACTAACCTAAGCTTTCCATGGTGTTGTTTCAGTTGTGATAAGCTAGTAATGAATGACTTCCTTAATTGGAACATCATGACTATTATAGATAACTTGAACCAATATTATCTTCTTGGTCTTGTTCAGCAAATCAGTTTTTAATTTCAGCTGCATTTTAATGGAATCGTTAGCGATTAAAACAAAAACCGTCCAATATTTTGTTGGTTCTGGCAATTACAGTTTGGCCTGAATAGCTCAGAAGGGTTTGCTTTAAATTCTGTAAAATAATGTGCAGAAGCAAGACGATTTAGGTTAATTAGACTACAGCTAAACGATTATGATGCAGCGTAACTGAGAGATGGAACACGTATTATTTGAGAACTTAAATTGAGCTTTATTAACAAAAAAAAATTGCGACCAGTTTTTTAAAATATTTACAATTTAGCACCATTTAAAAAGATGGGCCTAGTTTGGCGTTCTTAAGTTTTAAGTTAAAAATCGAGAAATAATAACAGTACGATACGTAAAAACGTTAAGTTAAAACATTTACAAATATTGAGCACAACTAAAAAATGGCGTGAATATTTTAACATTTCTATGAACATGTGGGGTTTATCAGTCACTAATCAGTATTAGCTTTGTCACAAGCAAAAAAACTGTCTGTGGGTGAGTGAAAGTATGTTTAATAATGTGTTTATAAAAATCAACATGGTCAAATCGACACACGAAAATTAAGTAGTTTGTAAGACAATCAAATACACCAACAATTCTTTCTTTGAACAGAATGTAAAGTAGGACAAACAAAAAAAAGTTTTGGGATGATAAAACACGATGTTTATTTATGAAAAACTTTGTCCCATACCCAGTAGAAGCAATATCTGATATTTGTCAAACGAACAAATTGCTAATATAATCTATGAAATTCATAACATACATTAGCAATGAGAAATGGAAGGATCAACGTCAGTGAAATTTGTACCCATAAATAAAGGCTCATGTCATTCAGAAATACAAAGAGTGTTGAATGGAGCAACAAAATCGCAAAAACCAATTTAGCTGAAAATAAAATAAGCAGTTACAGTTATAAATTTTATGGGTGTAGTGAACTTTTGTGTATTAATACAAAAGTTTTGTACAAATCCCATACATAACACAGATTCGGTATTAACAAACTGAAAGAAGTAAAACGACCTGAAAAATTCTTTTGAAGAATACACCTCCACTTTCTTTAAGATATTAAATTGGACTTTCATCTGATTAATCGGTAGGATGGGAACTTATGTACACGTTAGTGTAGGAAACTGAACATATGGTACAGATATGAATGGCGGTGTAATGAAACATTGTGTACATAAAGCTTTATTGGAATCCTTTGGGATTATAGATAGAGCGGAAATATATGCAAATGTATGTTTGGTTGGAGTACATCCAGGCCTTTGAAATTAAGTTTTCTTTATCCGAGGCACAATCAGTACGGTTTGGGGCTAGAGATCTATTCTGCAGTGCATATAAATGCTCTCTGGAATACTAAGTTTTATATTGGAACAAATATATCAAAATTTGTATAAAATGCTAACACATATTAAAATTTAGCCTCGATCGTGTAATGGAAACCTTTTTGAAATGTCATGCATCATTTATGAAACTTATTTAAATTAATAAGATCCGTAACGGTCAAGCCTATTACAATGCCCAAAATAGTTGTTGAAGACCATCCAGTCAATATTTTTAGGCCAACACTTTTTTAAATGCCAGTGTCAGCCTTCAAAATATCTATGCGGTACTTAGCGGTACTACACAAAAGTAACTGTTTACGCTGAGGCTGAAGTTGAAATTAAAGCAAATGTCCAAGAAAAGGAATGTAACACCCTTCCTACCAAAATTATATTTGGGGAACTAAAAGAAGTATTAAACCCTGGTTGAATTATTGGTGAAAAGACGCCGCTAAAGAAGATTGTATTTCGGTATACCAGTCGGTGGAGCTGGTTACTACGGTGTAAAAAAAAACTCTTATAGGCACTCCATGAAACTTAGTGCAGTTGTTTTGATTATGGGCCGTGGTGGCTATCATATTTAATTGCCAGCTGAAATTGATATCTAATACTAAAACATTTATTTATTTTTTATTCGTTTTCTTTTAAGTTTTGGTTTTCATTTGATTTTTTTATAAGATAAGTCTTTTTTATTATGAGTAAGCAAAAACGGACAAATATCCTGAGAAACCACACAAATGTGTCATGAAAACCAAAAATTGTTTTGAATAAAATGCAAATTTGAGTTTTACCTCTAAACTTTATGTATTCTTGATTCTATTGATCAACAGCTTTCACAAAAATTTCATTATTTTAATAGGGTTAAAAATGTACTGATAATATTATTTATTATCTGGATTTTTGTATAATATGCAGGATTTCGACTGGATGCAATTAGAAAATTTTGAAATGCAGATATTCAATCTGCATCCAATCCACTTAGGGCATACAAATTTGTGAATACGCAGAAACATATCGAAAAATTGGAACGTCATTGATATTCACAAAATAAAGAATCAGAATGTCGCATTGAAAAGACAATGTTAAAAGTGTGTTATAACTTGCCATATACTTTTTTTTTTGGTATTTTACTTGCGAAATACTTTTTTTTTGTTTAAATAATGTACATTCAGAGAATAAAAGCAAGTTAACAGAGGATGATTCGGCAGTATGTATTATCCTGCAATCAACAGCATACAAGCCCGACATAAAAAATATTGCAATTGTTTATATGTTAAATTAATATTATATCTTGTCTTAGATGTTATAAATTATATCTATATTCAGCAAACATTATTATACATATGTACCCTAAACAAAAGTACTGGCACGGGGAAAAATGCATTGTTATATTGGCACATTGATCAATTACTATTTGCCTCCCCTTTACTATGGCTATTATTTTTATAGGCTAACATCACTGACTATTAAAAACGATAGCCATGGCAGTCAATGTAATAACAGATGTCTTTTTTAACAGTTGTAGATGGCGAGCGACAAAAGACCATAAGAAATTAATCAAATATATTGATCATTCGTCAAGCGTTTTTAAGTGAAAAGGTTCTCAATAATTTTAGTATGTGTATTGCTATTTCTAAAGTAAATTATAATCAAAAAGAATAGATCAACTCCAATTTTAAAGTTTCATTGGATAATACTGAATGAGAATACGGCGATTCTTGTACCACAGCCAAAAAAAGGTGGTTACTATAGGAATTTTTAAACAGGTAAACAAAATGCGTGACCCTCTTCCCAAAAAGTATGGAGAGTCGTGTCGTAAACAATAAATATAAAATTGACAATCATAATTCTCGAGCCAAGACACTATCTAGAGGTAAAGCCAACGGAATTGAAGATAAAACAAAATAAGCAGAAATTATCAAAGATAATTGCTAAATAAGCAACTGCTTTGAGTGCAGCAAGAATAATATTAAGCCTGTTTAACAGAGCTATTAGAGTAATACTTGTGTGTTTTGTTATTCACTGCGTTTGATTATTTTTAATCGAAACTGTAGCAATTTTGTGCGACATGGCCTTATTTTAACGCATTGTGTACAGGGCTCGATAAATATGTTCACCTGCTTTTACAAATTATCAAAGATAATTTTAATTAAAAAAAAAAAAACAGGTAGTCCAATCGCTGATATCAGTCTTTTTTTTTTGTATTTCTGCGGAGTTCGTTTTTATTAAATTATAGTTAAAGAGCAGTATATTACCTCCAGATTTTAAATATTCTTGTACTATGATTGATAATTAAAACCAAACCGTTGTTTAAATTTAAATTTGACAGTACTTGAAAATAAATCGCATTTATAACTCATTATAATGGCAAAACTGTTGAAAAATCAAAGTATTTCCAGTGAAGGTTAAACAGTAAAACTACAAGAACCCATATACTTATATAGGGTAGATGAAGATGCTTGTTAAGTAATAAGTGTTACGTATCAGCTGATATCATCATAGCCGGATCTACATACAGGCAAATCTAGGCATTAAAATGGCAAAACTGTTAAAAAATCAAAGTATTTCCAGTAAAGGTTAGAAAGTAGAGTTACAAGATCTTGTATAGACAGCAAAATTTTTATTGCTGGCAGGCTGGCACAACTGACTTGCGTAAAAAGACTGTAAACTTATTATAAATATTAATACCTTCTAAATTGCAAAGGAAAGTAGAGTTTCATAATTATACGCCTGATTATTCATAGAAATATTTTAGTGTGGCACAAATGCTACAGCAATAGAATGGAAAAAGATGCTATTAACGAAATAAGTTATAGGACACAGTAATGCCATATACATTTAAAGTGACAGCGCAAACGAAAATGCAAATCCATTGAATAAAGTAAGAACTTTTAATATTGGCGATTTATTTTACGAGACCAACAGTTTTAAGAGGACTATAATTTCAAGTACGTGGCGAAAATAATGCAAGTTTCTTTAGAAGTAGAAACTATTGCTGAAATAAATTTAAACAATAATTATTTATTGGCTAAAGTCTTAGAAGTATCGCATTTTTTATGAACAAAACGACACTAATAATGCTAATTACATATTAAAAGGTACAAAACAGTTAATTGAATAGCGTCCAATTTGTCCATTGCGAGTGGAAGTTTCAAGATTTCTAACCATTAAAACATTTAAAATATTTTAGTGTGACGCGAATACAATAAAATAAAACGGAAAAAGATACTAGCCACTGAAAAAGTTATGAAACGAAGAACCCATAATATTTTTTTTAAATTGGTTTACAAAAAGAGTGAATTGACAAAGAAACAACTAAATTGATATAACAATACAGACATGGATATATCGATAAACCAAATTACATTTTAAACTTAAAAGAGAATGAGGAAAAAAAGTTTTGTTCAACAAACTGAATCGTACAGAATTGAAAATGAGATATTCGCTTTTTTTGTTTTTGTGGTTGCCTTTTTAGTTTTTCGAATTGTATGATTTCCATACTTGTTCTTTTTTTATATACCTGTATCAACGAAATAAACATTTTTTGAAAAGCTTTCAAAACAAAATTTCTAATTCTCCAGTTATGTATCTCAGAAAGACATTAAAATCAAACAAGAAGCGTGTTCGGTATTAAAGAAAATCAACGCAGGAGTTTCACAGGAAAAGTGTAATAGGTCCGTTTCTGTACCACTTGTGATATCCCCATACTAGAAAACGATACGATAGCCACTTTTGCAGACGACATTGCTATCCCAAAGGTCTGTGAAGAATTCGTACCCAGCTACCTGGAGCACTTTAATCCCACACATGAATTTGTCCCCGGCCAAAGGATTAGGCCTAATGACTTATTTATAACTAGTTTACTAGTTAATCATGTCAATACTAATAGATAGTTTCTTCGTTTCCAAGATAACAGTTTTCATTTCTCTACAAAACCTTGTTGAAAATGGATGTGAAAAAGTGTTTCACTAAACGTGTACAAGAGGCATTAAATGTGGATTGCCAAAAATTCACTAAGCACAAATTTTTAAAAAGTGGCGAAAAATCTTGGAGATGCTGTTTGAAAAGCTGCCAAGAAAAAGTGTTTACGATTGGTGAAGAATTCACCATAAGCAGAAGTGTTTAATTGCATAACCACAAAACTAATTTAAAAAAATTGAATCGTCCATTTACAGTAACGCTGCGAAGCAGAAAGCTAGCGAGGAACCAAGTGAGAAACCTTCGAAAATTATATATTTGGAAGTATAAAATCATAAAAAAGAATTTAGCACTATATCTGTCAGATATATCAATTACATAAGATACAATATATACAGACGAAGCCGCAAGGACCACCCAGCAGCACCAAAAAGTGTAAAAGTAATACATGTTTTGTATAACACGCATTTTTAAACCATTAGAAGGAAGAAT
The DNA here is from genome assembly GCA_947652605.1 of Elmis aenea. NCBI lineage: Eukaryota > Metazoa > Arthropoda > Insecta > Coleoptera > Elmidae > Elmis > Elmis aenea. Next base: position 20,345,467 of record OX393584.1, read on the forward strand.
ATTATGCTCTTAATCATTGATCAAACTAGAAAAATAGTAATATTCTCGAATATAACGAACATAGAAACCTTGTACAAGTGTGATACATTTTTTGTAGACGATACTTTTACATATTGTACCAACATTTTTTTGCAAATGTTTGCGATTCCATGCTGTCACAAACGGACATTACAAACCGCTGGTCTTCTGCTTGCTTCCTGATAAAAAGCAATTTACTTATAGAAACGTTTTTATGTTCGGACTGAAAAATGTGCTAGTGTTGGTTTACTTTTAAAACCAAAAACAGTCGTGGCAGATTTTGAAGTTGAAGTTCATAATTCTGTACGAGCAATGTGGCCAGAAACACAAATCATTGGATGGATGTGTCTTTCATCTAGCGCTGCTTCACGATAACGCCCGACCTCACGTCTCCCGTCAAACCCAGGAACTTGTAAAAGTAACAACTTTGTTAATGCATTTTTTGACAAGTCGCGAGTGGAGACAACTTTTAAGATATAACTGGTTTTGACTATTCCTTTAAAATTGGTAAAATTAATTAATATTATTAAAGTACTCCAAGACAACACTGGCGCGAAGTAAACATGTTAATAGAAGGATTGCCGGAGACGAATTCATGAGTCCCTTTGCAGGTAGACGTAGCAGCTTATCTTTGGGACGAATTCGTGCACCCTCATCTCAGCCACAGAAAAATTACAAGCAGCTGCTATCCAAGTCAATGATTGAACAAGGAAATAGCGAATAAAGATGTACAGGGTGGACCAAATTCGAATGTTTTACCGGTTACTCGGTTATCGTAATAGATAGCGAAAATCTGCTTTCGGTCTCTTGGGCTATTTTTTTGAGAAAATAACGCCTATGCAATCAGATTTTTTCTATCGAATTCCATTTTGGCACTACAGACGAAAAATGAAATTTCATCATCTTTGAAAATTTGCTGTAACTTCTTTATTTATTAAATTGAAACAAAATGTTATAGAGGTTTTTTATACAGATTTTTATGCTTTATTTAAAAAAAGAAAGTAATTTTTTCTCAGCGTCCTTGACTTTCGAGATATGGCGTAAACTTAAATTTTTTTAAATGGAAACCCTAGTTGGCCATGACTTTATGTGAAAGAGTATTTTTTTAGCTTTTCAAAAATATATAGTTTTATATATTTTTTGCAAAAAATAGCCAAGATATAGCCAATTTTGTAAAAATTCGATCATCAAAGTTAGCCATGATTTCGTAAACAAGTGATGTTTGCAATAATTATTAAACAACTAAACGTCATTTAGAAGTAATTTTCTTAACTTTTAAGCAAATCCATGTATTATTTTGTATTTTATAACTGTTTATAGTGGTATTGTGAACATGGCTAAATTTGAACTCTTTGAAAAGTTTAATATGTTAGAATATTACTTTTTAAGTGATAAAAACGTAGCGGTTGTTTCAGAATTTACTTGGCAATGACGTTTAGTTGTTTATTAATTGCAAACATCAGTTGTTTACGAAATCATGGCTAACTTTGATGATCGAATTTTTACAAAATTGGCCATATCTTGGCTATTTTTTGCAACAAATATATAAATCTATATATTTTTGAAAATCTAAAAAAATACTCTTTTACATAAAGTCACGGCCAACTAGGGTTTCCATTTAAAAAAATTTAAGTTTACTCCATATCTCGAAAGTCAAGGAGGCTGAGAAAAAATTACTTTTGTTTTTAAATTAAGCATAAAAATCTGTATAAAAAACCTCTATAACATTTTGTTCTAATTTAATAAATAAAGAAGTTGCAGCAAATTTTCAAAAATGATGAAATTTCATTTTTCGTCTGTAGTGCCAAAATGGAATCCGATAGAAAAAATCTGATTGCATAGGCGTTATTTTCTCAAAAAAATAGCCCAAGAGACCGAAATCAGATTTTTGCTATCTATTACGGTAACCGAGATACTCCGTAAAACATTCGAATTTGGTCCACCCTGTACAGCGCACATATTAATTTTACTTGACAGCTGGGCATCCAACTATTCTGACCGTTTGGCTGTAAATCAAATCAAATGAAATCTATACGACCGCCCTCAAATGTCACTAATGCAGTTTTGTGAGTTTTTTTTTTAAATATAAACACGTTAAATGAGCTTGGAATATTAAAATGTCTTAAACAGATTTGCACCAAAGTGATTCGACATGAAATAGCCATACATTAGGGTTAATTAGTTACAAATTGACTTTTTATAAGATTAGTACAATTGCTACCTTTGAATTTTACATCATCCGTCTTCAAATATCTGAGAAATTAATAAAAGACTTATAAACATAGTTGTTACTTTATTGGAATACGCAACAGAGATTCACCTACATGATTGTTAACATTCACCAGTTAACTTCATAGATGTGAGGAATACATGTCTACCTTCTGTTCGTTCAGAGACGTCATAATTTTCTTTTACAACAGTTTAAAATTATTGAATTATTTTCGTGTGTATATTAACCCTACCTAGGACCCAGACATTTGCTTTGGGCAAAAATTTGAAAGTTCTCCAATTGCCAAAAATAGTAATACAATTACATATATAGTGTGCCACGAACTTTTAGTTTTCTTAAAAGTGTGCCGCGACATTGTAAAGGTTGAAAAACACTGATTTAAACATTTGAATTAGTAGAAGTGACTGAAAAGCAGAGCTAGTGCAGTGTACACGTTAAAAATTGTGTAAATAATATTTAAGAATCCAAGGAATGCTGTTGGGTAAACCCTAGTTTTAAATTTAGACCCCAGTAAATAAGGTTACATTTAAACTGCTCATTAGTCTGTGTGACTAGATTGTAATGTCCGAAACACCGATTGGGAGTTTTATTTAAAAAAAAATGATTTTCCATAATTTTGATGTGACAAACATTAATAAGCGCAAATAATCTAAAAACTTTACACCAAGGCTTAAAAATTAGAACGTTTTTTAAAAATATTTTTGCAATTACGTTACCAAGTGTTAAAACGACAAGCTTTTAGGGATGTGCAAATACGTGTTACAGCGAAGCGTTCAACAAGTGTTGTAAATGTAATGTGATATTTTTAGGATATCGTTTACAAGTTAACAACTACACTGAGTGCAACCAAACTGCTGTCGATATTTGAACAGCAATCGTGACACGCTGCAAAGTGCATTATTGTTCGCGATAAGGGAATGGTTTCCACGAAACATTTTTAGTGTTATTTGATGTGATCTTGTTGTAACCGACACGTGCAATAAATACGATGCGCATAAGCAAATCGTAAACACGAGTTTCGGTTATTCATTTTCTTTCATGTTATATTAGCTAGCAGAAGTGTGTACAGTCCCAAAAAAGAGTGCTTTAAAGATTAGATTTTTAGACGTACAGCCACATGACTGTATTTTTCCCGACCAAAGGTCGAATACGCCTTGAGCAGACCTTGTAAATCATTGCAATAATGCTCTAAAGTAGTATTGTTACAAAGGCCCCTCAGATTTGGTTAAGCAGACATGTTAGTTAAATGAACGAAATTAGAAAAATGGTGATTAACAATATAGATAGGAAACAAAATATGGACCAAATAAGGTGCAACAAAAAACACAAGGACCTTTATTATAGTGAAGGCGATAAAATAGCAAGGGTGGCCAGTGTTAAACAAAAGTAAAACTCTTGCACAAAGCTAGTACAATTATCTTTTAAGTGTATATAGGTCTAAACTTGCAATGTTTTTCAATAAAATGACACAATGAATACAGAATACAGACAATCGAATAGAACTTAAAAAAGGTGTGGTTAATTTTAAAGAAATAGAGTTATATATATCGCCAGCAGCATAAAGAGAAAAATTGTAATATTTAACTGTTTTGCATAATCGCTTTGCTTATTCAGAAAATGTGATCCTCGAAAGTTACCATTTCTAGATTAATTTTTCGGTAAAAGCATATTTTATCCACTTTGCTTCAATTTAAGTCTTTTTCGCCATATTGTTTTAGTTAAACGGTTAGGTTTCTGCAAGCTAAGATCTAATCTATGGGTTTAACAACGTCTTACGGAAGTTTTCTTTAATCTTTTTGTGTTTGTTGGTTTTCTACCTCTTCACTTACGAGGATGTTGTAAACGGAAACCGATGCTTAGCTTTGCATATTTTTTTACTGTCAGTTGAATTTATTTTAGTTAAAATTCTTTAAACCTTATATCTTTGCCTTCTACAGTATTTAAAAAATTGCAAATGTCAATTTAACGAACATTGCTTTAAAAACTGTGAATTCCAGTGAAATTTTACACAAGTAACCCTTTCATATTCAATTAGGTTTAAAAAAAAAAATATTACTGAAAATAACCAGAAGCGCGTGTCTGAGAAAACCAACCTTTTTAATTTTTTTCTTTAAAGACTAATACAATGACGATCCTGAAAACAGTGCCGCTTCTGGCAGGTGTACAGATGTGCAGATATATGATTCCTAATCTAGCCCATTTTCAAAGCTCTAAGTATATAGGAAAATGATATCGTGGTTTTTTGTTAATATGCTATATAAAAGCATATTTACTTGTTATCGATCAGCATTGGCATGAGCGGCAAAATATTTGTGGCAAGCAGGCTGCTAACAGAAACCGACCCTGCCTAGAAGCATTTTTTTATTTGGCTTTATTGAGTCTTGAAATAAATTCAAATTAATTTTTAGCGTTGCAACATAAAATAAAATATTAAATAATTGTGTTTATTAATAACAAAAACAGTAGCTTTTAACAAGTTATTTATATTTTGTGTTGTATCCCTGTAAGCAATAAATAAAGTCTACAGAATGCATGTTTTTTTAATAGCGCCATTGAACAGCCTTTCTGTTCCATTGAGCTCACTGAACGTATAATAACATTGTAACATAAAAATCGATTTACTGTAGCTTTGATGTGTCTATTCTCATAACAAAGTGAGAATATAAGTACAGGAAAATGTATATTGTAGCAGTGACACCAAGAAATGCTCAGCTTCCAATTTATTTCGATCGGATAAAAATACGATAAAAACCAAAATTAAAAGGTAATATTCATTCCACTTGAGCTTTTGCCACTTTGTTATGAACAGCATGTTATGTAGCGCGCAAAGCAGTTCACTGAAGAAAAAAAAGTTTGCTCTTGTATGTTAACACTGAATAGAAAAATGACACGTGGAAATCTTGGGAATGTCGGAAATAAACAGTAACAATGTTAAAAAAAGCGCGCAGAGGAATTTTATTATTCATATATAAATTCTGTGCTATCAGAGGTAAAATGCTTTTGAGCGCCTTAAATGTATTTTGATAAAGTACGATAAATTTCTTTTAAGTTTTTTAATGGCATGATAAAATATATGCACGCGTCGTTCTAAACTGTACCACTGGCCGTGAAATAGAAAAAGCTATTTATGAAGAAGAGCTTCATTGGCGTTTCGTTACGAAAAGGGTTTTTAAAATTGTTCTAGCCGCACAAAGTTTAGCGTTTTACGCTGGTTGGATAAGCTGTTTGAACGAAATAATGGCAATGTTTTGAAATTAGTTGACATTCCTTCAAGGTTTAACGCAGTGATGGCAAACCACGTGCAAAGAGCTTCCAATTAAATGGTTCACGTATATGACGTTAGTGTTTATTCACACTTTTCGATCTTTTAGTGGGCAACACTGATAATATAAAGCACATCTGTGGAATAGTTTGTTGTTAGCAAATATTCAAAAAACATCGTGCTTGGTTTTATTTGAACAATGGAACTATTAAGCATCGTTCAGTAATTAAACTTTTGTTTATAAGAGATGTAGACATTTTTTAAAAGATAAAAAATGTATTGGGTGAATGTTCTCCAACATATGCGACCGTAAAAAATTGGGTGGCTGAATTTAGACGCGGTATCCCAGATGAACACCGCTCTGGACGCTTGGTCACTACAACAGAAACGGTCACCAAAATCCACGATAAGGTGTTGAAAGATAGACGACTGAAATTGAGTAAAATAGCTAAAGTTGTGAACATTTTAAGAGCGGGTATGCAATATTTTAACCCAAGAATTGGGCACGAAAAAGCTGTCTGCACGATGGGTGCCGCGTTTGCTTACACTCGACCAAAAACTTAGTCGAAAGAAACTTTCGCAATTGTGTCTGGACCGTTGCACCACGACAACGCACTCGCCAATACTGCAATCCTGGTCGGGCAGTTTTTAGCTAAACACCAGATACCACTTGTGCACCACGCACCGTAGAAGGCAAACTAATACATGTTTAGTGCTTGTAAATGCCCAGTTTTTAAAACCATTTTGCGTAGACCATAAATTAATGTCCACGTAGATATTAAAAAACTGTCTTACTTCTTACCTCACGAAGAGGATTACTAAGAACGCACCATCAAACGCTTAAAAATAAATGTTTGACATTGTTGCTGGATTAAATCAATTCACAAACATCATGATATTCATTAAAACAAAGACGCCTACGACCGAACAACCAAAACCTTGCTATATCAGGTCGTTTTTTTGTAGAATTACCCTACTACCACCGCATATCATTATCTTAGTATTATTTATGAATGAATGTGCAACTTACATTATAAATGTTTTCCTAGTTTAATAAATTAATTTTTAATGTCAATTGTTTTTTGTTTCCTTTGTTACGCCTATAAATTTTTGGTTTTGCACTATTTTTCAGGGTAAGTAACGGTTATTCACCATAACATCATAATAATTTGTTCAATTGTGGTTCAAGAAAAATCGGAAAAGTGCAGACTTTTACAAGATCACTTTGTAATGGGGTGCTCTTTATATTTTGTGATAATGCTAAACACACCCTAAGCAATGCATTTCCACCTTTGGTTCGTTCAGAAATAGTCTAAAACAATTTTTTACAGCTCCTCAAACTTTTTCAATTTTCAAGACCTTGCAATTTTTATTTAAAAAAATGTCTGCACGAAGGGTCCCGCGTTTGCTTACACACGATTAAAAACTTAGTCCAAAGCAACTTTCACAAGTGTGTCTGGACCGTTGTAAGAAGAATGCTGCAACTGATTTTGTGCGTCGATTTGTCAACACCGATGAAACTGGGTTCACCATTATACACGCGAGAGACAAAACTCCAATCAAAGCAATGGACAGAACCAAAGAAGGAATGACCTTAAAATCAGCTGGTAAAGTAATTGAGAAGTTTTCTGTGATGTAAAAAAAATTAAATTAATTTCCAAACCGACTAAGGATAAATGGCGAAAACTATGCTAACCTTTTGGATCAACTGCACCAAAGTATTCAACAAAAAAAAACAGGTTTAGCGCATAAAATAATAATTTACCATCACGATTAGCACGTGCCCGCGCCCGATTTGACTCTGATTTCCACTTATTCCGTCAGCTTAAAATTTTTCTTGATGCACAGATATTTTCATCCAATGAAGAGGTCAAAACCGCTGCTACCCTTTATATGCAGGTCTTGAGGAAAACACCTTCAGCGATGGGATTAAAACATCGCTGGACGAAGCGTATTGAACGTTTAGAAGACTATGTTGAAAAATAGAAAAGATTTTGAAAATACAAAACCGGTCCTGCATTGCTTAACTAACCAATCAATATACTGTCCTCGTATATTAAACACTTACAACGTTCAGACATATGAAACATACTTATCTATGTTCGCATACATGTTGGATGATTTTTAGTGATGTATATACTTCTTCAAATGGTTTTGATATCCTTATTGGTGCAATTAATAGCGACAAAAAAATGGAATAATCGTTTTGCACCTTGTTACAGTACTTTTTGAAATTCCGTTTTATTCTTGATTAAAATTGAATTTTTTTGACAAACTAAGTTAATAAAATGTTAGTTTCAGCACAAATGGCTAAAAAACTAAGACGAAAAACTTTCTCATTATTGAATGAATATTATAATATATATATAATAATAATTATCATTATTTTTAACAGAATTTAACGAAAGTTATTTTGATATTTTCTAGTGTGTTTTATCTGATGAAGTTAACATAAAAAGAATGGCACAAAGACTAGTTCGTGCACCACGACAACGCACTCACCCATACCGAATCCTGGTCGGGCAGTTTTTAGCTAAACACCAGATACCACTTGTACACCACGCACCGTAGAAGGCAAACTAATACATGTTTAGTGCTTGTAAATGCCCAGTTTTTAAAACCATTTTGCGTAGACCATAAATCAATGTCCACGTAGATATTAAAAAACTGTCTTACTTCTTACCTCACGAAGAGGATTACTAAGAACGCACCATCAAACGCTTAAAAATAAATGTTTGACATTGTTACTGAATTAAATCAATTCACAAACATCATGATATTCATTAAAACAAAGACGCCTACGACCGAACAACCAAAACCTTGCTATATCAGGCCGTTTTTATTGTAGAATTACCCTACTACCACCGCATATCATTATCTTAGTATTATTTATGAATGAATGTGCAACTTAAACTATAAATGTTTTTCTAGTTTAATAAATTAATTTTTAATGTCAATTGGTTTTTGTTTCATTTGTTATGCCTATAAATTTTTGGTTTTGCACTATTTTTCAGGGTAAGTAACGGTTATTCACCATAACATAATAATAATTTGTTCAATTGTGGTTCAAGAAAAATCGGAAAAGTGCAGACTTTTATAAGATCACTTTGTAATGGGATGCTGTTTATATTATGTGAAAATGTTAAACACACCCTAAGCAATGCATTTCCACCTTTGGTTCGTTCAGAAATAGTCTAAAACAATTTTTTACAGCTCCTCAAAATTTTTCAATTTTCAAGACCTTGCAATTTTTATTTTAAAAAAATGTCTGCACGAAGGGTCCCGCGTTTGCTTACACACGATTAAAAACTTAGTCCAAAGCAACTTTCACAAGTGTGTCTGGACCGTTGTAAGAAGAATGCTGCGTCGATTTGTCAACACCGATGAAACTGGGTTCACCATTATACACGCGAGAGACAAAACTTCAATTAAAGCAATGGACAGAACCAAAGAAAGGAATGACCTTAAAATCAGCTGGTAAAGTAATTGAGAAGGTTTCTGTGATGCAAAAGAAATATTAATTAGGCTAAACTTTTGGATCAACTGCACCAAAGTATTCAATAAAAAAAAATAGGTTTAGCGCTTAAAACAATAATTTACCATCAGGATAATGCGCCCGGTTTGACTCTGATTTCCACTTATTCCGTAGCTTAAAATTTTTCTTGGTGCACAGATATTTTCATCCAATGAAGAGGTCAAAACCGCTGCTGCCCCTTATTATGCAGGTTTTGAGGAAAACACCTTCAGCGATGGAATCAAAACATCGCTGGACAAAGCGTATTGAACGTTTAGAAGACTATGTTGAAAAATAGAAAAGGTTTTGAAAACACAAAACCGGTCCTGCATTGCTAGGCTAACCAATCAATATCCTGTCCTCGTATATTAAAAACTTAAAACGTTTAGACACATGAAATTCTTTTAAAACTGCACATCTATGGTTAATAAAAATGTGTTCTCCTAGGCAAATAACCTTTAACAAATATGACAGTCGATTGAAGGAGAGTGCAGTGGCAAATGTAATACACGAAATATTTGACTAAAATTTTTTCCTAATGAGAAAGTCGAACAACAGATTTTTTTTTGCCCTGACGAAACACTTTCTTAGTACATCTCATTTAATTAGAATTTGTTTTGTCTTATAAAGCGGATATTTTGAGCGAGAGGTAAATAATTTACTTGTTTCTACCCAGAAACGTGTCTTTTTAATAAAATATCTTATTTAGGAACAAACTTCTACTTCGTATATATTCGTTAACGAACATGAAAGTCCACTGTCTTAATACTCTATGTCTAAATGACATGAACTTTCTCAAAATAAATTTCATTTAATATGTTTTTTTTTTCGTTAACGAACATGAAAGTCCACTGTCTTAATACTCTATGTAAAAATGACATGAACTTTCCCTAAATAAATTTGATTTAAATACGTTTTTTTTGGAGCACAGTTTTATCAGAACAGCAGAAACACATAAATGCCATGAACTTGACAAAAAATTTACCTATAGTGTTGTGTAGGTGTAGAGCGTAAAGCAGTCTACCACATGTTCCACACGTAAATAATGTGAAAATCCTTTCAGGTAATTTACATGCTATTCTGCAAAATAAAATACGTGATAAATGACGTCAGGTCTTCTTTCTATCTGATCCCTTCACAAACTTGCAAATTGGATTTGCAAATTATTTTAAGGCGGGTAAGATGTTGTGTTAATTTGCTACAGAAATTAGCAAAACATAATGGCGGTTAGTTATAAATAATCGAATCACACGATAACTTTTTTTTCCAATATTTTACACTTTAACAGTTATAAGACATAACATTTTAAGCAGTTTATAGTTGCATATATTACAATAACTGTGCTATGTAAATACTTTTTATTTTATTGAGGATTTCTGTCTTCTTATTAAGTAACGAATATTTTTTTAAATATCTTGCTCTTGTATTTCTTCATTATAGGTATATACTTCGTAATTATTACCACTCGTAAAAGGAAGTAGTTTAAAATTAGTGGACGTCAACAGAGACTTCTATTATTTTGTTCTGCCACGTATTAATTTTTTTGGTTATTTTTTATTGTAGAATTACTCTATTATTACCGTACATAATTATCTTAGTGATTTATAAGTCCGGTCCAAACTTCTTTAAAGAAGAATGTTACTATTATTTAACTTAAAAGCTAATCAGGCAAAATCTTGAATGCAGGGATTACAATATATTTCGACGTTAGCACCCCATTATATTTAATAATTTCGGCATGCGATAATGCTAGTGATCTTTATTGGAGTTTGGAATTTCGGGAAAAAACCGTCTTGTTTTCACATACCTCATGATTAACTTGCAAGTACCATCGTTCCTGATAACAGGCACTTCAAATCCCACTTACTGGTTACTAGAACTCAGGATAGTTCTTGGGAACGAATCCTAAGACAGAAATAAAAGTTATTACATTCAAACATCAGTTGATCTGACAAAACCTTTATTACGTTTTAAGCGTTAAAAATTAGATGCACAAGTACATTTCTCGGCAAAAACCACTTAAACGTTTTAAGTTAAATTGTAGCAGTTGATCTGACAATATCTTTATTTTGTTTTGGGCGTAAAAATAACCAAGTGCCGACAAACTGTTGTGATTTTATTACGCCATGCACAACTTATTTTATCTGCACACATTTGATTGTGTTATAAAGCAGCTTTCACAAAATCGATTTGCAGATAGTCACTACGACCAAGGCGCTAATGGTTGTAACATGCATGTATGTGCAACAGACGACACAACACTGAAAATATTTTCGAACGGCAATGGCAATCTTTTTGGCATTACCGCAGAAGCTAGTGCTGATTTGAATAATGTCCTTAGTCCAAACACTGACATTTTAGATATCCACTAAAAGAGTAAAACAAGCAATCTTTGAAAAGAGTTAAAAGGGAGAAGATTAGAAAACAACGTCAGTGGCATTTCACACCAGCACATCATCCGCATTTTGGCGGTCTTTTTCTTTTTCATAGCGAAATGCATAAAAAGATTGAAACAATTGCTCACCTGAATGTAAAAGGGTTTAAAAATTCTTTCGCAACTAAACGTATATATTTTTTAAATAAACTTAACGCATCGTAATCTAGATTACAGGTCAAGTAAACTATGTTTCAATATTCTGACAACAGGAGGTTTACTATTGTCGTATCGCCAACAAGCTCTGTACAAGTATGTTACATAATACTCAATAATTGGAAATTCTTTTTAGAAATCCATTTTGTTTTGATATAAGATTTACTTTCAATATTTCTTTTTCCGAATCTTATTTTCCTAAGAAGATTATATATAACCTCGTACCCTTGTGGCCAAATCGTATCCTAAATTTACCGCTATATTTAGGCCGAGGCAGAGCTGTCCAATAGCCGAAATATATTGGTTAGGTCCCGCAAAAGCGCAAGGCCTACGAGTAAAAACTCCCGAATAGGGGAAGCACATTATTTCTTTTACACGTTCGGCATTACCGTATTACTGTACATAAGCTGTTTTCCCAAACCTTTTAATTAGTGGATTTCACATCGCCAACAAAAATTTTGCTTTTAGCACAGAATAACATGCTAAACTCGATAAGAAATAAGAAACATGAAGCGAGAAATTTGACAAGTTTCTATTTGTGAATCGAAATATAAAACGGTGCTCAGTCTACCACCGCCGACACAATGGCAACACTTAAATCTGGCTATTCAATTTATCAAAACCATGTCGATCAAAGAATAATTGCGTTAGCTGGTCATCAGCCGATATTAGACAGGATAAAAATCAGCAGATCAAGTTGTGAATATAGGTACTTACAAAACGAAAGAAATTATAAACGATTATTACCAGAATGTTTTACTAAAAGAAACTCATATAATCGGTTTTACGGACGAAGGAAATATAAATCCGAAACAAAACTAATTCAAACTTTGATGACAAGTTTGCTACATTTATGTGCTGTAAATTCTCTGGTGATTTTAAGCTTTTGGGGGTCCACTAAAGCCAACAGCTTGTAGTACGTTACGGGGTATCCCGACGGGACAGTCAGAGCCTGCGTTTAAATTAGAGGGATTTATGATACCTTATTTACAAAAGCATTTGTAGTTCAGCAGCTTAAGACTTGCTTACAGTAACAAATTTGTTAAACAAACTAGCGATCTACCCATATAGCTTTAGTCAATACAACTTTGTATTGGGTTGTAAACAATAATTGAATGAATTTTATGGAGAAGTTTCATTAGTTTTTGTTGTGACTAAAGCGTACCAAACTTGTAAGAAGAAGTAAGCATGTTGAATACATATGCAGCAGTCAATGATTGTACAGGGTGTGTCAACAAATGCAATACATTTCGTTATCAAATGATGTAATCCGATTCAGAACTAAAGGCATGAGCCAAGATATTATACATTTTAACTGCTGTATGCACAAGATGTACATGATTTATTATAAGATTCCCAAAACCAAGAAGGAATTCATGAATTCAAGCAAAATAGTCTTTTGATGTAATCCGATCCAGAACTATATACATGAGCCAAGATATTTTACATTTTAACTGCTGTCTCAATCGCCGTAGTTCACACAAAACATTTACATGTGAGTGAACTAATTTAATTCGCATTTTTTTTTGTGACAACCTAACGTCAGCTTAATAATTTAGAGTGTTCTGGTTAATGTTTGCAAACAAACGACAACTTGTTAACATGCAAACGTTGTTTAAACAAATAAAAATAATTTTTGTGTTAATAAAGAGATCGTTTGAATTTCGAAAAGTACGGATGTGCCTCAGCGCTCTGCTGATTAAAACGAGTGTTAAATCTTCTGCTGATCAGAACGAGTCAAACCTTCTGCGATAAAAAATTAAAAGTAAAACCTATCTATTAGTGACCAGTGTAAAGGGCACATTAAAAACCGTTGACAAGTAAGTAATAACATTATTAACTCAGTCATGGCATTTAATCCAACGGTACCGCTACAGCCCACATGTTGTTTACAATCCGTCACAAGGCCAAAATGCTTTAATACATCAACCAGTGGCGTACCCTCCCCAGATGCAGATGTAAAACGAACAACTGATACAAATACCCAAAGAAAAGATATAGGAGTAGGTGAGAAAAACACGGAACTTGTTAACGTTCAAACGTTGTTGAAACAAATGAAAATAATTTTGTGTTAATGAAGAGATCGTTTGAATTTCGAAAAGTACGTAAGTTAAATCTTTTGCTGATTAGAACGAGTCAAATCTTCTGCGATAAAAAATATAAAGTAAAACTTATCTATTAGTGACCAGTGTAAAGAGCACATTAAAAACCGTTGACAAGTAAGTAATAACATTATAAACTCAGTCATGGCATTTAATCCAACGGTACCGCTACAGCCCACATGTTGTTTACAATCCGTCACAAGGCCAAAATGCTTTAATACATCAACCAGTGGCGTACCCTCCCCAGATGCAGATGTAAAACGAACAACTGACACAAATTCCCAAAGAAAAGATATAGGAGGAGGTGAGAAAAACACGGAACTTGTTAACGTGCAAACGTTGTTTAAACAAATGAAAATAATTTTGTGTTAATGGAGAGATCGTTTGAATTTCGAAAAGTACGTAAGTTAAATCTTTTGCTGATTAGAACGAGTCAAATCTTCTGCGATAAAAAATATAAAGTAAAACTTATCTATTAGTGACCAGTGTAAAGGGCACATTAAAAACCGTTGACAAGTAAGTAATAACATTATTAACTCAGTCATGGCATTTAATCCAACGGTACCGCTACAGCCCACATGTTGTTTACAATCCGTCACAAGGCCAAAATGCTTTAATACATCAACCAGTGGCGTACCCTCCCTAGATGCAGATGTAAAACGAACAACTGATACAAATACCCAAAGAAAAGATATAGGAGTAGTCCTGAGAAAACATCAACAAAACAAACTAAATAAGCTGAGTACTGGTTAAATCCTCCTACCACCTCAAATCAATGTGAACCCCTTAACAACGATGAATACGAACATGATAACCAGCACCATACAAATGAAATTAAAAAAACACCGAAACTACCACCAATATTCGTACAAGGTGTTAAGGGGGCTACACACCTTCCGTTTATCTGTGCAGTTTATCACGTGTGACGTCATGCTGAGCGATAAACTGTGTGAACTGCGCAGTTTAGACCGGTTTTCACGCAGATAAAAAGTCTGCGCATTCGGACCCTCTTGTGCAACGACAACCTTCGCAGTTTATGCAGTTTATTGTACAGTTTGTTCAGTTGCCGTCATGGTTGCCGTACGGTTTTTGTACCTACACGATGACTAGTCTCAAAAAAATATTAGATTTTAGCATTTATTGCTTCTCTAAAGACTGTCCTTTTTTCCAATGAGGGGAGCAACATCACTCAATAAAATTTAAAAAGCATTTTCGTCCATCCTTAGGTAATTTTTATAATCGTTAATTTCCCCTTCTTCTTGTTACTTATTCAGTAAGTGGTAATCACTGGGCAAAACGCTTCTTTGCAGATCCCAATCTTTGCACCAACGTTCACGGCGTTTTTTCCTTTTTCCTTCTTCTTCTTCTAGTAACAAAGATGCAATTATGCAACAAACTGCGGCTCCTCTTTTTCTGTCACCCATTGAACTTTATTTATTTTAGAACCAAACCTGTCGAAAGTGAAGAGAAAACTGAAGAAAAATCGGGCGAAACTAAAGTTATCCTACACACCTTCAGTTCAGATAAAGGTACAGATTTTCACAAAGTTATTTACGACAGATAACTGCGCAGATAAACGGAAGGTGTGTAGCCCCCTTTAAATATATCACACCGCTTATCGAACTACTTACAAATATTGATTAAAACAGTTTTAAAATTAAAGCTTTGAACAATGAAGAATTTAAAATCCAACCTAAGAGTAATGAAAGATAATCATTAATTATTAAAGCCCTGAGTGAGAAAAGAACGGAACTTGTTAACGTGCAAACGTTGTTTAAACAATTAAAACTAGTTTTTGTGTTAATGAAGAGATAGTCTCGTTTGAATTTCGAAAAGTGTGGATGTGCCTCGTCGCTCTGCTGATTAAAACGAGTGTTACATCTTCTGCTGCTACATTTTAACTGCTGTATGCACAAGATGGACACGATTTATTATGATTCACAAAACCAAGAAGGAATTAATGAAATTAAGCAAAATAGTGTTTTGATGTAATCCTATCCAGAACTAAACACATGAGCCAAGATATTTTACATTTTAACTGCTGTCTACACAAGTTGGACATGATTTTTTGGTTAGAATTTTCATCGTTTTATTTTAATATCTTCAAATTAGCGTGTGTTATTCTTAATTTTGGCATTAGCTGCATTAGACAGTAACAATATAAAACTGCTACAGTCTAAAAAACAAGTATCACTATACTGGTCTACCGTTTCCACAAGAAACTCATTAAGAAATTATAAAATCAGTTAATAATAATGAATAAAACATTCTATTAATTGAAAAGGATAAATCTCGTACATTTTGTAAATTAACGCCATCGTAAAAAGGAACTTTAAACGAAAAGATCCACACCATGTCCAGAAGAGTTCAAAAACTTTTAAAACAAATTCCATTGGTCAACTACGGTCGGAGTCGAGTCTCAAGAAGAAAACTCTCGAAGTTTTGTTGTATTGCATGTGTTTAAAAAATATTTGTGCCACATAATTTAGCTTTTTTGCAATTATTATTGGTACTTTCTTTTTAATTTATGTTATTTTTAATAACATACTTTTTTGTAAGTTTCGTAAGGGGCAAATCTCGCAGCTAAAAAGGACATCGTCGAAGATAACATAACCTTAAGCTATTATTTAAAACAACAGCAGAGCTTGAATTAAAATTTTAACAAAATAATCCGAGTAGCTAAATAGGACGCAACACAACTGCAAAAAAAAAGGTTGATGTCGCGATTGCTGTGTTGATCAAAAATTGGTGCAGATGCAAATTTCTCGTTACTGTTTGAAGCGTTTTAAATAACTTATCAGTAACCTGCATCATGTGTAAAAAAATCGAGGGTAAAATAATATTTTAAGAATATACACGTAGGAAATCGCAGCTTTAAAAACAATTCAAAATGTAAGTAATGTTGACTATCCACAGAAATATTCTGGTAGTGTGTGGTAAGAATAAAGCTGTAAAACGGTAAGCGATGCTCTTCCAATGCGGGAAAACTAGTTAAGAAGACCCACCACGAAATGGCAGATCGTCTTACGAAGGAGGTATGTGGTGGTGTTGTACAAAAGAGCATAACAATTCAGACCAGAAAGAGGTCTGTATAAGCAATAAATTGGTGCATAACTCGCTTATTATAATAAGTCGATGATTTAAAAAATGTTCGTGCTTTGCATTAGCAATACTGGATAACGTCAAACATAAGGTATTATTAAAACAACAGAACTTGAATAAGAAGTTTAAAATCCAAGTAGCAAAAATAAAAAGTAAAGAAACCAATTGCGCCAACAATAGTAGTGTTTGAAATACTGATATGGGTAAAATAAAGGCTATGTTTAAACTTTTATATTTAGCTGCAACACCACTGCAAAAGGAAAAGGAAAGGAAACTAAAATTTGGTGTCGCGATTGCTCAGTGTTAATCAAAAATTTGTGCAGATGCAAATTTCTCGTGAGTTTTGAAAAAAAAAAGTGAATTTTTGCTCCGACTTATCACCACAAATTAAACTTGTGTCCATCATACGCTGGAAACAAAACAACAATCTAAATCGGCGGCTCAAAGGTTCTCCCTTCCCCAAAGAAGGCAATGGCTGTTTTATCTGGAAAAAAGATTATGGGATGCAAAAGGTATTTATGTTTGATTACCTTCCAAAAGGCAAAACCAGCACAGGCGAATACTACGTGAGTATTTTGAACAATTTAAAAGCACAGTTAATGAAAAGCGTGGAGAAGAAAATAATTTTTCACCACGACAATGTAGGGCTTCACATGAGTGTCATTGCTATGGCAAAAATTAACGAATTAGCCTTCGATTTGCTATAACATCCGTCTTATTCGCCAGACTTAGCACCCCCGTACTACCACCTGTTTTCATGCCGGAAAAAAATACCAGCAGGCCAAATATTTTTAGCCGACGACGATATAAAGCTACTGTGGATGTTCATTTTAAAGAACTTGAAAGTTCTGAATTTCATCAAGACATAGAAACTGGATCATCGCTGGTCCAAATCTATCGAGGTGGCAAGGGATTATGTTGAAAAATAAAAGTAATTTCAAACCGCAGTTTTAATTTTCATATTCATTCGGCGCATTTTTAGCCCATCCTCGTATTTGTATCATCATCGTACAAATTAAGGGAAATAATGTTTAGAACACATTATTCTTTAAGTGTCCGTGGTAATTTAACGATGTTTTAGATAAATATGTAATATTCGCATCACTATTATATAAATGAATGAAAATAATGTCGAGAGAACATTAATCTTCAAGTGTCCGTGTTACTTTAGTGATAGGACGTAAGCATCGTCACAAAAAATCTTAAATTGAGGTAATATTACATAGGCAAATTGTAAGGGATGACATGCTGCCAAGATAAGCGAAAGGCAGGATTTCTGGAGACATTAGGACATGTGCAAAGGATAATAAGGACTGGCAGATAAAACGGATTTACGCTGCTTGGAACGTTAGAAACATTAATGATAACGGGAGCGAATTAGCAGAAGACGTGAGCAAAAAAATAAATATGTTACTTTTAACCGGTACTAATATAAAGGTCGATTGTGTTACAAGCTTTTTACTCATTACGTTTTGTTGTTTATTGAAGTAAATAACTAGAACTTCATTATTTACGTTTAATAAGATTATGTAACTCTTGTTTGCAGAAAGTATAACAGGAGGATGCTTATTAAGTAGATATAATTATAAAAGCAAAGGGGTTATTGGATCTATCTTTTTTTAATATAACTGCTACGTACAACCTATTTTTTTTTAAAGAAGCTAATGGACACTGTTATTTTATTATTGCGGCCATAGCATAATAGTGAACACTTTTATTTACAGCAAGATGAAAATCCTCCCCCAAAATGCTGTAACGGTGCGTGCGTTACCAGACAACAATTAACCCATAGCTGGATACATGACCAGACCTTAAAAAAAGACACGAATGGTTGATGAAATGATTCAATTCATAAGAGAAGCATTCCATGAGAAAAGTACGCACTAATAAATGCATTTAGCTGTTTGATATTTACAACTTTATCGGGCTATGCGATATATCAAAATCACATGAACGTGTAGAGCTAATTAGATCGGCAAGCAGCCAATTTGACTTCTTGCACTGTGAATAGCAAAAACATTTCGTTGCCTTTTGGTATACATTATTTCGCAATGTTGGCTGTTGCGACGTAGATAAAAGCGTCGATAGGCGTTAAAACCATCGAGACATTCAAGATAATTTTAAAAAACTTTTTTGTCGAAGGTTAATACTTCTATGAGTAAATTAACGTTACCGTTTTCTAGGCAGCACGACAAATTAATTTGTAAAATCTATTTTTAAAATCTTTTAGTAGTATGCAAGAAGGCATTTGTTCGATAATGAAAAAGAGGTGAAAATAACATTCAGTTCAAAGTAATTGTAGAATACGTTTAAAAAAGCCTGGTACAAATTGGTATATTATGTATAGGACTTGATTTTTTTCTGCCACGTAAATTTTTGGAAAAAATATAGAAAGTGTTCCAATTGCCTAAATCAGCACCGTAGAATATAAAGTACAAGTTTTTAAAGCAACAAGCGATCACTAAACAACATATTTTTATGAAAATACTTTTTTATTTCACCCAGTGATTAAATAGTACTTTAAAACGATTTAAAATATCATCTGCTTTTCGTGAACGCCAGATGTACAAAGACATTATTAAATAAGTTTTCTTATATTTTATTTTAGGAGCGGTTTTGTTCTTTTTCGTTTTCCAACATTCCTTGCTATTGTCAGATGAAAGACTTTCGAAGTTTTCCGCAGGCACAGACAATATTTTCTAAACGTTAACTTGTTCAGCGGTTTTAAGGTTACAATAAATAAAAATCATACCACCGCAGCCATTCAAAATATGATTGAACAATTCGTACTGACAGAAATAATAGAAAAAGACAATAAACAATTCATAGAATTGTAAATTATAAAGTAAGTTAATTAAGCAGATACATTCTGATGATACTTACCCTACGAACGCAAACACTATTATGTGCAATCCATTATATAAAGTACAGGATTGTATGAACCTAATGCTACAGCACATAAAATTGTTAATAACCAGTCTTGATTCAACGGTGACTGAGAATTTAAATAAACATAGTGTCGCATCTTAAATGAAGAGGTGAATTCCAAAAGGCACTAAGTCAAATTTTACTGATTTCTAGATTTCAGTTGATTCAGCAGCCTTATTGCCATTTCTACATGTGTTGAAATGGGTTCAGGTCAAAAGAAGCTTAGTCAACTTCTAAATAAATGTACAAATATGATTTTTTTTCCAAAAGGCACTAAGTCGTGTTGTCAGCCATATTGAAAACTGACTTAGGTTAATTTTGGCGAAAAACTCGGTGTTTCGACTGCTCGATCGTACCGGTGCATAACCTTACACCTCGGCCACTACTGTGTTTTCGTTATGTTGCAAGTGATGTCGGTAAAATAATAATGTGTGACAATAGTAAAGTTACTTTAGAAGAATACAATCAGACTGTTACTGTATCAAAAAGAGGAAGAAAGAGAAGCAGAGATGAAGAAAACTGGGATAAAAATCGTCGTAAATATGCTAGGACTAGCTCATCATCTAAACGTAAGCCTACTATTGATTGTAAACATAATCTTATGCATGGTTGCTTTGCTGCTTCTTTAACAGACGACGACATTACTGATTTTTTTAATAAGATACATAAACATAAATCTCAAGTAGCACAAGATAACTTTTTGATGAAATACTTAAATCCTGCTGAGCCAAAAACAAGAAGACCTAGAAAGGAAATCCAAGGTCCCGTAGCGCTGTCATATTTTATCCGTAAAGTTAATGAGCATATTATTAAGGTTTGTGCCAAAACTTTTTGTTCCATAACACAAGTTGGACGTAAGAGGCTAAACAATCTAAGTAAATATTTCCGAGAACACGGACAGTCTAGGCCAGAACGTAGAGGTGGCAGTAGAATCACTGAAAATGATCAGAATATTTCAAGGTCAATAGTTAATTTTATTTCAAGCCTTAAATGTAGAGAAAGCCACTACGGGAGGGGTAAAAGTGTAAGAAGTTACCTGCCTCCTGAGCTTAGTGTAAAGAAGCTTTAACGTATGTGGAAAAGCGAAGCTAACTCCAAAGGCCAGAAAGTTTGTTCATACTCAAAATTTTTTAAATTGTTTAACCTCCGTTTTAACTTGGCTTTTGGTGATCCAAAAACCAATGTTTGTTCTTTTTGTGAGGAGTGTAAGCTTTTAATTAAGTCAACCAATAATTATAGGCAAAAACTTGAAACAATAACCAAAATTAGATTACACAAACTACGGGCAAAAATTTTTCATCAGATATTTAAAACTGAGGAGCCTGATCATGTTTGTGTATCTTTCGATATGGAGCAAAACCAACCGTTGCCAAAATTATCTTTGGGTGAAGTTTATTATTCCCGTCAAATATGGATGTATAATTTAACTTTCGTTATTCATGGACCTAACCAGAACAAGGAAAATGTCTTCATCTACACTTGGACCGAAAATCAATCGGCTAGAGGTTCCAACGAAGTCTGTTCTGCACTGATGGACTTTATTTCAGTTCTTAAAAAAAAAATTGAACAAGATCCTCACACACCAAACAACTTAAGATTGTTTTCGGATGCATGCTCAGGCCAAAATAAAAACCAAACGATAATAGGCAGCTTATTGAATTATGTAAATAATGTAAATCCAGTTTTCTCTACCGTAGAGCACATTTTTCCAATACGTGGTTACAGCTATATGCCGCCTGACCGAGTCTTTGGTCGAATGCAACAGGAATTTCGAAAAAAAGAGATAATTGAAAGCCCAGAAGAATACTTGCAAGTTTATGAAAAATATGGTATTGTAAAAGTATTGGGTAAAGATTGGGAAGTAAAGGATTTTAAGTCATGTGCAAAAAAAGGACTAAAAGTTAAATTTCCTTACAAATTAAGAGAACAGAGAGTTTTGGTTTTTTCGAAAAATCGTCCAACAGTAGGTATCAAATGCTCGTATACAGGCGACAAATCATGGTGTGCAGTGAAAAAGAAGGTTGCCACGTTCGACAGTGTCTACAGTAACATTTAGAGTGAACCAAACAAAAACTGTATGAGCAAAGAAAAGCAAAAAGATGTGTTAAGCCTTTTAAAATACGTAAGCGACAAACCAGAAGTCAGAAAATTTTATGACGAAGCCTTAAAAGATCCAGCAGGAGAAACTGATAATATTGAACGTGTATATAATGCAAATGAACCTTTTTTTGTAAAAACATAATTTTTGTTTAATTTAATTTAAGTTTGATTTTAAGTTAAATTTAATTAAGGTAAATTTAATTTAATTTAGCTAAGGATGGTGTTCTTTTATTTCATGTAAGAACTTTTTCAAAAATATGAAACTTTGTACCCAATGTTTATGTTAATTAAATAAAAATAATGTTCAATTATTTCAAAAAAAAAATACACTTGGCTTTTTTCATAAATAAAACTAACGTGACCCTAGCCAACCTACTCCAAAATAACTTAACTTAAAATAACTTAACCTTCCCTGCCCTAATCTCAATAGAAGATAAATTCCATTCATTAATGGTGTAGGTGAAAATGTGGAATATAATATATGGTGGTAGGTCACAGGTGGTCAACCACGTGAAAACAAAAAACAGAAGGTGCTGTTTAAAGTAAGGATTTTAACAGCAGTTAAATTTATTTCTTAATTGCGATAATCCAGATTATTATGGAAAAACAGTTATCACTGGCAGCACAGGAGGCAACCTTCACTAAGTACACGACGGTGCACAACCACAGCTTTCAGTCCATGCACTGCACAACAGCCATCATGAAAAAACTTTTCAACGGTAAATTCAGATGTTCGCAAAGTGCAAGTAAATAATCGTCAATGTTATTGCGCCATTTGCAACAAAACAGATTGAAGTAAGCACCTCCAGTCAAATAATCTGTGATATACATTCCGACTAATGACGCAATATTTGAAAAGGTAATTTTTTGTCTTTGGTTTTGGTTCGTCCATTTGTAATTTATAATACATGCGCGTGATCCTTATAAGCCTGAAGTGACAACTTTTTATAATTTGGCCAAATCTGGTGTTGATGTAGTTGATAAGATGTGTGAAAGTTATAATGTTTACCAGATGATAATTTTTGCCTATTGTATTTCATTATAAAATATATTCTAGTTAACTATGCACATTTTTGAGTGAAAAGAAATTATTCAAAAGCGTTATTTTTTATTTATATTGGTTTATTATAAACAAAATACAACTCGATGATACAGAACAATTAACGTATCTTCCCGATACATTGGACGAACTATGTCTCGGTGGGTATTGGGGACCAACGAAGAGTTAAAACCCCATTTTTTATTACACCTACAATTCTTTGCCAACCAGTTAAAAAAATGTCGGAGACCATCAAAGGTGTTGAAAAAAAAAGCAAGAGATAAAAATAATCGGAGTGACGAAGAAAACATACAAATTAGCGGAAAAGCTAGATTGTAGGAAGGCAAAACGTTTTTTACCACTACTTTGAGGAATCGGTAGCAAGAATTAGAAAAACAAAGTCACAACAGTTGAACGTTGTCAATAATTAACAATAAATTTTCACAACCAACAAAATCTGGTGTGGATGTAGTTGATAAGATGTGTAAAAGTTATAATATTGCCCAGAACACTAAGCGTTGGCCTGTGATAAGTTCTGCCTATTTTATTTTATTAAAAAATATATTCTAGTTAACTATGCACATTTTTGAGTAGAGAGGATTTATTCAAAAGCGTTATTTTTTATTTATATTGGTTTATTATAAACAAAATACAACTCGATGATACAGAACAATTAACGTATCTTCTCGATGTCTCAGTGGGTATTGGGACCAACGAGGGGTTAAAACCCCATTTTTGATTACACTCCTACAATTCCTTGCCAACCAGTTAAAAAAATGTCGGAGACCATCAAATGCGTTGAAAAGAAAAGCAAGAGATAAAAATCATCGGAGTGACGAAGAAAATATACAAATCAGCACTTTGTCTCCAATTTTGTAGGCGAGAATTTTTAAATTTTTATTTCTTGTTATAATTTTTTCTTTAGTGAAACGCATCTCGTCTTTGAGTTGTTTACCCGTTACGTCCAATTTTGCCTTATGGTCAATAATGTAGTCGTTATAATGTTGGCGATTTAAAAATAAATGGAATGGATCTCTTGCGTTTGTGTGTTCGGTGATTGGTTCAAAAGGTGTAAACTTCGTTGTCGAATCTATCGTATTGTTGTAACCAATAATTACGTACAGCATAATTTTGTCAGGTGTTTGCTTTTTGTACGCTTACATGAAAAACGTTTTAAGCGCATCTACATTTAATTTAAAAAAATCATGTATCAAACTTTCTTGTAATTACTTATAAAAGATTTTACAAATTAAGGATCAAAACTTTTAGTTTACTATTTTTTTCTTAGAATATTGACCATAAAAAACTTATGAATGTTTTATTTGCAGAGAACCGTCCTCCGAGGAGAAAAGGGTCGCCAAAAGACCCTGACGTGCTGACGGCCGTTTTAGAAAAAAGGGGTATGTACGATGCAAATGCCTTAAGTATTGTAAATAACATTTGGCTGTTAAAAAACTAAAATTTTATTTAATTTTTATTAGATTTGCGTTACCTTAAGAAATCAAAGGAATAAGTCCACATCTTTAAATATTCGTATGACTTTTATAGCAATTCATGCAATTTAAATTGAATTTATCTATTTCACTATGTAATCCATTTTCTTTATTTTCAGATAAAACATAAACTTGGAACTTTTTGCTGCGTGCCACTCAAAATATAGTCACATGGAAGCTATTGCCACGGGGAAATTTTATTTAAAGAGTTATTATTTTTAAACTAGAGTTTTTTTTACAGGGGGTAATTGTCTTAGTACTAAATTTTGTTAATTGATGTTAACTTTTTGTTTTAATAAAAAGTTGTATGATTTATTTATTTTAAAACTGGTTGTGCTAATGGTAAACCTTGCTTATACGTATTATAGGACACAAAAGGCGAGGACAGTTTTTCCGGAATTGCTACCAATAAACGTAGTGTTGGCGACTAAATACACCTTTCGCTGCACAACCTAAGGATACAGGTAGGATACTTTTGTTTTACACAGAATACTTTATAATAAATGTATGGACTATGCAAGTAATTCATTTATTATTATAAATAAGCTTCGTTAAAAATCAATTATCTATTTTATGAGAATTTAATGTAGAAATGCTAAATCAGTTTTGTGGCTAACGTATCTTTCTTGAAACTGGTTAAGCATTTCTACAAGAGGTTTTCAACAAAAAACAAGATAAGTGATCGTTGAGTATTTTTCTAATTAAGCTTTATTCTTTTGTTTAGCCTTAATACTTATAAACAATCCTATGACGTTAAAGTATGCCGTTGTGGGTATTGCCGTTGAAAATTGACGGTGTTACATGACAACAATCCTTGTTAAGTTGTTAATAAGTGGCTAAGAGTTGATTTATTTATTTGTTTTATTTTAATATTTAAGTTGTTAATAAGTGGCTGAGAGTTTTTTTTTTTTCTGCAGATATACTAGGTCTTTTCGATTTATATCGCTTAATCGGGACCAATATTTTACAAATAATAATTTTATATATTAACGATCCAAATATAAGAAACAGTTAAAACGAAAAGGAAGTATCTGAATTTTTGATATATAGCCCAAAGATAAAACCTGGATGCTGTTAAACATTTTCTTGCATTTCACTTGTTTTTTAGTATATCAAATAAGTTTATGAAATCAAATTAAACAGTTTTAGGATTGTAAGGTAAAATAAAACTAAATGTTTTTGCGACCTTTTTTTAGCGTGATTTATTTGATGTAAAGTGTTAACATATTTAAAATTATTATAAAACCAACAAAATCTGGTGTGGATGTAGTTGATAAGATGTGTGAAAGTTATAATGTTACCCAGAACACTAAGAGTTGGCCTGTGATAATTTCTGCCTATTGTATTTCATTATAAAATATATTCTAGTTAACTATGGACATTTTTGAGTAGAGAGGAATTATTTAAAACCGCTATTTTTTTATTTATATTGGTTTATTATAAACAAAATACAACTCGATGATACAGAACAATTAACGTATCTTCCCGATACGTTGGACGAACGATGTCTCAGTGGGTATTGGGACCAACGAAGAGTTAAATCCCCATTTTTTATTACACTTCTACAATTCCTTGCCAACCAGTTAGAAAAATGTCGGAGACGAAAATGTGTTGAAAAGAAAAGGAAGGGATAAAAATCATCGGAGTGACGAAGAAAATATACAAATTAGCGGAAAAGTTAAACTGTAGGAAGGCAAAACGTTTTTTACGACTACTTTGAGGAATCGGTAGCAAGAATTAGAAAAACAAAGTCACGACAGTTGAACGTTGTCAATAATTAATGATACGTTTTTACAACCAACAAAATCTGGTGTAGATGTAGTTGATAAAATGTGTGAAAGTTGTAGTGTTGCCCAGAAGGCTAGACAGTCGTAGTGAGGAATGAAAATAAAAAATTGCTGCAAAAGATAAATTGTAAGTTGGCATAAAGTTTTTTGCCTCTACTGGAAGGAACCAATTGC
This sequence comes from Elmis aenea, assembly GCA_947652605.1. Taxonomy (NCBI): domain Eukaryota; kingdom Metazoa; phylum Arthropoda; class Insecta; order Coleoptera; family Elmidae; genus Elmis; species Elmis aenea. Next base: position 20,371,806 of record OX393584.1, read on the forward strand.
AAAAATTAAAAAAGAAAACGCATAACAGTTATAAAGTTTCAAAGCTGTGCAGAAGAATGTTATGATACCTTCATTGAATTTTTCCAGAAGTGCTGTACACCATTTCTCACGCCTAAAATGTTCATGGACTTAATCAATATACAGATAAAGGAGCCTGTGAGTTGCATTATTAAAGACTGGCACCAAATTTTATTGTGAATAAAGACGATATAGGTATATGATAAATTGTATGGGTGGAAAAATATTGTGCGAGCAAATTTCAAGTGCAGAGAACTAAAGGATCAAACTGTCAGAGAAAAATAGTGTGAAATATTCGCTTATTTTACAAAACAGGATATAAATGCTGAGAACATGAAATTGCAAGATCCAATGCAGCTGTTGTAAGTATTTTTTATTAGTTAATGTGCTGTGGACAAACGAAAACAGACTTAAAATTAAGAGAGTAAAAGCCTTAACCGTTGTAAGACCCATTTTCAGTATTTTTTTTGCAAAGTTCTGTGTCTAAATATTAAAATTTAAAAAACTTTTTGTAGAGGTAAATCTGTTAAGCTGGAAAAAGCAATAAGGGAAACGAAGATTAACAGAAGTGGGCTGGTATATAGAAGAAGGCACCAATGTTTAGCATTTGCGGATGATCTTGTGTTAATTACTAGAAGTAAAGAGGAGTTGAGAACTATAACGAAAACACTGGAGGAAAAGGCGGGAAAGGTGGGATTATATATAAACGAGGAGAAGACAAAGTATATGGAATGGAAGGACGGTGAATTTAAAAGAGGAAACTACTTGAATGTAACAACAGAAAGTGGAAAAGAATACAAGTTTGAAGAGGTGGAAAAGTTCACGTACCTAGGGGCTGTATTCTCAAGAAACCCAAATATAGGCAATGAGATACAGGCAAGAATAATGGCTGGAAACCGTTGTTTGGGAGCACTAAACAGAGTTCTGAGAAATAAAAATATTTCTAGAAAAGCAAAGATCAAAATATACCACACTACTATAAGACCAATAGTGACGTACGCGTGCGAAACATGGACGCTAAACAAAACAGAACAAACAAGACTAGAAGTGTGGGAAAGGAAGGTGCTAAGGAAAATATTTGGCGGAAAGAGAATTGGAGATGGGTGGGTAAGAAGAACAAACGATGAATTAAAAGAACTATACAAAGAAACAAGTATCATTGGGGTTATAAAAGCACAAAGGCTAAGGTGGCTGGGACATACAGAAAGAATGGGGAGTACAAGAATGCCGAAAATGGTAATGATAAACACGATAGGGGGAAGGAAGAGAAGGGGACGACCCAAAGTAAGATGGAGGACGGAAGTGGAGAGAGATTTAGAAACGTTAAAAATTACTGGATGGAGAAGGAAGGCCAGCGATAGAGAAGGATGGAAGAAAGTTATCAAACAAGCCATGGGCCAACTTGGCTCGCAGAGCTAAATTATATAAATCTGTTAAATATTCTGTTAAAACTAAAATATAAGCCTGACTATTGTGTATCCTTTTTAAGTGTGCAATTTGTTAAATTAAGTATTTGTGTGATATAATTATTTATTTACTCCGCCTGGGACGGATGATGGGTGGATTGAGTAGCCCATCGAACGTCACTGCCGGTCCCAAGCCCGGACAAAGAAGCAGGGTTTAGTCATAGAGCTAACAACCTATGCTTGTAAAACCTTATCATGCTTACAATCGCTTAAGAAATACCTCAGATGCTCCAACGGATTTTAAAAAGACACGGAGACAAAAAAAAAAGAATAAACATTTGGAATAAAGATACATTGAGATATACCACATGGAATAGATTCTTAAAAAAAAAACCTTGAACTGGAAGGACTACTATGGAACTGCATGGAAATAACACCTTTACAAAATGGTCGATTTCAGAATTCCAAAAAATATAAAAAACACACCAAGAGGCAGAGAAATGTAAAAACTTTACCTAAGAGATAAAACAAAAAAAAAGCGAAGAAACGGGCGTTTTAAAAAAGCCCAAAAAGTGATAATGTTGATAATTCCTTTTTCAACAAAATTTATGTTAGCTAATGTGTGAATTTTTATACCCGTATCTAAAATGCAACATATAATACAAAATTTATAATGAATGGGGTATTTTTGGTTTTCTTATCCCGAGTTTTTACAAAATGTCCCAGGTTTGTATGTATAATTTTTAAAATGCCCCAATCAAAGTAAAAGCATAGAAATCCTAATTAAGCATTATGGATTGTGGAAAATTTTCAAAAGAGAACGATTTTTCCTCTTTTTAAAGAAAAGGGCGTGAAAATTATATCCAAAAAGATAAGTTTTTTATAAGGAACACAGCAAAAAGTTGCTTGGTAATGCGAATTGAGTCTCACAGCTGCTTGCACAACTTGCGATTTGCCAGAAGTCTCCAGTCGTTGCGTAAAACAATTTTCCTACATTCTTATCAAAGATTCTTTCGTCTTCTGCATCCCCTGACGACGATATAGTGGTATTCTTAATATAATATATATTTTCAGATAATCTAAAAGATGTAAAATCCTTGGTAGTAACTCGTACATAAACAATTCAAGCAATTGCTGTGCAAAATATGAGACGATATACCTGAAGAATATCTCGTGTTTCATGCGAAGCATTCGCTCGTTCTTTGAGGCTATTGCAAAGGTGAGGGATTTATTCATTTTATTAAAAAATAAATTGAAATGGATTACTCCTCTTAAAAGAAGAATTGAATGACAACATTAATTTTAATTGTTTCAGATGTATTTTTTGGCTACATCTAACATAGAAGTTAGTATTTTATTGCGCTTGATACGCTTCACGCAATTTTGATTGCAAGTCATTACGGAAATGTTAATATTCCAGTTGCATTATTCACAGCCAATATGTGCAACGATTCATTGGACATGAAATGTAATTCATTACGTAGAAAGCAATGACACTATGCACAGCACCATTATCAATAATAATTTCTTGAATTACGATATTGCAGCTTGTTGCAGTAACCTAAACCCAATCGGCTTCTGTGATATTTAATAAACTTAAAACAATCGAAATTTCAAACTGAACGCGCTTAGCACAAAACAGGGTTTGCCGGTAGAAGCAGAGCCGGATCTACGTACAACAAACTTGAGGAGTTGCCCACTGGCGCCCGACAAAATTACACTAACATACATGTCTTGTATTGTTTTAAGTTTTTTTTTCAAATCTATACATGGGATTTTAAACTAGTAACATAAAAGACGCGAATTTGACAGTTGGGTTGTTTCTATTGTTTTCTTTCTCGTCAGGCGTTTATCTATCTGTGATTGTTGAGTTGTTGTAAGTAAGAATGAATTTTTCCCCTTCTTATTTTATTTCATAAATTCTAGACACGAAGAATATTATGTTGTTTTTTTTCCAATGGAACTTTTGTATAATGCAGTGGTGTCAAACACACGGCCGGTGAGTTTCATGCGGCGCGCAGTCCGAAGCTTGAAAGTAATATTATTAAAATAATGAAATTGGAGTTATAAATTTCAAAATTTATGCTAAACCTTACAACTATAGCTGCACTTAAAGATGAGAGTGTAAAAGAAACGGATATTTTATCACAGATAACAATAAACTCAGAAGACACTAACAACAAGAAGAAACCCTCTAAATCTAAATCATGGTTTATTATCAACGTAAACAAACAAAAACGAAATGTATAGAACTCCTTAGATATAAAAGTTACACTGAGTATGATATAACACGCAAGAAACACAGACAACGAATTAAAAATAATAAACACCTATGATGAAACAACTAACACAAAAGCTATGTAAAGGATAATTACAGCCATGAAAAATACCCACACAGCCCAAAATTAATGACAATCACATATTAAGCAAAGAATGAAAGGAACATTTTAAAACGTGATTTGATCAACCAAATGTCACACTCCAAGGGAAACTACCAATTATCGATTACAATTTCTGGTTTAATGAACAGATAACGGAACAGGAAATATCCCAGAGCATCAACAAACTTAAGAAAAGAAAAGTAGCAGTTCTAGACAATGTCACTAATGAACAAATCACTTTGCTTCACCCATCTCTATCGAAATGGTGGGTGGACATTTTCAACATAACTCTAGAAAATGGAGAAATCTCAAATACATGAAAAACCTCAAAAATTAAAACATTATATAAAGGAAAAAGAAACCTCATATAGAGGAAAAACACTAGCGGCCAACTGATATCAAATTGTTAACATAAGTCATTAACAATAGAGTTAAGAAACATCTGGAAAATACCCTCCCGCCAAACAATTTGGATTCCACAGAAAAAGGAGTTGTGTCGTCAGTGAACGTATAAATTTTAAAAATTAATATTCTGTCAAAAACTTCTAGAATTGTCACGAGCGTATACATTAAGGGGTTAATAATGCATCTGCCCATACTCCCAGATTATGTTGCAAAGGCTAGTTCTGTTAAAGATATGGGTTTCAGTTTATTTCCCCAGTAGGCTTTCTTTGCATTTCTTAGTTATATTAACCATTAGTATTATAAAAAGCAGTGGACTAAAGTTCCCCCTGTCTTACTCTTACTATTGTTTTAATCCTGAGAAGTACTGTTATGGATTTGTACGTAATTTCTACTACTCTTAATTGCGGCTATAAATCCTTCACCCACCTTAGGTTCTCTTAATATTTTTAACATTTTTCTTTCGCAATTTATCAAAGGTTTTAGCCTAATCAATAAAACACAAGTATCTTGTTCTATTGATTTCAACACAAACATAATGAGTCGAGAAAGTATTAAAATTAATGCAAGTGATGGTGAAACATACCAAACACCACACGTTAAAGAATACAAATTTAACATGGCATTCGTATGAAGATAAGCAGAAAAGACCAATCAGAGTACTTGTTAAAAATCTGCATCATGCATGTCACCCTGACAAAAAAGTCTACGATCTAAATAATCAAGGAGGCCACAAATAAACATAAATGGAGAACCAAGGGATCCCTTGACATGTTTATTGTAACCTTTGACTGACGCGAATATATAAACAAAGTACCCACAATTACTCATACATTAAGAAGTAAAGTGGAAATACAACCCTTAAGAGTGTTTAAGCTAGTACCTCAGTGAAAAAGGTGCCAATCGTATGGGAACACTCAAAGATACTGCAACAAAGAACCAAGACGTGAAAAGTGCATAAAAAGACATCCTACTAAGGATTGCACTGAACCTAAGAAAAGTAAACCAAAATGCTTTCACTTTGGAGGAGAACATCCGGCTAACTATAGAAGTTGCAAAGTTCTCATCGAAGTACAGAAAAATTAAAAATAAAAGTATGAAAAAGAACAAGCCAAACCTGCCTAGACAACATTATAATTCAAGTGTAAAAGAAGAAGTCGACTAATTTTAATTTTGTTAGTAATTTATACATATATGTTTATTTTTATTTTGATGTGTTGTTAAATTAAAACATTGAAAATTAGACAAAAGCGAGTACAGTGATGATGAAGATCCTCCTCTGCTAAAGTGGGTCTACTGTCTTAGGTTCTATATGAAATGTGCGAAGCGACCGTTTTTACAAGTGATTGCCGCAACATTTCCGGAAGCTATTTTGTTTACCGTAATTAAATTTAGTTCAATAAATTTCAAACCGCTTTGGAGACCATTCGTTGCTATGTTCAAATAAACAAGCAATAAACACAAAACGTATTCAGCAAAATTACAATAACGTTTGTTAATTAATCACAATAACAAAAAACAAAATTGATAATGAACAATGGAGTGAGTTGCTTTTCATTTCTATTGTGTTTGTATTTTCACTTTTACGATACGCATTTTAAAACTGTTTGGTTATAAAGGCGGTGCCTGTATGCTCTTATCGTCGTATACGCGTGGACTAATTGTAAATTGAATTTACAAAAACCGTTATCGAATACGGCTTCTGCAGTAAATTTTGTGTTTAATTTAAATATCATTCAGCTACACTCATTTAAAGTATCTGTAGTATAACTGTGAACCCGTTACATTCACGAATAAGTCTAACCAAGGGTACAAAAGTACTACCAAACAAATGGAAGTAATTGTAGCAGTCAAGAGAACACCATGATAAACAGCATTTGAAACCTAATATGTATTTAGAAGTCCTATGTAAAATAACGCTAAACTGTACCGTTTCTAAAATAAAAAATTCCCAAGCTAACAAAAGCACTTCTAGACATTAAACTTAACAACTCATACCAGAGATGTAAAGAATTAAAAGCGAGTCAATCGGTACCTATTTTAGAGAACTAATAATAAAACTTAACCGATACCCACCAACCAGATGCCACGGATTAAGTAAGAAAATTAAAACTTAACAAAAAGTCGACTTACTTAAAGAACCTTTTGGCAGTATGAAGTGAAAACATCAATCCTTAGAAGGAATTAGATCTAATCAGATAAAAAGGCTTGATACATCTCCCGAGATACCGTTTCATGAAAATATTTCACCTCTTCAACGCTGTTTTCAGAATGTAGTATATGCCAAGATTGTGGAAAGCATCAGAGGTCACCATGAATGATAGCGATACCAGAAAAAACGGCTAGTAAATCTCGTCACCTGGATCGTAAATCTAAGTTATTCTTGGAAAATATAAAAAATTTAGAAAATGATGATTTCTCATCTTAAAACATATTATTACATCTAATAATTGAATTCATAAAACCGAATAAGAAAAATAACATATCTGTTAAAAATATTAAATATCATCCTAAGACTTTAACAACGTCGTCTCATAAGAACTACATATCTTTCACGGTGTGTGTATCTTGCTTGCTCAATTACTTTTTTTCCGGGTGGAGGACGATGCTTCAAGAAAGTGAATAATGTAGTGAGATCCTTCGCAAATCGCATCGCAGTGTGGAACGATGAAACGACCTTAACGGCGGTAGTTGAAGACTGATTGTGATCCACTGACCGTTTATTTATTTATGAAGGTTGTGTTGTAATTTGATTTTGTACAGTTGAACCTCTTTTTGTCACACGAGCGTATGAGACTACGATTTCAGTAGTGTTTAGAAAAATTTAGAAAAATGATGGAAATAACAGCGTAACAATAAAATAAAAACAAGTATCGAAGAAGAATAGTGTCATCAAAAAGAATACATTTCTCATATTATTCTCGATACAAACTGCAATAGCTTAAGCATTTTGCAAAATCAAATCGTAGTTGTAACAAAGCAATGTTAGCGTAATGCTAGGGTTAGAGTAAATATCCAGCATTGCCTAACTTGTGTTTGCTTTACCTTTATTACAGTAAACACAGACGTTAAGGTCGTGAACTGAGAATATCTCGAGCGACATTTACAACGAAGAAAATATAGGTATTCATGTCAGTTTAACTAGATTATGGACGATCGCCACGTTTAGATACCTATATTCGGAGCTATGAATCTTAAGAGTAACGATAATCAATTGTTTCGTCTTGTTAATTTATTTTACTGGACGCATCCGCTATAAGAAGCGTTAAAGATTATGTGCCATGCAAAAAAATGTGTTGTTACCAGTTAAACTTCTGTTCCCCTTAAACTTATTGCACTGTTCACATACTCTACTCCAACTAAGAAGAGAAATGTACGTTAACTTCATTAATTATCCTGTTATCATTTCCATAAACAGTAAGCCGTCACAACATTGCAAAATACTTTGCAGCGGTATTTCTCTATATCTCTGTTATATGATGTAATATGTAATTTAACGACTTTACGAGTTTAACGCGGAGTTTAGCGTAGGTACTAAAATTATTTTTTAATTCCAATTATCAATTGTATTTTAGATAATTTGACAAAAATGCCTCCCAAAAAGAGGGGCTCGTGGAGTCAAATACATGTGCAAGAAGCATTGCAAGCGATTAGGGATGGTACCTCAGTAAGATCTGCAGCCAATCAGTTCAATATTCCTCGCAGAACTTTAAGGAATCACGTTATGAGTGGTACCGAAGAAACAAAAATTGGGCGACCCTCAGTTTTAACACCTAAAGAGGAAACCGAATTGTGTACTCGGATTTTTAGATTAGTCGATGTTGGCATGCCATTAACTTCCAAAGTAATTAGGCGTTCTGTTTATGAATATTGCCACAAAAATAGTATACCCACATCTTTTAACGGAAAAGGTATAGCTGGTCGAAAATAGCTGAAATTGTTTTTGGGTCCCCAACCAAATGAAGCAAAAAGAAAGTCACAGTCCATGAATCCAGCTAGAGCTGCAAAATTAAATAGATTTATCGTCAGCGACTATTTCATAAAACTACGACAATTGATGTTGGGCTCGGGTGTCATGCAAAGTCCACATCATATCTTTAACATTGACCAGAAGGGCTGTCGTCTTAACCTACACAAATCACAAAATGTGTTTGCTCGCAAGGGCGCTAAAAGAGTGCATTTAATTTCTCAAGAACATGCCGAAAACGTCTCAGTAGTCGCGTGTGGAAACGCTGTAGGACAAATGATCCCGCCGATGATTCTATTTAAGGGCAAACGAAAGAAAGAAAAGTGGTTGGATGATCTTCCCCCTGGCTCGGTGATCGAAATGACTGATAAGGGGAGCATGACCACCGCAGTTTTTACCAAATGGATGCAACACTTTGTAAAATACAAGCCACAAGGTAAAGTAGTCCTGATATTCGATGGTGCGTCATCTCATCTCGATGCAGGAATTGTGCATGTAGCAGATTCGCACGATGTTCTATTTTGTTTACCAAGTAACACTACCCATGAGTTACAGCCCATGGATAAGTCTGTATTCAAGGCATTCGAATCTTATTGGGATGATGAAGTGATGTTATTTTGGACAAATAAGCCAGGTAGAACCATCAACAAATTTACATTTGGCAAAATTTTCGCCAAAGTATGGCCAAAGGCAACTGCAGCGTCGAATGTTATATCGGGGTTTTGGGCGACAGGAATTCATCCCTATGACCGTAATGCAATTACGGACATTGCTTTTGCTCCATCGGAGATAACTGAAAATAAATTACCTGCTCCAAATCTAAGAAGCTCTGAATCTTCCGATGAAGAATTTTCCTTGCACGATTCCATCAAACCAAAAAGAAAAAACAACACGATGAACCTAAACCAGGACCTAGCGGTCTTCAACAAAAAAAAAAGAAAAAACAAAAACTGAAAGTTGGTTTTGCCATGTTTGTTCAGAAGATGTCATTAAGGATTTGCGAGCCTGCGGTGTATGTCAGAAATACGTTCACGAGGAATGTTTCGGGTTGACATCTGAAGACAAAGGCAAATTTGTGTGCCCAAATTGTGTTAAAATTTAAAAATACTTTTATATATTAACGATAGTCAACTGTATATTATTTCATAGCACATGCTAACCCATATTTGTTCGGAAAACAGCACTTGAAAACGCCTACTTGTGGATATAAAATGATTGCTATGCGGACTGAAATTGGTGGAGCAAAAAACCTTCACGCAATTACATCCACCAAGCTGACAAAACACTTGGCTACTTTGATACAAATATTTAGCATGACGTAACCAACACTGAACAGTTGGCAACCTTAATGGGACATAATACTGGAATACATGAAAACCCATATAGTTTGCCTAACTATATAAACCAAACAGCTAAAATCTCAAAACTATTATTAGTAATAAAAAAAGGCACTGCTCGATAACAAATACGTTAATTTAGATGTTATTTTGTTGGATGTTTATGAGATAAAAACCGTTGTCTTAAACGATAATGCCGAATAGTTTGGACAAATCGTCTATAGTACTAAATGGACGCGAAAAAGGAAATTAGAAAGCATTAAAAGACGATAAAAATTTAGGAAAACAAACAAAAAAGAAGAGTGTTTGTGCCGTGGAGAACAGCACAAAAAATTACCTTAATTAAAAATTGTGAAACTACGTGTTTTGGGGATCATTTTGAGAGAACCTTGCAGTTGTATGAAGACAGAAAACCCCTAGTAATCGGATAAAACCGACAGAAAAAGAAAGCATACCATCGATTATGCTTAAAAATGACAAAAAAAAATATATTCAACGCTTTAAAAAATTAGATCTAATCAGGGAAAAGGGCTTGAAACAGCTCCCGAGAGACCGAATCGTTAAAGTATACCATCTCTTAAAGGCTGTTTTCAGAATCTACTATATATCAAGATTGAGGAAAACAGCTAAAAGATGACGAACACTGAACAGTGATAGACTAGTGACTGGAACTAAAAGTTAAACACAAAGTATTAAGAATAATTCAGCGGCGTGTTTTATTTGCCAAGTTTAAATTTTAGAATGACATAGATATACAAACGGCAATTTTTGAAAAACAAAACATAAAGTACTAGTATTTGGCAAACAATCGTTGCTCATCACGCGTGAGACCGACCTAACGCATGTCGTTAAAGTAGCAGGTGTGAAATGGGAAACAATTGGTCTACGTCAAAACGTTTCCAAGTATCACTTCTTTTATCACAGGGAATAAATCACTTTAATGCGAAACGGTATTTTATGGAACAATTCTTGTATAAACAATGAAACGAGACTACTCTGGCTCATATAAGCATTGATAAATTTTGTTGAAATGCAATAAAACGGGTTATGTTAAAGACAGTAAGAAGTGAGGTTATGTTAAAGACCGTAGAACAGAGGTCGCCAAAGTGGTCTATATAGACCCCCAGGGGTCTATTTAACAAAAGTAGGGCACGATCTGAGCCAAGGGGTCGATTGGGGGTCGAAGGAAAAACAATTCTTAATACGCAGAAGAAATAGAAAATAAGGTAGTTTCGGAGCTAAAAAATTGCAAGTTCTCTATTCAACTTGATGAATCTGTTTTTGGCGTTTCTGCTATTCTTATGGTGTACGTTAGATATTTCAGTAAAATGAAAGGACTAATCACTGATGAATTTTTATTTGCTAAAATTCTTGAAACTGATGGAATTTGAGTGACAATTTTTAGATGTTTACAAGAATATTTAAATAAATATGATATTCCGCTTGAAAATATAATACCAGTAGCCACAGATGGCGCACCTGCTATGGTAGGGCGTAACCGAGGTTTTGGTACATTTCTCAAAAAAAACAGTGCCCAGTATACGTACTGTTCATTGTGTGTTGCATAGAAACAACAGTAGCAAAATATCTGAGTCCAGAGTTACATAAAGCTTTACAGTTTTGTATTAAGTGCATCAATCAAATTAAAGCCCAACCTCTTAGATCAAGATTATTTTCCAAACTTTGTGAGAAAAACGACGAGGTATTTAACTTAATTAACTGAAAATTGCTTTTATGGGGGTCGATGGAGATTTCGAAAAATTATATAGGGGTCGATGATCAAAAAAGTTTTGCGACCCCTGCCGTAGAAAGTAAGTCGGTAATGACATGTGGTTTAAGAGTTTACCGTGTAGTAGAATTACAAGTGTTTATTTAGTTTAATTATTTACAAAAATAAAGTTAATTTAACAAATATAGAAGTGGAACACTCTAAGGCACAAAGTTAACTATAAAAGAACATCGAATATTTAAAAAACAAAAGTTGCCTGATTAGGTGGTGAACGTATCTTTAAGACTTACAATTTTTTTTTTGAAGAATCCGAAATTTTTACACGAACTATTACAAAACGTTACCTTTTACCTAAAAAAGTGTCTTAGAAAAGTATGATTGTAACTAAAATGGATATATTAATTAAAGAAAATAATACTCAATTACAAAAATTTTGTTTGCCACAGCCTTAAAAATGATAAATGTGTCAATTCCAGAAAATGAATTTATGTACAGCGTTCTTGTTTAATGAACTTGTTTTTGGGAGTCCAAGGTTGTCTCCAAAACCCTGCGCGTGACATTTTCATCTCTTGTATATTTTAAAATCCCCCACACTCTTTAGAGCCAAATATTCGATACGATACACTTCAAGATAATTGAAGATAAGTTCTATACAAACAAACAAAAAGCTCGAGGAACGTCAGCATTGAAATAATGGCTAGACTTCCTTCAGAACAAGGGGCGTTTTATTGATGAATTTATTTATTTTGTCCTTGGCATAAATTAAATGTCAGTAAAAAAAAATTCGAGACGGTCTTTAGTTTAAAAAGCACGTTTTAATCCTAACGTGGCTGATTAGTTGATAGACATATCCATGTTACAATATTTCTGTTGTTATATATTTAACCACACAAAATGGGACTTTTTTTTTATATCAGCATATAATTAAGAGATTATCTTTGTTCTTTAACCGCATGCTCGGTTTTGCAGTAGCGAGCTAAAGTTATTTCTAAATACTTGCTAATTATTGTACGTAAATGATTGTGAATCCATAATTCTGTGGATGGAATTGTTCTTAACTTGAAATTTCGTAGCAGTACCGACAATATTAATAATTGTCCATTGTGGTTTGTGTAGAATCGAATTCGGTCGTGTGAATTGTCAATAGCAAATTATCGATGGAGATGTTAGCAAAGAGACCCACTATGACAAAGTTTATAATTACGTCTGCAGAGTTAGACTTGTTGAATTGTATTATAGTTTTAATGATGTTTGTGTGTTTAACTGTTGCAAGAGATTTAATGTTAATAATTAGCAATTTATCGGAAATTACGCATGGTCTATCAAAAATTTTCCAAAAAATATTCGCTTACTTCTCCAAAATTACCTTACAGATAAAGAAACTGCGAAGTTTATTTAAGCTAGCGATCAACAAGTACTTGATCACAGTTGGAGTAAGTTATCATAAATGTAACTTAATATAAAAGTTGATATTTTTTGTAGTCAACGTTTATACATTTTGCTCGCTTTTTGAGGTGAAAAGTTTTTCACAGAGCAAATATTTGTATAACTCGCATTAAACGTTATAACTTTTCAAAATGAACGACAAAAGCGCTATTAATTTGGGCGAAATCCGCTTAGAAGTTTTGATCTATGTGTTGTAAAAATGTGCTTTTGCTAATAATGTGAAACAACGTGTTAAACAGATTTAGTTGAGACAGTTATGTAATGTATATAATGCGATTAAAAGTCGGTTCGCTCGTTTTAAGACGTCGTCTTATGTTTCCTCTGCCATCCACCATGCTGACAATACATTTGCGGTTGGAGGTAAACTGATGATATAATCCAATCGATGAACGTTGTTATTACTAAGCTGATGAAAGATACCTTATATTGAGGACTTTTATTCCCTAGACTTGAATGTACTGTTAACGGAACAAACATTTCTTGCATGAGTATTTAACTAAGACTGAAATACAAACTAATCTTTTAAATTTTTAGCAGCACCGATAGAGATCAAGTCGACCTGTCGAGATTTATTTTGACATACAGGCTACAAGTTTAAAAAAAAATTCACAAACCTACAACAACCGAATCAATCGGATCAAAATTAGACAACTTTGAATTCGTTTATGGACTAATCATCTGGTAGAAGGTACCGACAGAAATCAATTTTACGAGCAACTTGTTACAATCACAGCATGGATGAAAAATCAGCAACAACTGTATTGAGGAAAACAACTGAATTTCTCATTTCTCGTTATTGTGACGATTGTAAATAAATGATGGATAACATAAAAAAGTACAGTACAAATGTAGTAGAACAAACTGCACATTTCTTATAACACAAAAAGCTTCTGAAAGTCAGAGAAACCTCTTTGTATCTAAATTTCATTCACATTTAATAGCTAAACTTTTTGTTTGCTTTCATTTGTGGATGTTAATTTTTTTATACAAACAAACTTTTTTAACGATGATCTTTCTAAACTACAAACTTCTAACTTCCGACCTATAATTACCTACAATTTTATTCTTGTAGCAACGAATATATAAATTACTTTCCATTATTAGAGAGTCGCCAATTTGACATTTAATTAAAGCGTTGGTCCACACTTGACCCACCCTTTTGGTTGAGAATAGAATTATTTAGTTTTACTTTCACTCTTAATGAGGCTTATGGTCGCCAATATTCCAGAAAACTACAAGTCTCTCTGGATATATTTAAAATCTGCTCTTTCGAAAGATTAATAGCCAGCCTTAAGATGGTTTTTAAAAGCAACAATTTTTAAAAATTGCCAAAAAGCATCGGGTTTCTCTATGACTGCATTGAAGGATGAAGGATACGAAAGTGACAAGCATAAATGGTATTAAAATCAGAGTTTTGGGTACTGGAAAAAACAATAACGTGGTGCGTAAAAAATTATAGTGTAGAAAGGACTGTGAACCATTAATAGCAAAGCCTTCGTTACACGCAAAATAGGTTATGTTGTGTTGCTGGTAGGACTGTAGAGGAGTGTTTTATTATGAGTTGCTTTAGAACAGTCAAATCATCAATGGGGAGTTATACTATCAGCAGTTAGACAGATTTAACATGTAATTTATAGAAAAACGCCCGACTTTGTTTAATCGCAAGTGTGTAGAAGCTGCCAGAAAGTTACAAACACCCATTGACAAGATCCACACCTTATCAAGTTGAATGACGGCAAATCTGTTCATGTCAACTTTACTAACAAACGAAATCAACATCTACCCGTCAAAATAAATGATGCTCAGAATCCCTACGCTAATTCAGCAAAATACCTGGGCATGACTCTCAACGCTAGACTCGGCTAGAGAGTCTGTCTAAAAGAAAGGAGAACAGCTTGGTATACAATTTAAAAAAATGTATTGGCTTCTAGGGAGAAACTCCGGGTGATCTACAGATAATTGCTTCTATATAAGCAGATATTGAAACCCGTTTGGACATACGGCATCCAAGTCTGGGGTTGTGCCAGCAAGAGCAATATTCAGGTCATAAAACGCTTTCAGAACAAAGTACTAAGAAACATCGTTGATGCTCCCTGGTACTGCCGAAAGACCGATATCCATCAGGATTGATAATCAAACTATTAACAGATTTGTCAGTAGCCATGAACAACGGCTGTTCCGTCACACGAACATCGAGGTCATCCAGTTCCTGGACTACACGAAGCTAGTGCGAAGGCTCAAAAAGACCATAGTGCAGTTTTGTGTTCCACGGTAAATTTTGTGTAACTAAGTTGCTAGATCCTACGGTACGCTAGTGAGTATGACCTTAGTTTTAGGATTATTATACCATGGTTAAATTAGCTTAGAAAAAAGTTATTCATTGATCTTATTTCTGATCAGATTATATTAGCAAAAATACCCCGAGGGGAATTTACTAGAAAAAAAAAATATTGCTTTGAGAGAAAGCAAAGAACAAAAAAGTCGTAAAGGGATGAAAATTTCGTTGATTTATAAAACTGAAGAACGATTAGTCTTTTAGTGCAAAAAAAAAAACTCTTGTGCGGTGTATTTTTGATTAGTAATAAAGAAGTTTAAGAGCAATAATTTTCCATTTACAACGCTCTGTGTTGCTGAACGGCGGGCGGTACTAGACATAATTTAAGCAAACGAACAATCGCGCAATTATCCGGTATCTTTTCCAAAATGGAATTAACCACTGCGGCAGTTCACAAAGAATAGCAAGCAGTAACTTTACAATCCATGCTTTGTGAAAAACTGGGCAAATAAATTGAAACGAGTTCAATGGGCATTGCAAATGAGAAACGTTCCAAACATACAATACAGTCACAATAGATAGAAAATACTGTTCGGTAATGACTCTACCATGAATAACCGTCGAGTAACAATTAGGTATATTGAGTAAGTGCCATTATCGAAGGTGTTTTTAAAACAATAGTTCAGTGCTTAAGTGACTTATGTTAAATAGGTTTCAACTCTTCACAAGTTGTAATATTCGCAAGATTATTTGTAGCAAACATTTTTATAAAACCAATCTCTTTAAAAAGTAGAACATAGAATATCTGCAGACGTATAACGCAAAACAGTATCTACGAGTGACGCGTATGCAAAAAAAAACATATAAAGAAGACGTTCGTTTATAAGCACTTTCTTTAACATATTTATTTACTCTTTTTGCAAACTTTTTTTTACGAAAAATCTGTAAAATATTATTTAATTTTACATAAGCTACAAGTTTAAAAAAAGATTCACACACCTACAACAACCGAATCAATCGGATCAAAATTAGACAACTTTGAATTCGTTTATGGACAAATCATCTGGTAGAAGGTACTGACAGAAATAAATTTTACGAGCAAATTGTTATAATCACAGAGCATGGATATAAGATCAGCAACAACCGTATTGACAAAAACGACTGAATTTCTTATTTCTCGTTATTGTGACGATTGTAAATAAATGATGGATAACATAAAAAATTGTTACAATCGCAGAGCATGGATGTAGAATCAGCAACAACTGAATTGACAAAAACGACTGAATTTCTCGTTTCTCGTTATTGTGACGATTGTAAATAAATGATGGAAAACATAAAAATTGTTACAATCACAGAGCATGGATGTAAGATCAGCAACAACTGAATTGACAAAAACGACTGAATTTCTCGTTTCTCGTTATTGTGACGATTGTAAATAAATAATGGATAACATAAAAAAGTACAGTACAAATGTTGTAGAACAAACTGCTCATTCCTTATACCACAAAAGGTTTCTGAAAAATCTCACGAGAAACCTCTTTGTATCTAAATTCCATTCACATTTTATAGCTAAACTTTTTGTTTGCTTTCATTTGTGGATGTTAATTTTCAAGACAGGATGCTTATGCGTTTGACCGTATTTGATCTTAGCCTGTTTTCTTGGAAGTCAAATAGATTTACATATTAAATTACTTAGATAACTACGAATAGACTGGAATTTCTTTATACAGGTTTTGAACTCGTACAAAAGCTTATTTCCTGATGGAATTTGGTATTAAGTTTAGGAATGCATTTCTACATCATATGAACCCTTTTTATACGAGTACAAATACATAACGCATATCCGAAGGAATTTTGTATTTCTATTAAACGATTTGCAGGAAATATTAACCTACCATATAACATCGTTCCAGTAATAGTGCAAATTAATTCTTAGACATGCAGTTGAAAATTAATTTTACAAGATAAAGTCAAACAGAAAATCAATTGCTGTTAATAAAAAAATTTAATTGAATTCCAAGTTTTATTTAATAATGTTGGATTATTGAGCCTTTGATTTGCTCGTAAGGCATTACTAAAAGCAGCTACAGAATACCAATTTTTAAGCAACTTGTAAATTACTGTAGCGACTCATGGTAATGAATGCCAAAGAAATTATTCCTGTTTAAACTAACAGAAAAATGCATGCCTTTACTTCTTAATCAATTAAAGTATACGTTAAATGCTAAACTTCAAAGAGGGTGACAACATTTCATGAAAATTTCATTAGTGTTATTGTTGCAGAAATTGTAGATTACCATAGATTTATTGTGGAAACTACAGAGGTAGAAGATCAAACAAAATTGCTTTTTTGGGTGTTGCCTCGTTGATGGGGAACACGTGATCAAATAGACTGCGACTACTGGTCAAAGAATTGTTTGAAACTCCGATGTCTGGAAAAAATATTACTTTGAACAGATTTTAACTAATTCTACGACTCCTGCACTTCGTAGACAACAGCGTTCAACACCAAGGTGATAGACTGTACAAAATTAGACCAGTCATAAATTGTTTCAAGAGGAAATACCAATCCATTATGTGTGACTTTCAAAAATATGTATTGATAAAACTTTAGTAGGTTAAAAACGACTCCTTCGATGGAAACAGTACATTACATGCAAGCGTCATGGATTTGAGATAAAGATCTTTATGCTTTGCGATTTCCGAACAGAATTATGCTTAATCTCATCGTTTAACTGAAAAAAGAGACAGACATACACGACCATAATGTTGGAATGTCTGTCAACTTCTGGAGGAGTGTTTGAGGTACTAAAGTCAACAAAAGAATATAATCTACCTTGAGTAAAAAACTGTCTCCGTGTTATCGAGAAGCATGGGAATTTAATGTAAAGAACAACCAACCATGTCTTTTCAGATTTTTAAAATATTTGCAGTTTCATTATTAGATTGCAAAAGAACGTAAATGTTAATTTGTCTCTCATTAAAAAAGAAAACAGTTTGCCTCTAATTACAGCAGCTTTGTACACTTCTTTCAAGCACTGCAGTTGGTGTACAGCTAGCTATTTGGCTTTAGAGGAATCTGCCCATATCGTATAAAAAACAATAATTTAAAGAAATATTTTTCATTTATTTCGAGTTAGTTCCACACATAAAAAGCAATTTGGGTTAACCATAAAATGAAATATAATAAAATAATCAAATTTTGGATTCCATGTACCCTAATACGACTGTAATGTAACAAAGAAGCGGGTGTGACTGTTAAGGTTTCAGGTTATTGGTAGGGTAGCCTAGTAATCCTCATTCTGTCGATATAATGTATAATTGTATTATTATTGTTCACATTTTTGAAAAAAAATCACAATTTAATAGACATGCGCCGTCATTAACAATATGTAGTATGCAAACACTCCTTTTTCATGAAGTGCAACATGATTTTCCTTTTTAAGAACAATTTTTACTTGGGCAGAAACCCATCACTATTGGAGTATCCCTTACCCACATTTTTTGTTTAAAAGGATTTGTGCGTCTTCAGGCCATAAAGTAGTCTCGATACGCCACTCACTACCCTTTGTAATAAAGTCTAAAACGCAAGGATTCTCAACTACTTTAACCTACAAAATCAATTAGAGTTGTTTGTACTTTACTTTTTAAAGAAGTTTCTTAGAACTCCAAGACGTTTGCTTTATATTAGAAAATGGATAATTGTTTTACAAACCACGAAACACGTTGATAACAACAAAACATTTCATTTTACGATTAATGTGAAATTCATGCTACATTCCAATAATTTATTTACCTTTTGAAATAACCAGAGAGAAAAAAAACTGATTGGCATCTAAAATTCATGCATGAATGCTTGAGGTGTGCGGAAGTGTTTATCGTTTAAATGTGTTTTAATGGGTAGAAAAGTTTAAAAGCGGTACCGAATTGTGAAAAATCACCACGACCAGAACAAACAAATAGTGAAAGAGCTTATTTTACAAAACAGGCGCATAAAATTAGAAAAAAATTTCAATTCAATTGGAGTTATAGCGGTAAAAATACTCTGACCAACAATCCCTCTTTTTTTCAACAACTATTTCACTACAACGAACTTTTTGTAACTGGCGCTACCTTGTAGGGCGCTGTCGTAGTAAGCGCTAGTTTGTCATTATTAAGCAAACAAGTGAATTTATAAGAAATGAATTAAAGCCACTGTGCCACATGGCAGTGTCCTGAGGCAGTATATAACTACATATAACTACAATAACTAGTCAAATAACTAGATACACCTTTTTCGTTCCGAATATAAAGCTTGAAAATGTATGGAGTTATGGAGAAATATAACACCGCCCAAAAAAAAGTAGTATGCAAACACTGTGCCACATGGCAGTGTCCTGAGACAGCAGCTTTAGTTTTGTAAGTCAAATAATAAGTCAACTATAACTACAATAACTAGTCAAATAACTAGATACACCTTTTTAAAGACATAAAATAGCTCATATACTAGCAAACTGAAAAGAGCACGACCAGGTTAAAAATATATTGACGCACCAAAGCACTAGTAAATGTCTTCCGTATTGTTAACAACAGCAATCGTCAGAAGCACGAATTGTTAAAAACATGTGCCATGGCTAAATAACTTAAAAATGAATCAATTAATTGAAGTTTGTAGATTGTGATTACAAAAAAAAACTAGAAATATAGAAATATTGGGCCAAGCTAATATTTTCATTGTAATTAACAGTTCAACATATGTTTTGCTATGAAGTTGTCAGCAAAACATTTTATAAGCTTAAACAGCTATATTTAAAAGTAATTTTTTTTACCACGGAAGGAATGTGAATTTACTAGGAGTGAAATAAAGCCAGTGTGCCACATCGCAGTGATGCTGTATCTAAATCAGATATACAAGAAGGGAAGACTTCTTACAAATGCTTACATGCAGGCGAGCTCACTTCCAGTTTTTCTCAACCGTCTTTCTGGATATCGCACAAGCTTTTGATAAAGTTTGGCACAAGGAATCGTTAATCAAAACAAATTTATATTTGTTCTATACTGCCAGCTCCTGGAGTCGTTTATCTCAGGAAAAACATTTATATCAGAGAACCAAAAGTTATGATTATAGAATCCTATTATTATTGAAATATTAGTTGATTGGATTGAAAGGTATAATTCTATGGATATGGGATGTTTAAGGAATATAAATAGTGGTGATGTAAAGATTTCTACAATTAAATGTTTTAACTGTAACGCCAAAGCAATTTTTACATTCATTAAAATTTTTTTCGTTCCAAATATAAATCTTGAAAATTTATGAAGTTATGGAGGAATATAACACGGCCCAAAGAACCTAAATTATAAAATTCAATTTTGAAAATAGACCAAGGTGACCATTTTTCTCCCAAAGTTTCGGGGACACTAATCTAGGGTTACAAAAAAAAGTTCCTCGACAAATTTTTGTGAAATTTATTTTCCCGTTTCCGGTAAACCACAACTTTTCTTTAATGCAAAAATACATTTCTGCACAATTCAAAAACCCGGTCGCAAGGAAATTTAGGGACTTAAAGAGAGGATATGTCCAGAAGAAATGACGTATGGCAACCCTAATTAACCTAACCTAATCAGACTTGACACTTTATTTAACGGTAGTGGCTGATAGCTTAGTGCTCAAAGTCTTCCCCACTTCAGTTTTCGTGGCCAATGAGCGGTTATACTGTAACAATGTTGCCAGACTAACAGATTTGCATAATTTGGCAACAGTGTAAGTACCATACCATTGCTTACTTACATTTTTTATTTAAAATGTATATAGGAAAAGTATGAAAATCAGGAATAGGAATAATCCGGGACATGTCTTGTTTCGGGGACTGTCCCCAAAAATTGGAGACGAATGGTCACCCTAAAATAGACAGTCTATTGTGCGCACGCAAGAAGCATACAAAGAAGTAAGGAATCCACCTTTTAATTTTAAATGTTTAATTTTATTGATGTTATACAATATTCACAAACCATAGTTTATAAAAAAGGATCTGAATTAGTCATAGCCGATTGCCTTAGTAGAGATTGTCACGAACATGAAGATACAATCGAAGAGGAGTTGAAACTACCTATAATATTAGATGTGTCTGATAATGCATTGAAGACAAAACCAATAGTAACTTGGAACTTATTTTAGTAATAGAAATGATAGTGCAAGGCTGGCCATCTACTAAAGAAAATATCTAAAGGTGTGCAAAAATACATATCCTTTTGTGAAGAACTATCAGTTTATGATGACATAATATTTAAAGGAGAAAAAGTAATGATTCCTAAAGCAATGCAAAAAGAGATTTTGGAACAAATGAACAGTTCAACATATGTTATGCTATGAAATTGTCACAGCAAAACATTTTATGATATTAAACAGCTATATCGAATGGTAATTTTTTTACTACGGAAGGAATGAGAATTTACAAGAAGCGAAATAATGCCAGTGTGCCACATGGCAGTGTCCTGAGACAGATCCTCTATCATCTTGCTCATCCAATATAATAGCAACGTTTGCATATGACGCAGGAACAAATTACAACAACCCACAGTGACGCATTAAGCTAAATAATACAAAATCAAGTCGTACATTACGAAAGCGTAAAATGGGTTACATATGCGGATATCAGTTAGAAAATCAAACAATTTTTGTTTGTTGCCTCCAATTACAGAAGTATAACCATAGCCACACAAATCCTCAACATGGGTTTTACAACTTTTAGCATACCAAGCAAAGACAAACCAGCTTTGTAAGTAATCTAAATCAGATATACAAGAAGGGAAGACTTCTTACAAATGCTTAGATACAGGCGAGCTCACTTCCAGTTTTTCTAAACAGTCTTTCTGGATATCGCACAAGCTTTTGATAAAGTTTGGCACAAGGAATTGTTGATGAAAAAATAATTATTTTTGTTTTATACTGCCAGCTCCGGGAGTCGTTTTCTCAGGAAAACAGTTATATTAGAGATTTAGAAGTTATGATTATAGAATCCTGTTATTATTGAAATAACCGTTGATTGGATTGAAAGGTATAATTCTATGGATAGAGGGGATGTGTAAGGAATATAAATAGTGGCGATGTAAAGATTGATACAATTAAATTGTTTTAACTGTAACGCCAAAGCAATTTTTACATTCATTAGATATTTTTATTTGGGCAGAAACCCATCACTGTTGGAGTATCCCTTACACACATTTTTTGTTAAAAAGGATTTGTGCGTCTTTAGGCTATGCTAAAGTAGTCTCGATACACAACTCACCACCCTTTGTAATAAAAGTCTAAAACGCAAAGATTCTCAACTACTTTAACCTACAAAATCAATTAGAGTTGTTTGTACTTTACTTTTTAAAGAAGTTTTTAGAACTCCAAGACGTTTGCTTTATATTAGAAAATGGATAATTATTTTACAAATCACGAAACACGTTGATAACAACAAAACATTTCATTTTACGATTTATCTTAAATCAATGCTACATTCCAATAATTTCTTTACCCTTTGAAATAACCAGAGAGAAAAAAAATTTTTGGCATCTAAAATTTATACATCAATGCTTGAGGTGTACGGAAGCAAGTATTAATCGTTTAAGTGTGTTTTAATGGGTAAAAAGTTTAAAAGCGGCACCGAATTGTGAAATATGCACCACGACCAGAACACAACTCACCACCCTTTGTAATAAAAATCTAAAACGCAGATTCTCAACCACTTTAACCTACAAAATCAATTAGAGTTGTTTGTACTTTACTTTTTAAAGAAGTTTCTTAGAACTCCAAGACGTTTGCTTTATATTAGAAAATGGATAATTATTTTACAAATCACGAAACACGTTGATAACAACAAAACATTTCATTTTACGATTTATCTTAAATCAATGCTTACATTCCAATAATTTCTTTACCCTTTGAAATAACCAGAGAAAAAAAAATGTTTGGCATCTTAAATTCATACATCAATGCTTGAGGTGTACGGAAGTAAGTATTAATCGTTTAAGTGTGTTTTAATGGTAAAAAGTTTAAAAGCGGCACCGAATTGTGAAATATGCACCACGACCAGAACACAACTCACCACCCTTTGTAATAAAAGATACATATTTTTAAAGGCATGAAATAGCTCATATACCAGAAAACTGAAAAGAGCACGACCAGGTTAAAAAAAGATTGACGCACCAAAGCACTAGTAAATGTCTTCAGTATTGTTAACAACAGCAATCGTCAGAAGCACGAATTGTTAAAAACATGTGCCGTGGCTAAATAACTTAAAATTAAATCAATTATTTGAAATTTGTAGATTGTGATTACAAAAAAAGAAAACTGGAATTGTAGTAGAAATATTGGGCCAAGCTAATATTTTCATTGTAATTAACAGTTCAACATATGTTTTGCTATGAAGTAGTCACAGCAAAACGTTTTATGAGCTTAAACAGCTATATTTAAGAGTAATTTTTTAACCACGGGAGGAATGTGAATTTACAAGAAGCGAAATAATGCCAGTGTGCCACATGGCAGTGTCCTGAGACAGATCCTCTATCATCTTACTCATCCAACAGATAAACGAAGTAGAAATAGCAACGTTTGCATATGACGCATGAACAAATTACAATAACCCACAGTGGCGCATCAAGCTAAATAATACAAAATCAAGTCGTAAATTACGTAAATAACAGGAGTCGAGAGTAAAAAAGACTGACAAGAAAGAGATGTTTCTTCTGTTATAAAAAAAAAAGATCTAAACAAGGTGCTGCATATGCCAGCAACTAGACCAAAAGTCAACACAGTATGTGAATGCCGCAGTAACACACCATGTATATTTTGTTTGATGGTATTAGCATTTACGGATTCATAGTTTATTGCTTTCAATAGAAAACTAATGAAAATCAGCAAACCCCATCAACTTTCGAAAAAGATTCTTGTAAGTAAACAGCATCATGTAGCGTTGTACACGTTGATAGTTATTTGTGCAGATCTTGATCTTAATCGTTTGAAACTGGACGATATAAATAGTTTATTCATCATGAAAAAAGGTTATAAAATCGAGCACCTTAATATCGACACTAGAGGTAGTGAGCACCAAATTAAAACGAATCCAAATTTTCAGGAGAAAATCATTGAGGTACTATTTTTTTATGTCTAAAACATTTAAAACCAACAAAATAAATATCCAACGCTTATAGTTGCAACTTCTTTGAGTATATTCGAAGACACAAAAAAATACAATACGTTGAGAAGCACAATCATAAATACTTTAAGTTCGGATGCAAAACGACACAGCAGCAAATATTTTTTAAAACAATACAGGTTTTACAAATCACTAAGAAATGCAAGGTTTTTATGTTATATTTATGTTTGCGCATGTGAAAAAAAGGATCCGTCATTAGGACATTTTCTCATCGACTTCTGAAGAAAATTATTGGTGATAAGGTCGTCCATGAATCATTTTATACAAAAAAAAATCAACAGGAAATAGTAATGAAAATGAATTTCCATCACAAAACGGTAGTGGCAATGTAATTTGCATAAGTCATAAATTTTCCATAGATAGTTTAACGTTTTTAACTGGAACTGGGACAGCAGCAACGAAATTAAATATTATGAGACGAACGTTTTTATAAATAACTTATTGTTGTGCATTTTAATTTTAATAATTTAATTATAGTACACCATCATGTTTGTGCAAAAAATTGATTGATTTCACCCGCAGAAAATTGGAAATCAGCAGACGAAATTCATTTTCAAAAGCATAGTTCTTGGAATTAAAATATATGGGTACCTTTCACGTTGCGCACTTTCATAGTGGTAAACCAATTACAGTCTATCATTATGTTTGGGAAAGAAGTTGATCAAGTTTAGCTGAAGAACAATGTATATTAGCCACGATATTAAAAGCTAATGAAAAAATTATTATTTCAAGTATTAAGAAAAATATTTACAAGACTTCGCACTTTTATGGCCATGGTATTATAACGAATGGATTTTCTACCAATTTTGCAGCACCAGTATTGTTGAAATTGGTATTAGTTACTCGACTTTATTAGTTGTTATAGTTAAAACTTGTTATTTGTGTAGTCAAAAAGGTTTGTTAATAAATGTAGTTTAAGCTAAGCAAGTGCTACCATCTTATTGTCAGTATATTCAGAGTTGACGCACCCAAAGCTCTTTATTAATAATAGATCTTTTTGGTGTTATTTGGCTACCACTTTAATTGGCCGCAATCGTATTTAGTGCAGGATAAAACAGAAACAAAGCTGTATTTTTATTAAAAAAATTAAAACATTGCAGAACAATTGTTCTCGGGATTTTGTATTCCAAGACATTAGCAACCATAAAAATTAAGAACCCCCGCTGTTTGTTCTTCAAGGCGGTTTCGAATTCAGATAATTTCAAGACATCAGAGAATCGTAACTTTGGGTGAGTTTTAGTATCTGAAAAGCTTAAAAAAGTGAAATATTTGCTACACTCTTTTCGCGTATTAGATTCTAATGTAATGAGGATACAACAATCACAGAGCGGTATTAAACATGCTGGTTTCTGTCTCCTCTTCAAGCCGGATGCCAAAACACGAAACAATTTAACCCGATGGAAACCACAAAAAGAAATATCCAGCGATGACTGCATTCTCTTCAAGACGAATTCTAATACAAGAACAATTTCCACATGATCGAACACAAAAAAAAACCACATTATATCCTCATTACGTCAGAATTGAATTCACGAAAAGAGTGTAGCAAATAGTTTACTTTTTTAATCACATTAGGTACTAAAACTCACCAAGAGTTACAATTGTCTGTCTTCCAATTTATCTGAATTCGAAACAGTCTTTAAGAATTTTTATACAGCACCCTGATTGCTGTATGCTCTTTCAGCCTGTTTCTTATGCCCGAAAAATTCTAAGACGATGGAGAACCACAAAAAGATATATCCCACGATGACTCCTCTTAAAAATGGATTTGAATGCAAGAACGATTTCAAGATATTGAAACACAAAAAAAAACACGTAAACTGCTGTATCCTCATTACGTCAGAATTAAATACACGACAAGAGACTTTGATGTCCAAAACATTAAAAAGCAGCAACAAATAAAATATCCAACGTTGTCCACTGCCCAAAAACAAC
Organism: Elmis aenea; assembly: GCA_947652605.1. Classification (NCBI taxonomy): domain Eukaryota; kingdom Metazoa; phylum Arthropoda; class Insecta; order Coleoptera; family Elmidae; genus Elmis; species Elmis aenea. The sequence goes on from OX393584.1 coordinate 20,397,884, forward strand.
AGGAAACAGTAACGAACACGACGAATTTTTATAAAAAAACAGTCTTTCAGCCATAAAGGGAATTGCACATCTTCATGTCGTTTTGAGTTAAAGAATAATGAAATGCAGCAACAATATTAAATTTCCATGAGAAAACGTTCTTCTTGATGATTATACAAATATTTACGACATTGTGCACTTCAACAATAATTAAATAACTATAGTACATTATAACCTTTGTGCAGAAAGTTGATCGTTTTGAGCTAAAGAATACCAATTGGTGATGAGTATCTACGGATTTATATAGTTTATTGCTTTCAACAGAAAACTAATGAAAATCAGCAAACGCCATCAACTTTCGAAAAAGATTCTTGTAAGTAAACAGCACCATGTAGCGTTGTACACGTTGATAGTGTTATTTGTGTACTTCTTGATCTCAATAAAACTAATCGATCGTTTGAAACTGGACGACGACGTTAAATTATGATAAAAATAGTTTATTCAGAATGAAAAAAGTTCATAAAATCGAGTAGGTACTGTAATATTGACACTGGAGGTAGTCAGCACCAAATTAAAACAAATTCTAATTTTCAGGAGAAAATCATTGAGGTACGATTTTTTTATGTTTAAAACATTTAAAACCAACAAAATAAATATTCAACGACTATCATTCCATCTTCTTAGAGTATATTAGAAGACACAAAACAATCCAATACGTTGAGAGGCATAAGCATAAATACTTTAAGTTTATTGTCGTTTTAGAAATCAAGATGAAAGAGCAGCAAATATTTTTTAATACAATCCAGGTATTACAAATCACTAAGAAATGCAAGGTTTTTATGTTATATTTACGTTTATTCATTTGCGCATGTAAAAACAAAGGATCCGCTATTAGGACTTCTCATCGACTTCTAAAGAAAATTATTTGTGATAAGGTCGTCCATGGATCATTTTAAACAAAAAAATCAACAGGAAATAGTAATGAAAATAAATTCACATTACAAAACGGTGGTGATAATGCAATTTCCATACGTCATAATCTTTATATAGATAGTTTAACGTTTTTAACTGGAACTAGGACAGCAGCGACGATAATAAATATTATGAGACAAACGTTTTTATTAGTAGTTTTATTGTTGTGCACTTTCATTTTAATAATTTAATTATAGTATAAAATCATTTGCTGTATGCTTTTTTAGCCTATTTCTTATGCCCGAAAAATTCTAAGACGATGGAGAACCACAAAAAGATGTATCCCACGATGACTCCTCTTCAAAATGGATTTGAATGCAAGAACGATTTCAAGATATTGAAACACAAAAAAAAACACGTTAACTGCTGTATCCTCATTACGTCAGAATAAAATACACGACAAGAGACTTTTTGATGTATGAAGTTATGGAGGAATATAACACGGCCCAAAGAACCTAAATTATAAAATTTAATTTTGAAATAGACCAAGGTGACCATTTTTCTCCCAAAGTTTCGGGACACTAATCTAGGGTTACAAAAAAAAGTTCTTCGACAAATTTTTGTGAAATTTATTTTCCCGTTTTCGGTAAACCACAACTTTTCTTTAATGCAAAAATACATTTCTGCACAATTCAAAAACCCGGTCGCAAGGAAATTTAGGGACTTAAAGAGAGGATATGTCCAGAAGAAATGACGTATGGCAACCCTGATTAACCTAACCTAATCAGACTTGACACTTTATTTAACGGTAGTGGCTGACAGCTTAGTGCTCAAAGTCTTCCCCACTCCAGTTTTCGTGGCCAATGAGCGGTTATACTGTAACAATGTTGCCAGACTAACAGATTTGCATAATTTGGCAACAGTGTAAGTACCATACCAATAAAAGTCTAAAACGCAAAGATTCTCAACTACTTTAACCTACAAAATCAATTAGAGTTGTTTGTAGTTTACTTTTTAAAGAAGTTTCTTAGAACTCCAAGACGTTTGCTTTATATTAGAAAATGGATAATTATTTTACAAATCACGAAACACGTTGATAACAACAAAACATTTCATTTTACGATTTATCTTAAATCCATGCTACATTCCAATAATTTCTTTACCCTTTGAAATAACCAGAGAAAAAAAAATGTTTGGCATCTAAAATTCATACATCAATGCTTGAGGTGTACGGAAGTAAGTATTATTCGTTTAAGTGTGTTTTAATGGGTAAAAAGTTTAAAAGCGGAACGAATTGTGAAATATGCACCACGACCAGAACACAACTCACCACCCTTTGTAATAAAAGTCTAAAACGCAAAGATTCTCAACTACTTTAACCTACAAAATCAATTAGAGTTGTTTGTACTTTACTTTTTAAAGAAGTTTTTAGAACTCCAAGACGTTTGCTTTATATTAGAAAATGGATAATTATTTTACAAATCACGAAACACGTTGATAACAACAAAAGATTTCATTTTACGATTAATATGAAATTCATGCTACATTCCAATAATTTATTTACCTTTTGAAATAACCTGAGAGAAAAAAAAACTGATTGGCATCTAAAATTCATGCATGAATGCTTGAGGCGTGCGCAAGTGTTAATCGTTTAAGTGTGTTTTAATGGGTAGAAAAGTTTAAAAGCGGTACCGAATTGTGAAATATGCACCAGGTCCAGAACAAACAAATAGTGAAAGAGCTTATTTTACAAAACAGGCGTATAAAATTAGAAAATACTTTTCAATTCAATTGGAGTTATAGCGGTAAAAATACTCTGACCAACAATCCCTCTTTTTTCAACAATTATTTCACTACAACGAACTTTTTGTAACTGACGCTATCTTGTAGGGCGCTGTCGTAATAAGCGCTAGTTTGTCATTAAGCAAACAAGTGAATTTATAAGAAATTAAATAAAGCCACTGTGCCACATGGCAGTGCCCTGAGGCAGTATATAACCACAATAACTAGTCAAATAACTAGATATATCTTTTTAAAGGCATAAAATAGCTCATACACCAAAAAACTGAAAAGAGCACGACCAGGTTAAAAATAGATTGACGCACCAAAGCACTAGTAAATGTCTTCAGTATTGTTAACAACAGCAATCGTCAGAAGCACGAATTGTTAAAAACATGTGCCGTGGCTAAATAACTTAAAATTTAATCAATTATTTGAAATTTGTAGATTGTGATTACAAAAAAGAAAACTGGAATTGTAGTAGAAATATTGGGCCAAGCTAATATTTTCATTGTAATTAACAGTTCAACATATGTTTTGCTATGAAGTAGTCACAGCAAAACGTTTTATGAGCTTAAACAGCTATATTTAAGAGTAATTTTTTAACCACGGGAGGAATGTGAATTTACAAGAAGCGAAATAATGCCAGTGTGCCACATGGCAGTGTCCTGAGACAGATCCTCTATCATCTTACTCATCCAACAGATAAACGAAGTAGAAATAGCAATGTTTGCATATGACGTAGGAACAAATAACAACCCACAGTGGCGCATCAAGCTAAATAAGACAAAATCAAGTCGTACATTACGTAAATAACAGGAGTCGAGAGTAAAAAAGACTGACAAGAAAGAGATGTTTCTTCTGTTATAAAAAAAAATATCTAAACAAGGTGCTGCATATGCCAGCAACTAGACCAAAAGTCAACACAGTATGTGAATGCCGCAGTAACACACCATGTATATTTTGTTTGATGGTATTAGCATTTACGGATTCATACAGTTTATTGCTTTCAACAGAAAACTAATGAAAATCAGCAAACCCCATCAACTTTCGAAAAAGATTCTTGTAAGTAAACAGCATCATGTAGCGTTGTACACGTTGATAGTTATTTGTGCAGATCTTGATCTTAATCGTTTGAAACTGGACGATATAAATAGTTTATTCATCATGAAAAAAGGTTATAAAATCGAGCACCTTAATATTGACACTAGAGGTAGTGAGCACCAAATTAAAACGAATCCAAATTTTCAGGAGAAAATCATTGAGGTACTATTTTTTTATGTCTAAAACATTTAAAACCAACAAAATAAATATCCAACGCTTATAGTTGCAACTTCTTTGAGTATATTCGAAGACACAAAAAAATACAATACGTTGAGAAGCACAATCATAAATACTTTAAGTTCGGATGCAAAACGACACAGCAGCAAATATTTTTTAATACAATACAGGTTTTAACAAATCACTAAGAAATGCAAGGTTTTTATGTTATATTTATGTTTGCGCATGTGAAAAAAAGGATCCGTCATTAGGACATTTTCTCATCGACTTCTGAAGAAAATTATTGGTGATAAGGTCGTCCATGGATCATTTTATACAAAAAAAAATCAACAGGAAATAGTAATGAAAATGAATTTCCATCACAAAACGGTAGTGGCAATGTAATTTGCATAAGTCATAAATTTTCCATGGATAGTTTAACGTTTTTAACTGGAACTGGGACAGCAGCAACGAAATTAAATATTATGAGACGAACGTTTTTATAAGTAACTTATTGTTGTGCACTTTAATTTTAATAATTTAATTATAGTACACCAGCATGTTTGTGCAAAAAATTGATTGATTTCACCCGCAGAAAATTGGAAATCAGCAGACGAAATTCATTTTCAAAAGCATAGTTCTTGGAATTAAAATATATGGGTACCTTTCACGTTGAGCACTTTCATATGTTACCGTTCGCGCTATTGGTCATCCCTACTCCACTCTTCGACCAATAGCTTGCAACGCTCTGGCACGCACCGAGTATATATACTGGTCAAATTGCACGCTCTGGACTAGTAGTCGCTTTTAGTACGAAAATAAGCTTTATTATTTAAACTGCTAAAGTAAGACTTCGAGGCTCGCACCACAGCGGAGTACGCAATGCAGTGGTGCGCAGCCTCAACACAGTTCGCCATTACGACGTCACCTACAACCTGTGCCGACCCGACACTTTCACCACGACGAAGCGGACACCGTCGCCTCCACCATCGAACACAACGCCGCGGAAGTCCTATCGGTGTTACATAGTGGTAAACCAATTACAGTCTATCATTATGTTTGGGAAAGAAGTTGATCAGGTTTAGCTGAAGAACAATGTATATTAGCCACGATATTAAAAGCTAATGAAAAAATTATTATTTCAAGTATTAAGAAAAATATTTACAAGACTCCGCACTTTTATGGCCATGGTATTATAACGAATGGATTTTGTACCAATTTTGCAGCACCAGTATTGTTGAAATTGGTATAAGTTATTCGACTTTATTAGTTGTTATAGTTAAAACTTGTTATTTGTGTAGTCAAAAAGGTTTGTTAATAAATGTAGTTTAAGCTAAGCAAGTGCTACCATCTTATTGTCAGTATATTCAGAGTTGACGCACCCAAAGCTCTTTATTAATAATAGATCTTTTTGGTGTTATTTGGCTACCACTTTAATTGGCCGCAATCGTATTTAGTGCTGTATTTTTATTAAAAAAATTAAAACATTGCAGAACAATTATTCTTGGGATTTTGTATTCCAAGACATTAGCAATCATAAAAATTATTAACCCCCGCTGTTTGTTCTTCAAGGCGGTTTCGAATTCAGATAATTTCAAGACATCAGAGAATCGTAACTTTGGGTGAGTTTTAGTATCTGAAGTGCTTAAAAAAGTGAAATATTTGCTACACTCTTTTCGCGTATTCGATTCTGATGTAATGAGGATACAACAATCACAGAGCGGTATTAAACATGCTGGTCTCCTCTTCAAGCCGGATGCCAAAACACGAAACAATTTAACCCGATGGAAACCACAAAAAGAAATATCCAGCGATGACTGCATTCTTTTCAAGACGAATTCTAAAACAAGAACAATTTCCACATGATCGAACACAAAAAAAACCACATTATATCCTCATTACGTCAGAATTGAATACACGAAAAGAGTGTAGCAAATAGTTTACTTTTTTAATCACATTAGGTACTAAAACTCACCAAGAGTTACAATTGTCTGTCTTCCAATTTATCTGAATTCGAAACAGTCTTTAAGAATTTTTATACAGCACCCTGATTGCTGTATGCTCTTTCAGCCTGTTTCTTATGCCCGAAAAATTCTAAGACGATGGAGAACCACAAAAAGATATATCCCACGATGACTCCTCTTAAAAATGGATTTGAAGATTGCAAGAACGATTTCAAGATATTGAAACACAAAAAAAAAACACGTTAACTGCTGTATCATCATTACGTCAGAATTAAATACACGACAAGAGACTTTGATGTCCAAAACATTAAAAAGCAGCAACAAATAAAATATCCAACGTTGTCTACTGCCCAAAAACAACAGGAAACAGTAACGAAAACGACGAATTTTTAAAAGAAAACAGTCTTTCAGCCATAAAGGGAATTACACATCTTCATGTCGTTTTGAGTTGAAGAATAATGAAATGCAGCAACAATATTAAATTTCCATGAGAAAACGTTTTTCTTGATGATTATACAAATATTTATGACATTGTGCACTTCAACAATAATTAAATAACTATAGTACATTATAACCTTTGTGCAGAAAGTTGATCGTTTGGAGCTGAAGAATACCAATTGGTGATGAGCATTTACGGATTTATATAGTTTATTGCTTCAACAGAAAACTAATGAAAAGCAGCAAACGCCATCAACTTTCGAAAAAGATTCTTGTAAGTAAACAGCACCATGTAGCGTTGTACACGTTGATAATGTTATTTGTATACTTCTTGATCTTAATAAAACTAATCGATCGTTTGAAACTGGACGACGAAGTTAAATTATGATATAAATAGTTTATTCATAATGAAAAAAGTTCATAAAATCGAGTAGGTACTTTAATATTGACACTGGAGGTAGTCAGCACCAAATTAAAACGAATTCAAATTTTCAGGAGAAAATCGTTGAGGTCCGATTTTTTTATGTCTAAAACATTTAAAACCAACAAAATAAATATCCAACGACTATCGTTCCATCTTCTTAGAGTATATTAGAAGACACAAAACAATCCAATACGTTGAGAGGCATAAGCATAAATACTTTAAGTTTATTGTCGTTTTAGAAATCAAGACGAAAGAGCAGCAAATATTTTTTAATACAATCCAGGTATTACAAATCACTAAGAAATGCAAGGTTTTTATGTTATATTTACGTTTATTCGTTTGCGCATGTAAAAACAAAGGATCCGCTATTAGGACGTCTTCTCATCGATTTCTAAAGAAAATTATTTGTGATAAGGTCGTCCATGGATCATTTTTATACAAAAAAATCAACAGGAAATAGTAATGAAAATAAATTCACATTACAAAACGGTGGTGATAATGCAATTTCCATACGTCATAATCTTTATATAGATAGTTTAACGTTTTTAACTGGAACTAGGACAGCAGCGACGATAATAAATATTATGAGACAAACGTTTTTATTAGTAGTTTTATTGTTGTGCACTTTCATTTTAATAATTTAATTATAGTATAAAATCATTTGCTGTATGCTCTTTTAGCCTGTTTCTTATGCCCGAAAAATTCTAAGACGATGGAGAACCACAAAAAGATATATCCCACGATGACTCCTCTTAAAAATGGATTTGAATGCAAGAACGATTTCAAGATATTGAAACACAAAAAAAAAACACGTTAACTGCTGTATTCTCATTACGTCAGAATGAAATACACAAGAGACTTTTTGATGTCCAAAATATTAAAAACCAGTAAAATAAATATCCAATGTTGTCCACTGCTCAAAAACAGCAGGAAACAGTAACGAAAAAGACGAATTTTTATAAGAAAACAGTCTTTCAGCCATAAAGGGAATTGCACATCTTCAAGTCGTTTTAACTTGAAGAATAATGGAATGCAGCAACAATATTAAATTTCCATGAGAAAACTTTCTTCTTGATGATTATACAAATATTTACGACATTGTGCACTTCAACAATAATTAAATAACTATAGTACATCATAATCTTTGAGCAGAAAGTTGATCGTTTTGACCTGGAGAATACCAATTGGTGATTGTGTTAGCATTTAAGGATTCATATAGTTTATTTCTTTCAACAGAAAACTAATGAAAAGCAGCAAACGCCATCAACTTTCGAAAAATATTCTTGTAAGTAAACAGCATCATGTAGCGTTGTACACGTTGGTTAAGTAATTTGTGTACTTCTTGATCTTAATAAATTAAATGGATCGTTTGAAACTGGACTACGAAGTTAAATTACGGTATAAATAGTTTATTCATCATGAAAAAGGTTCTTAAAATCGAGTACTTTAATATTGACACTGGAGGTATTGAGCACCAAATTAAAACGAATTAAAATTTTCAGAAGAAAATCATTGAGGTACGATTTTTGATGTCTAAAACATTTAAAACCAACAAAATAAATATCCAACGCTTATCGTTGCAACTTCTTTGAGTATATTCGAAGACACAAAAAACTCCAATACGGTGAGGACAAGTATGAATACTACGGAAGGAATGAGAATTTACAAGAAGCGAAATAAAGCCAGTGTGTCACATGGCAGTGTCCTGAGACAGATCCTGTATCATCTTGCTCATCCAACAGATAAACGAAGTAGAAATAGCAACGTTTGCATATGACGTAGGAACAAATAACAACTCACAGTGGCGCATCAAGCTAAATAAGACAAAATCAAGTCGTAAATTACGTAAATAACAGAAGTCGAGAGTAAAAAAGACTGACGAGAAAGAGATGTTTCTTCTGTTATAAAAAAAAAGATCTAAACAAGGTGCTGCATATGCCAGCAACGAGACCAAATGATTCAACACAGTATGTGAATGCCGCACCAACACACCATGTATATTTTGTTTAATGGTATTAGCATTTACGGATTCATACAATTTATTGCTTTCAACAGAAAACTAATGAAAACCAGCAAACCCCATCAACTTTCGAAAAAGATTCTTGTAAGTAAACAGCATCATGTAGCTTTGTACACGTTGATAGTTATTTGTGCAGTTCTTGATCTTAATCGTTTGAAACTGGACGACGACGTTAAATTACGATATAAATAGTTTATTCATAATGAAAAAAGTTTATAAAATTGAGCACTAGAGGTAGTGAGCACCAAATTAAAACGAATCCAAATTTTCAGGAGAAAATCATTGAGATACGATTTTTTTTATGTCTAAAACATTTAAAACCAACAAAATAAATATCCAACGCTTATCGTTTTAACTTCTTTGAGTATATTTGAAGACACAAAAAAATCCAATACGTTGAGAAATATAAGCATAAATACTTTAAGTTGATTGTCGTTTTCGGATGCAAAACGACAGAGCAGCAAATATTTTTTAATACAATACAGGTTTTACAAATCACTAAGAAATGCAAATTTTTTATGTTATATTTACGTTTGCGCATGTGAAAAAAAGGATCTGTCATTAGGACATTTTCTCATAGACTTCTGAAGAAAATTATTGGCGATAAGGTCGTCCATGGATCATTTTCATAATAAAAAAAAAATCAACAGGAAATAGTAATGAAAATGAATTCCCATCACAAAACGATAGTGGTAATGTAATTTGCATAAGTCATAAACTTTCCATAGATAGTTTAACGTTTTTAACTGGAGACAGCAGCAACGAAATTAAATATTATGAGACGAACGTTTTTATAAGTAACTTATTGTTGTTAACTTTAATTTTAATAATTTAATTAAAGTACACCAAAGAAAATTGGAAATCAGCAGACGAAATTCATTTTCAAAAGCATAGTGTTGTTCTTGGAATTAAAATATATGGGTACCTTTCACGTTGCGCACTTTCATACTGGTAAACCAATTACAGTCTATTATTATGTTTGGGCAAGAAGTTGATCAAGTTAGCTGAAGAACAATGTATATCAGCCACGATATTAAAAGCTAATGAAAAAATTATTATTTCAAGTATTAAGAAAAATATTTACAAGACTGCGCACTTTTATGGTCATAGTATTATAACCAATGGATTTTCTACCAATTTTGCAGTACCAGTATTGTTGAAATTGCTATTAGTTATTGGATTTTATTTGTTGTTACAGTTAAAACTTGTTATTTGTGTAGCCAAAAGTTTTTGTTAATAAATGTGGTTAAGCTAAGCAAGTGCTACCCATCTGATTGTCATTATATTTAGAGTTGACGCACCCAAAGCTCTTTATTAATAATAGATCTTTTTGGTGTTTTTTGGCTACCACTTTAATTGGCCGCAATCGTATTTAGTGCAGGATAAAACAGAAACAAAGCTGTATTTCCATTAAAAAAATTAAAACATTGCAGAACAATTATTCTTGGGATTTTGTATTCCAAGACATGGGCAACCATAAAAATTAATAACCCCCGCTGTTTGTTCTTCAAGGCGGTTTCGAATCTAAATAAATTCCAAGACATTAGAGATTCGTGACTATTGGGGAGTTTTGGTATCTGATGTGCTTAAAAAAGTAAAATAATTGCTACACTCTTTTTGCGTATTCGATTCTGATGTAATGAGGATACAGGAATCACCGAGGGGTATTAAACATGCTGGTTGCTGTCTCCTCTTCAAGCCGGATTCCAGTACACGAAACATTCCAACACGATGGAAACCACAAAAAGAAATATCCCACGATGACTGCATTCTCTTCAAGGATTCGAATAAAAGAAAATGCAAGACATTCTAAACCACAAAAAAAAAACTCACGAAACTCATTACGTCAGAATCGAATAAACGAAAAGAGTGTAGCAAATAGTTTACTTTTTTAAGCACATTAGGTACTGAAACTACCAAAGATTTATATCTGGAAAAAGTTATCAACAAAATTTGTTAAACAATTTGAGTTACATAACCTAAAGTTATTTTCAACTATACCGAATGTTTTAAGCTATGTACATAAAATGGTATTTCAAAATATTTCAACACATTCTTTACAGTCTTCAATGAACCCATCGATATTTATGGACGAGCTAGGTAACGGTTCACTTGTCTTTTCTTGTGTAGAAACACTCGAAATGGAACTATTTGGAGAAAAACAACAAAGAGTCTACAGTATTTTTTGCTGTATGCTCTTTAGGTCTATTTCTTATGCTCGAATAATTCTAAGACGATGGAAATCCACAAAAAGAAATATCCCACGATGACTGGAACCTGTTCAAGATGGATTCGAATACAACAACAATGTTAAGATATTCGAACACAAAAAACCCACGTTGACCGCTATATCCTTATTACGTCAGAATCATATACACGAAAGAAGTAGCAAATATTTAACTATTTTAAGCACTTCAGGTATTAAAATTTGCTATTCCAAGTTTAATTACTTTTGCTTGTTAATGCAGTGGAAAAACGAACACTTGCTAGTTGTTTTTACTCGTTCAAAGAAAATTGCTGGCGATAAATGCATACATAACGATTTTTTACCCAAAAAGATAATGGTTTTCAAAGCTGGAGAATGGTGGCAAGCAATTTAATGGCAATAATCTTTGTGCAGGTTTTAATGCTTTTCAATTGAAGAATAATGATAAGCAGCAACACTATTTATTTTTCACGAGAAATAAGTACTTTGCTTGTGGTAATCGTTATACAAAAAGTTAAACGATTTTAGAAGATAGTGAAACGCAGCAACGAAATCGATTTTTATGAGAAATTGGTGTAAAGATAAACATTTACGGAACTTTGCACTTTGATAGCGAAAGTGTAATTTAACAACCCTCACTTGCAGCAGCACATTGCTTTAAGAAATTACAGTGATGAATATGTGGACTGTTGGACGTAGCTCATTTCCTTTATTTCTTAGATCTTCCACATCCACATCTAACATGGTAGTTAGATCATTCCAAATTTTGAAGGAGATACGTCTTATTTAGATTATTGCAGCACTTGAATTGGGATAATTCATCGTTCAATTTAACAAGGAATATATCCAATGGTTTTTGGAAACGAATGCAGGATTTTATATTTTAATTCGAGTTCAACTTTAATATTTCAGGAGCAACTTTTGGTACTTCTGATGTTGCCCTGGCGAATGGCTTTGGATACTTGCAGAACGTTGCCCAACGTAATTAAGAAAATGTTTATGTGTTGGGTTAGATTTAATTAAACATGCATCACGACAAATTTTCTTTATTAGTTTATGCATCTTGGTGAGATGTTTAAACCCATGGCTTTACTGGACGTATGTAAGTAATGAGCTTGATTGATTTTCATTAGGGGTTGTTCAACAGGTATACGCCAAAACGGTTGATGGTCAACACAACAGCAACTGAAAATAAACAAAAAATAAAAATTAAAAAGATTGTAATTAAAAATAAAATGGATAAAAAGCAGCACACATGAGTTTTTTGTAAAGTTTTTTTTGGTATATATTACGTGTTTTTAGTAAAAAAATATAAAACCCAGGGTTTGACATAACTTCTTAACACATATTCTTACTCTAAGCCTAAGCGACTAACCAATGTGATAAAATAAACTTATTAAAATTTTTACGTAAATGGGAGAAAACTAAAAGGCTACTAAAACAAAACCAAAATGCAACTTATTTTGCCATTATTGGTCTATCTTCTATATTATACTCTACTTTTTATACAAGCACAAATAAAATTTTACTTAAACTCTTTATTTTTATTAACTACCAAAATCGCCTCAACACCTCGACACTAAGAGGTACAAGAGCAACCGATTAAGAAGAACTACCAAGACCGCCTCAACAGTAGCATAAAATAGGTTAAACGGTAAATAATAGTTTAAATATAAAATTTAAGCTTAAGCCGATAAGGAAAATATAGCATATCGTAATTTTGAGTCTTAAAAGACACCTTAATAACGGTGAGACATGTTTTGTTACACCTAATTTAATTTAGTTTATAATAAAAATGTCCAATATTTATTTTAATATATGTTTTTAAATTATTATTTAAAATTTGCAATGCAGCTAATCCTATAGATTAATAAGCATTTTAACTTTAACCTAATTTGCTAAGTTTATGTTTGAGTCCGGATGTCACCAGTGGTCAATCCTAGTCACGATTATAATCCAATCACTACACTACTATGACTACATAGCACTGTACTCTGCTTTTGTACACTTTCAGTCTACAGAAGTTCAAAAGGTTTAATCCTTTTGAGCCTACGCACTAGTTGATTATCGAGAAGTTGGAGCACCAATGTTGGAATGTCTGTGGAGCCTCTCCTCGTGGCTTTTGGCAGCTTTTTTAATTTCTTCCTGGACAGATTCAACCTGGAGTTCCCGGTGTAAATCGCTGTTCCGAACATACCAAGGAGCATTTACTATGCTCCTTAATACACGGTTTTGGAATTTTTGAAGTTGCTGTTTTTGGTACAGCCCCATAATTGTGGGCCATATGTTCAAACAGGCTTGAGCACGTGTTTGTATAGGAGCAGTTTGTTTTGGATAGAAAGCTGGGAATTTCTTTCTATCAGCCAATACATATCTCTATACTTTATCTTCAGCTGTTCCGTTTTCTTATTGACGTGTCCCTTCCATTTTAACTTGACATCTAAGTTTAGGCCAAGATATTTAGCAGTCTTTTTGCATGGGATTATGTTATTATCTAGATACACTGGTAGGTAGTTTATTCTTTTGTTAGTGAAATTGACGTGAACAGATTTTTCTTCGTTGATTTTTATATGCCACTGTTTTGTCCATGCATATATTTGATTGATTGCGCTTTGGAGATTTTCTGTTGTTTCTTCTATGGTTGCTCCTGTAGTTAGAACTGCGGTGTCGTCAGCAAATGTGACGAGTTTTACGTTTTGTGTTTCTGGAATGTCAGGTGTATATAGCAGGTACAATACCGGTCCAAGGACACTTGCTTGAGGTACAACTGCTCTTACAAGCTGAAGTTCTGAGTATTCGTTATCAATTTTGACTTGAACAGGAAGCATTTTCTTTAATTTTATTAGTAATCCTTTATGCCAGACTTTGTCAAATGCTTTAGCAACATCGAGGAATGTTGCCGAGAAAATTTTTTCTTCTTTTAAGGACTTCAGTATGTCATTTATTATTCGATGAACCTGGTCTACGGTGGAGTGTTTATCACGAAATCTAAATTGATGTGGTAGAATAGTTGTTTTCTCTGGATTATGATGTTCATTCATCCTTTTTAATAGCAGCTTTTCAAAAAGTTTGGATATTATAGGTAGAAGTGAAATTGATCTGTACGATGTAATCGGCATTTATTAAATTTGTAAGTTTTACAATATCTTTTTTGGTAATCGCTTTAGGATCTCTCCAGTAATCAAGTCGAACCCAGGAGCTTTTTTGGGATTGACATGTTTCTTTATTACTTACTTCTTTTACTTCCTTTAGAGTAGTGAATTTTACGTTTTCGTTTTCAATAATTTCATCTGGATAATCGATTTCAGTCTGTTCGGCATATGGTTGAAAAGTATTTTATAAGTATTCGGCAAAGGCTTCCACTTTTTGTTTAGCATACCTTGCCCATGTTCTGTCTTCTCTGCGGATTGGTGGGATATGTTTTATTGGTCTGTTGATCTTTTTAGCAGCCTTCCAAGGTGAGTAGTCGGTGCTTTGGTCGTCCATTAATTCACGTAAGTATGTATTGACAGATCCGTTTTTTATTTCCATGATTTCTTTTCGTAATTGTTGCGTTAGATTATTTAACTTATTTTTGTTCTCCGTTGTTCTGGATCTCTGCCATATATTTCTACCTTTTCTTTTTTTCTTGATTAGTTCTCGTATTTCTTTAAAATAATTGTTACCTATCGTTTTTCTTTTTATCTGGGACATATTGTTCCAGGCAGCCTGCTGAACGTTTATCATAAATTTATCTGCTTCTTGTCCCAAGTGTTCGATTGTTCTTATTGGCACATTTAATCTAAGTCTTTCACTAAGCTCTAACAGAAAACCTTCCCAATCAGTTTCTTTATTAGTTAATGTGGGGTTAAGTTCTCTTCTTACAATATTTTCACTTATTGTTAGAAGAATTGGTGAATGGTCTGATAACAGTTCTTCAACATCTTATATTTTTATATAATTTGTAGCAATTTTTCTCAAGATAAAGAAATCCAACACAGGGAATTTTATTTGCATCAGTTGGCCAATACGTGGGTTTGCCGGTAGCATGCCATCTGCATTTAAGTTTTGTAATAGCATGATATAGTTCTTTACCTTTCGTTGTGGTAAGTCTTGATCCCCAACAAGTATTTTTAGCATTAAAGTCTCCGCCCAGTACAAATTTTTTACCAAGAGTAAACAGGAAGTTAGTATAGACTTCTCTTTTAAGATTATATCTGAGAGGGAAGTACGCTGCTGCAATGGTGAATACATACTTCTTTGTTTTAACAGATACTAGCTATTTGTATTTCTGCCGTCTCTATTTTTTCTCGTTCATGATGTGATATGGTATTTTTTACTATAATGGCGGCTCCACCTCTGGCCGTATTTTGCGGATGAAGGGGAACTTGGTAGCCTCTTAGTTTGACGTGTTTCTGGTTAGTAAAATGGATTTCTGATATCAAGCATATATCAACTTTGTGAGTTTCTAACATTAGGAATAACTCTTGCTGGTGCTGTAAGACCATTTGTGTTCCATTGAAGAATCCTTAGGTCACAGGTCATTGCTGTTTTCTATCGGTATTTATTTTGTTTTCAAGCCTGTCTAGTCTTTCCAGAACTTTTTTATGAAATTCCTCTTGTTTATCTATTTGTGTTATTAATTTCTGCAGCTATAATGTTATAGAATCAGTATTACTAGCTGTCTCTATTTGTTCTTCGTTTCTTGTTACTAGAGCGTAGGTTGCCCCAGCAGTAACTTGTTTTCGACTCTCTCCAGATTTATTTTTCGTTTTTCTATTTCTTTCTTGTTTGTACTTTTAATTCTCAAATCTTGTAGAGCTATGGCCGTGCTGCACCCTCCAAGTTGGCCGGATGTGCTTCTCCACAGCGAATGCACTTGGGATCTGTAGTTTTTGGTTTTTGGCAATCTCGTGTTATGTGTTTTCGTGCACATTTGACACATCTTGGCTCTCTCTTACAGCAATTTTGGGTGTGACCGTATTCTTGACATCTTTTACATTGTGGTATAAGTTTACTCTAATATTCTAAAACCTTTATTTTTTAGATCATTTAGAATTTCAGTTGTTTGACAAGTCTGGTGAAGTTTTCTTGCCACTACTTTGGTTGGTCGTGTTTGTTCGTTTTCAAACGAGTACCATTCAAGTTTGGTATCGTTTAGTGCTCTAGTGAAAGTTCTGTAGTCATTTTTATTGTTCACGTTAATTTATATTGTGCCCTGAGAATTTGAGAATGAATCATATTTTTCCAGTTTATTGATTATAATTGGCGGTGATTTACTACTTTTTGTCTGCACCTGTTGCGGCTTTTTGTTGCCTCTGTTAGGAGTTTGTTCTTCCCGTGGTGAATAAGTGGCCTTAGTATTTTTAACTCTGATCCACTCAGTTTCTCTGCTCAGCTCTTCTTCGTCTGTGCAGTACTCTATTTTCTCCTTTTCTTTTTTGTCACTATTTCCTTCTAGTTGCTTAAGTCTATTTTCAAGCCTAATTAGTTGTGACTGTAATTGTACAACTGTATTGCCCATTTGTGTTTTTTGATTATGGACTTTTTGCCACTCATTATACAACAAATGTTCATTTTGAGTATGTAGGTTAATTTCTTTAACTTTTTCACCTGAATGTGAGTTTATTGTCCCAGCTGGAATTGCATTTTGTTGTGACGATTCACCTAGCGTTTGAGCTGTTCGTAATCACTTTACATTTATGAAGAGCACGCAACACGTCTGTACTCGGCAAATGCCAAGCGATTTCTTATATTTTAATATGAACGAAATTTATCGGCTTAAAATAAGTGAACTACCCACGTTAAGATATTTAAATTAATGTCCCAATACCAAACACAAAACCTTTCAAATTTTAAATCAAGTCCACTAAATGGTTAAAATCTAATTTGAAACCAAATTCGATTCTGGAACCCTAGCAAGCACACGTCTGAGTCTGGACTCCTAATTCTATATCGACTCTAAGGTCTAGACTGTTTTTTCCAATGAACTAAATCGGTTTGATCAGGATTATAGTTGAAATTACTTCTATAAATGTTAGTGGTATCCAATAGCCAATATAATTGAAAATAGACGTTGTAGACTGTAGACAACGTTCAGCTAGCAGCTACACTTAAGTAAAGTTATACATTCACCCTGATTTACACACTTTACCTTTCCAAATGTATGACATAATCTTTATAATCGCTTGTGATAAAACACACGATATCTTTTTACTGGCGGATTTTTATACACGCACATAATCTGTTTTCAGTTTTGTATGCAGCATTTATCGTAATGAAGAAAACTAATATATATTTGTAGCTTACATTTAATGGTTAATAATATTGTTTCAATATACTTTGGCAGTGTTTAAATGTTTTATATAGTTAAAGTTTTGTTTAGCAAGTACAGTAAAATATAAATAAACAAGTACCTATAAGACTGCTTAATTACAAAAAAAAGGTGGCAGCAAACTTGGTAACAAAAATAAACCTTAGAATCCTCTCGTGCTAAATATACAGTGTATTTGAGAGGGCGGATAAAAGGTACACAGACACCTAACGTCTCGCAAAAAAAATCATGTGACAGCTTATTGTTAGTGCTTGATACGACATCTTTAAACCCTAAAGATAACGTACAAACATCAAACGCGTGAGATACTTTCTTTATTATCAACATATGCCTTCTCCAAAACCTGTCAAAAACTAGACTTTTAAAACCATGGGTTTGAAGCAGTCCAATTTTTAATTGCTCCGCTCCGACATCAAAATGCCTGCTCCAGCTCCGCTTCTTGCTTCAAGTATTGTTAACATTTTTAAAACAAGTTTTTTAATTAAAAAATATGTTTTTAGAAACAGAGTTTAATTTTATCGGATATGTGAAACTTGGTCAAAAAGTGAAATTAAATAAAAGTTTAAAAAACAAGTGATCGAACTTCAAAGGTTAAAAATAAAATATTTAAATTGTACAAAATAAACTGTAGCAATCAAAATTATTTGCTTCGGAATCAGCTCCTGCTCCAGGCAAAAGCCCATTGCTCCACTCCAAACCCCTGCTTTTAACACTAGGAATAGACTTTTTGTTTAAATGGAACAGTTAGTCGACATAACTGCCGCTACTGGTCGCAAACTAATCCTCATTAAATTCCGCAAGCACAAACCCAGCATCCACAGAAGCTTAATGTATGGGTGGGAATTCACAGAAATCGCGTAATTGGTCCGGTTTTTTTTTTTGAATTTTAGAGTGCCACAGGTAGAAAATATTTAAAACTGTTAAATAACGAAATTATTTCAGCACTAGAGAAAAATGGGCAATTAACAGATAATATCTGGTTTCAACAGGATGGAGCACCTCCGCATTTTCGACAAGCCGTGAGAGAATTTTTATATAGAGTATTTTCTAATCGATGGATCGGGCGCAGAGGTCATATTAAGTGGCCTCCTGAGTCACCGAAACTAACTTTATTTCTTTAGGGACATTTTAAATCTAATGTTTATGCACACCCACTTGATGATTTAGGCGAACCGAGAAACCGAATAACGGAAGAACTTGGAAGAATTTCGCCAGATGTGGTTTTAAACACTCTTACGGAATTTCGGCATAGGTTAACCTACTGCCAAGAAGTAAATGGTGGTCATTTCGAGCATCGTATCCATTTAATTTTTGTATTCCCTATTTTGTTAATTTTTACAAATTCGCAATATTTTCTGTACTACGTCCTCGTGCCCAAAAAGACCGAGAAGAAACCTTGAGCGCTTCGTATCAGAGGACTTGACAAGAATAATCCGGTCCTTATCAGGGCCAGAATATTTTTCATACAATTGAGTTTGATCGTTTACAAAGTCGTAATAAAACCAATTGATAAAGTATCACGTACGCGAAAAGAACGCTGATTCAAAAATAATAACTGACCTGTCTTCTGTTTAAATTTAAAAAATGTTAGGGTTGGGTCCGTTTCCGGTTAAACCAAAAGTCGTATTGTAAACACGCAAAAAATATTTTATAGGAGTTAGTATTTGTCATCACACTGGTCCAACAAATAAATGCATAAATAATTTAAAAAAATCTTAATTCAAAGTGAGAATATTAAAATTCGTTAACAAAAATGTCAAAAATTTGTACGGAAAAGACTAATGTACAACTTTCCTGTTTTTTCTTTCAATTGTTTAAATTAACACTGTCTTCCTTCATAGCCTATTTAAAAATATTACGTTGCCTAATAATTAACAATACAATCGCGATATCTCAGAAAATATCAATTTTAGGTAAAAAACAGGCTTAATATTTTTGAAGGAAAATTAAATTTTCTATAAGAATGCGTAAAAAAAATAGGGTGTTGTATTTAGGAAAAATGAGTTGTCGATGTTTAAAGTTGTACAAGCTTAACCAAGCGTAAAAAACGCCCTGTATAATATTTTTAAAATATAGTTGATGCACAATGTTGTTTAGCTTATTGTCAACCTTAACTTTAAAAAAAAATTTACTTGCCATTTCAAAGTTCTTAAAAGTTGAAAATTTTTGAAAGTGCTGTATAGCTCAAAATTTTCATAAAAATGTGAATTTAACGAAAACGGTTGACATTAGGCCCATATAACCTTATAAATTTTTAAATGTAAATTTAAAGAGGAGTCCATTTAAAATTTCAAAGTTTAGGTTCGTTTCCGGTTGAACCGGAAGTCGTATTGCAACCTCAATATTTTTATCGCATCCCGAATATACGATTACGCTCAGATACCAAATTTCATTGGAATATTTTTAACAACAACAACAAATTAGGATCGATAATATATCTGCTAAGGAACATTACGGAGACTATACCTATCCAAACGAGTATTATTAAACGTATACCACAGCCTCTTCGAGACTACTATGACGTACGGTATACTTATCTGGGGGCATTCGGCATCAGCCAGACGTATTTTTTCATTACAAAGAAAGGCCATAAGAGTAATTACAAAAACTTCATACAGATCTGAAACTAAGCCACAATTTACTTCATTAAGGATCCTTACACTTCCAGCACACTACATTGTATCTTGTTTAATGCACATAAAAACGCATCTCCAAAATTATCCTAATGTGAATACGATACACAAACATAATACCAGAAATAAATTAAATATTACCCGTTACACTGCCGGTTGTCTAAAACCCAATACAGCATAGACTATCACTCAATTAAATTGTTCAATAGTTTGCTGTTAACCATTAGAAATCTAAGGGTCCAAAAATTTAAAACCCATATTAAGAGCATTTTACAAGAAACCGCTCCTTTTAGCACAGATGAATTTTTGATGTATAAGTATAACTAAAATTCCGATATTGACTCGTGTAAATACTACTCTATATGTATCTTGGCACACAATAAATATTATTATTATTATTATTATAAGAAATATTTGTTTGTTTCCATACTTTTAGTTTTAAATATTCATCTGAGAAAAAACTTTTGTTTATAAAAACGAGAAAAAGTAAAATATACCCCAACAATAACTTTACATGACACGCTTTATTTGAGGTCATATCTGACATTACCGCCCCAAAGTTGTTTAAGATTGCCAAAAATTATGCTCGTTGTTTAAAAAATGTCAAAAATTGTTGTCCATTGTAACTAGAACAATATTTAGTTTTTAACAATATACTCAAAGTTTCAAATTTCAAAATATTCGAATTTCTGCTCAACACAACTAGCTATTCAATTAAATTATATACCAAATTAATTATTACCTAAAGATCAGTTCAGCATCGTATCTTTAATATTCGGAGAGATCACTTTTTAGCAAAAAAAAATATCAAATACTTTAACTTTAATAACACTGCGATCAAGCAAAAACACTTTAAAGGGAGTATTTTCAATTCAACATTTGCATATTGAAAAAAACTTCGCAAGGTTTTTAATTTATCCGAGAATTCTAACGTCCCCGATAGATGTATTTATTGCATTCAATTCCGTTATATCCGAAGCATTTAGCATTTATAATTAAAACATAGCAGATTTTTAATGTAACCTATAAGGCTGACGCGAGGTAAAGATTTATTTGTAAAAAATTCAAGTAGTACTGATAATATTTCACTTAGTACAATAAGGGATGCCTTACCAGTAATCGGGCAAACATTAGTTAACATTATAAATGAATCATTACAGTACGGGGTAGTACCAGAAATTTGGAAAATTAATACGGTTATTCCTATTCCAAAAATTATTAACACTAAAAAATGCGGTGAGTTTAGACCTATAAATATGTTACCTAAAGTAGAACAAATATTAGAAATTATAGTTAAACAACAACTCGTAGAATTTCTTAACAGTAACAAAACTATTTCAGATTCTCAATCAGGATTTAGACATAAGCATTCATGCGAAACAGCATTGAATTTAGTTTTAACAAATTGGAGAGATTAAATTGAAAACGATAAAATAATTTTGGCAATTTTTGTCGATCTGAAACGAGCATTTGAAACCATCTGTAGAAAAAGACTTTTGCAAAAATTACAAATGGGAATGAACTAAAATGGTTTGAAAGTTATTTATCAAACAGATTTCAAAAAACCAGGGTGGGAAAAGTAGAATCAAAGGCAATTATTAACGAGTTAGGTGTACCACAAGGATCAGTTTTAGGTCCAGTTTTATTCAATATTTACATAAATGACATTACGCAGACAGTTAGATCGTGTGACATGCATTTATTTGCAGATGATACGTTAATTTCGGTATCAGGTGAAGATTTACAAACAACAGTTAATGTCATAAACTGGAGTTGAATGTATCTAAAACAAAATGCATGGTAATAGGTAGTACACAATTCAGCAATATGTCAAATGTTAACGTATTTATAGATAATAATAAAGTAGAGATAGTTGAAGAGTTTAAATACCTAGGGGTAATTATAGATAATCATCTAAAATTTAAAAAGAACATAGATTATATTGTAAAAAAAGTTGGTGCAAAAATTAGTTATTTTGGGAGAATATCGAATAAATTAAACTTTGAAGCTAGGATATTGGTATATCATACAATAATAGAACCATACTTTAATTATTGCAGTAGCATAATATTTCTAAGTAATGAGGGGGATCTGAAAAAATTACAAAAGCAGCAAAACAGAGCTTTGCGTATCATATTACAGTGTTCTAAATTAACTAAAATTGAATATATGCATAATAAGTTGGGGTTCCTTAATATATGGCAAAATACAGTGTATAACGTTTTGGTTCTAATATATAAATGTATAAACAATATGATGCCAGGATATATGAGTAAATATCTGATATACAACAAAGAACAGCATGATTATGAAACAAGACAAAGAGAACATTTTAGACTGCCTAAATGTAAAAAAAGTAGTAAACAGAACTCGCTCTATTACAAAGGGCTAAAATTATTTAATCAATTACCAAACGAATTAAAATATTCTGTTAATCTGCATGCGTTTAAAGAAGGTTGTAAGACCCATGTAAAACTGCAATTTTAATTTAAAGTACTAGTTGTAAAGATTGATGTATAAATAGTTTCTTTTATAACTAAATAAAGCCTATTATTATTATTATTATTATTATTATTATTGAACTTCGCCAGGAAAGCATAATTTATTATATGCGTTTATACTATTACTAGGTTTCTTGCTCTACATGTCAAATAATCTGATTATAACTGATCAAACAGTAAGTTTTCAATTAAAGGGATGTAATATTTTAAGTTGTTTGTCTTTGCACCTTGCACGATTTGTTTCCATATTTTCCTATCAAGCATTTTCTTTCTCCATCCCGTTATTCCTATTTTTCCTATATCGGCGATCACTTGGTCTTCCCAGCGTATTTTTGGTCTTCCTCTAGATCTCGTCCCTTGTGGTTTCCAGTTTGTGATCCTTTTAAGTATCGAATGTTCCTCTCTTCTACTTATATGTCCATACCATATAATTCTTGCAGCTTTTATTACTTTGACTATATCTTCCCCTTTTAGTATTGTTTTAATTTCGTTGTTCGTTAACCTTATGTATTCCTTTTCTATTTTTCTTGCTCCATAAATTTTCCTCACTATTTTTCTCTCAAAGATTTTAAAATTTTCTTCTTCTTTTCTTGTCATGCACATCGTCTCTGCTCCGTATATCACCACAGGTCGTATTGCTGTTTTATAGATTCGCATTTTTGTATTATTGCTAATTTTCTTATCTTTCATGTATATTTTATATTTATAATATGCTTTGTATCCCGCCTGTATTCGTTGTTTAATTTCTTCCCTCTTGTGGTTCTGGCAATTAATTACTGTTCCCAGATATTTAAAATTTTCTACTTCTTCGAAGGTATGATTTCCTACTATTACTTCTCTGTTTTCCCCTTCGGTATGTTTCTTTTTTATTTCCATATATTTTGTTTTTTCTTGGTTTATTTCAAGTCCTCTTTTCTTTGCCTCCGTCTCGATTTTCGATAGTGCTTTTTTTTAAGCTTTCCTGTCTCTTGCTATTAATGCTAGGTCATCGGCATATGCAACTATTTGTGCTGATTTTTCAATAATTGTCCCTTTTATTCCACATTTTTTGATTATGCCTTCTAGCGTTATGTTAAATATTGTAGCTGATAGCCCATCGCCTTGTTTGACCCCTTTGTTAAATTCAAATTCTTTGGAGATTTCTTCGTGTGATAGTATTGCTGCTCTTGATCCCTCCATAGTCATTTTTATTAATCTCACTGGCTTGTTTGGGACTCCTATTTATTCTGCATCTGTGTATTACATTTCGCTTTAGGCTATCAAAAGCTTGTTTAAAATCAATAAAAACTATTTGAATTTCTATATTATTCTCGTAGCGTTTTTCTATAATCTGGTTTAGCGTAAATATTGCATCAACGGTGGATCTTCCTTGTCCAAAGCCATGTTGGTATTCGCCTATTCCTGTATTTGTGTTTTCTTTTATTCTTTCTAGTATTATTAGTGTCCGTATTTTATAGGCTGTGTTTAGTAGCGATATTCCTCTGTAGTTTTCAGTTTTTTGGGTCACCTTTCTTGTATATTGGGACGATTATTCCACTTTTCCAGTCGTTAGGCATTCTCTCTTTTGTCCATATTTGTGCTATTAGTCTGTATATCCTTTGCTTTAATTCTTCTCCCCCATACTTTATTAATTCGGCACTTATATCGTCCGGTTCTGCGGCTTTTTTATTTTTCATCTTGTATACATATCTTTTTAAAGCACTCTTCTTGGGTGGGTGTCATCTGGTCTCCGTCTTCGCTGCTTATATTTTCTTTGTCTTCATGCTCGCTATTTAGTAACTTCTTAAAATGCTCTTCCCATTTTTCGTTATATATCAAACAACGACCTATAGGAAGTGAGAACAGAAATAGCGGAGTGACTACCCGGACAATAATAGTCAGTAGGGCTCTAAAGAGCGCCTACAATTCCATTCATGGAATGCACAGCCTATTATAATAATAATATTTTAAGTACCTTGGTACATAATACTGTCACACTATACTTTTATGGAAATTAAATAATTTAAATTTGTTGTAAGTACGTTTATATGGTAAATGTTGCACCATGCAGAGTCAGCCCTATTTGCAATCATATGTTATAACTGTGGCACAGAAAGCAAATGTTCGCAAATATGACACCATGCACTTTCTTGTTAAACATTATAATAGGTTGTAGAGCAACCTGTGGAGATGGCATTATTTACCCTGGTTGAGCAAGTCACCGCTCTGTAAGAATTCTGTTTGTCAATGTGTTTATCTCGCTAGTAAAATAAATTTTTAATCTACTCATTTCATGATCGTTATTTAGCTTCTTTGTGAATTCAAAGCTATAACTTCCAAGCGCACAATACGCAAATACTTAAATTAAACACTAATAAAACCCATCACTACGTACAGGCGCCATTATTTCTGATCATATATGCTTAAAAGTTAAAAGCAATACAAGATTAAGCACAGAAAGTGTTACCGATTTTTTCCCCATTGTCCTAGCAATTTTTTCCATTGTTCTAGAAAAACATTTGGGAACTGCATAAAATATGTTGATTTTAAGACCTGCTACAGTTTTAAAACCTTCATGTATTTTGAGCATATCTAAAATTACGGTGCAATATTCACTTTTGTTACCGCGTCTACTAATCTCCCCAGCATTATACAAAGCGACGATTCTCTGCTCACAAACTCCGCTAGAACGTGTAAAACAATGCCATTGATTCACATGAAATATTACGATGATTTCCTGCTTCGTCCACCAAGAATATTAACAATTTTTGCAAATAAATTAAGAGTATTTCATTCAGTAAAGAGCAATTGTGCTAATGTATTCGAGACGGTAGAAAAGTAGATCGTTTAAACGCGTTTTAAACAAGTATAACATCAACACATAAACAAACCTCTAATAAAATGAACAATATTGTATGTCAGTTTTAAATCATTTTATATTTTTCGGTTTGAGATAGATACCAAACCTTTCCCCAATTCATTGTCAGTTTCCTCGAGAACCATTATACCACTCAGATTGAAATTTTGTAGGAGTGTTTATGGGTTTCCAGAAGAAAAACGATACTTTTTTTAAGCTGGTTTTATTTACCATTAATTTTAATTTTTAAGCTACTGTATTCGAATTGTGGTATAATAAATTAACTTTATGTCGCGCAGAACTACAGAGGGGTTTTCACTAACTTGTGACCACTTTTGGCTATGTGTTGCAAAACTATAGTAGCTAAAATAAATCGCATAATACATGACGACTTGGATTTGGAAGTTGGAAACAAGAAGTTTCATCGTTCAAGTAAGAAGCACTAGTCAGTTCGAAAAACGAACACAAAAAAGTTATATGAACACCACCTGGCAGAAATCAAATCAGAATTTGTGAATGTCCTCGACGAGACAGACTTTTATGCAAGTGACTGCAATGAGGAAAAAAACATTTGTTATAGAAGGCGCGGCGAAAAAACTTTTAAAGATTGAGTGCGTGAATGTGAAAAAAGTTTTCCAGTGGGTTAATAGTTTTTGGCTGTCTAATAGGTTGAGGCGCATTGTCGTTAATTCCAGTGCAATAAAATATGAAGATTAATGCAAAGTACTATTTTGACTATGCTTTTAAGCCATTATTGGAACGTGGATAAGGTGCTTCTGCATCACCATGCAGCAACGTCTCATACAGCAAAATTTAAACTAGATAGGACCAGATAGGACGATTTGAAGCCCAAAACCGGAATGGATTTCATACACAATTGAGACAGACATTCTTATAAAAGGGCCAAATGTAAGTCTAATGGATTTGTTTGGTTTTGAATACTTAAAGAGGAGGGCAAAAACTGTCGAAGGAGCTTTGGAAAGCGTTGAAAGACGAATGGTCACACATTGATAGAGTAGACAAACCAAAATCCATACAAATCTGTAAAGTTATTACAATAAAGTGGTCACATGTTGGAGAAAAATCCTTTGTAGACAATAAATTTTGCAATTTGACAACCAATATTGTCAAATAGAATTAAAACGCCCAATTTTAGAACATTTTATTACATTACCGACTTCTTAGCGCGTTACATTTTAAAACAAACACATTCACGATCTACTTTTCTCTTGCTACATTTTTTAAATTAAACTCCTGGGGCAATTTTACACCGGCCCGGACTTTGTCACCGATTTAAATGTTTTGGAATTACCTTTTGATGTTACTTCGCACTTTAACGTATTTCGGTCTGCGATTCGTCTCGCAACGATTAAAAAATTATGGTCGTGCAAACCCAGACTTTGTTGACGATGATGCTGATCTAGCGTGCCGCTAGCATTTACTTTTATTTTGCCACACATTTTGCTCTGCGAACCACGGTTATTCTGTTATTTGTAAATAAGCCTTATTTAAACGATACATTTTTCTTCGAATTTGCCACGTATATGATTTTTGTTTATAAAAGTTTTTTGTAATTGTTTGTTCTTTTTATACTTCCATGTAAAAAAGTACGTCTTAATAATCGACGGTTGAAAGGCAAAATGGAATAAGCGACAAAATACAAACTTTACAGGAGAGCGGTTTAAAGTATAAAATTTGGGGGAAAAAATCATTAATAATCAGCTAATGATTAGATTTTTAAAGTCCTAGCTGAGATCAAAATTATGTTAAATATTGTCCAAAAAAGAGATCAATAATAAACTTTATTCGTCTTTGTACTACAATCAGTCAATATTAAACAATAAAAACTTAAAAAAAAAAGAAGTTATAGTGTTCTTAGCAACTTTAAAGGCTAAGGTAACAAAAAATAAAAATTTCCCTGACTCAAATTTTAAAAAAAGTATCTCTTTGCTATGACACATTAAAAATAAATGTAACTACTGCTTAATAATCTAAAATGAAAAAGTAACAGTATTCAGACTTTTGTAACATCACTTTGTATAAACTAACATGACAACTTCTTAAATATTCAAGTAACAATCATTAAACTTCGATTAATGTAGGAACACAAAATAGTAATCTCATAAATATTAATCACTTATTCAGAATCATCATCCTCTATGTCTGTGTCTGGATGTGTGTGTCTTATGTTAGTTGCAGTAGGAATGTTTATCAAAATAACAATTGGGAAACACGGTCTAAGTGCCATATTTTTTCTTAGAGATGCAGGTAAAAAGGAATAAACACCATATTAGAAAGATTTTATGCACGGTAAAAGAGTATAACTGATGCCAGTCACATTTATTACGTCGAGGAAAAACGACATAAGTTGGGTATGAACGCAATGAAAAACAGGGTAAAAAGGCGTAAATTTCAAATTTGTTTGGGACATTTTATCTTATCGCCACAATATCCAAATTTGTAAAAATTTCCGTTGCTTAGTAAAAAAAAATCACCCTTTGGTCTTCAAATCACTGTCGATAAGCGACACAAAAGTCATTGTATGAAAATAAAACCTAGACCATTCGACGCAGAAAAATCACGCGATTACAACGGTGTATACAGGGTGTTTCTGAACGATGTAGCATAATTTCTACTGGTGAATCTACATTGAAAAATAGGACGATTTAGCCCATCATGCCTTATAGAAAGTTGCATCGTTGCTAAGTTACAGCCCCATGAAGAGGGGATGAAAAATTGTTATTTTATTGATAAATCAAGAACGCTTTGACCTACAACATTTATATTTGGAACGTATTCTTCAATAGGCAAGGGTGTTCTTATGTATAAGTTTAAGTGAAATCCCACCCTAGGGGGCGCCACAATCGATAATAGCAGAGGAAAAACCTGCTGTTTTTTTTTGTCGGTCGTAATTTCAATTTTTTATTGTAACAGTCGGATATGTAGGTCTAAAATGTACATTTTTAGTAACTTAAAAGTTTTTTGATAGGAACCATCGTTTTGGAGAAAAACTCGATTTTATAAAAATATAACTCTGAGATTTATTGAAAATATTGAACAAAATCATGTTTTATACAAATAAAACTGGACATAATAAATAACTTATAAAAAACATAAAAATAACTAACACAACTAAAATTGATTGTTACAATAAACGAAAATATGACATCTGACTACATTTGTTTTGTTTGTTAATTCACAGTAAACTAGTTTTTGTTAAATACTTTCAATAAATCTCAGAGTTATATTTTATTAAAATCGAGTTTTTCTTCAAAACGATGGCTCCTATCAAAAAACTTTAAGTTACTAAAAATGTACATTTTAGACCTACCTATCCGACTGTTACAATAAAAAATTGAAATTACGACCGACAAAAAAAAACAGCAGGTTTTTCCTCTGCTATTTTCGATTGTAGCGCCCCAAGGGTGGGATTTCACTTAAACTTATGCATAAGAACACCCTTGCCTATTGAAGAATACGTTCCAAATATAAATGTTGTAGGTCAAAGCGTTCTTGATTTATCAATAAAAGAACAATTTTTCATCCCCTCTTCATGGGGCTGTAACTTAGCAACGATGCAACTTTCAATAAGGCAAATCGTCCTATTTTTCAATGAAGATTCACCAGTAGAAAGTATGCTACATCGTTCAGAAACACCCTGTATAACTCAGTTCTTCAAAAATTGTCGGTTATCCCATTTTGCCTTTCAACCATCAATATAGTTTAAAAAATATTTAACAATGATACTGGCTATATTTCTTTATTGTTTTCAGGCATGTTTTTGCAGATAAATTACAGGCTTCAAGGCTGAAGCAAGAAAAGTTACGTCGCACGTAATTTAAAGTAACAATTTTTATATTTTAAAAATTAACCTTCCGTGTACCAGGTGGGGTGTGACATACCCCAAGCTTTCAAAATTCGAAACCATTTTGAAACGAACAAATCGTGGTGATTGGTTCTCTCAGTAGCTGTAATTGCAACATTGCCGCTTCGTATGGCGACGTTCAGTTAGTGGGGTGTCAGTTCGTACGAGTGCTACACGTATGCAAATTAGGCGTGGGCATCACATACCCCACCTAGTACGGGTCGTAGATAAAAAGGTACGTATTATTATTTTGAGTTTTGTTATTATACACTTATGTGGGCATTTTTATATAACAATATTTATATCTAGGTGTTAATTTTACGTAACATGTCCAATCGAAAATTGACGGAAGCAGAATCACAGCACTTTTAGAAGAAGAAGACGAAGACGATTTTGCCACGGATGATGTACATGTCGAATTAGAGTCCGATAATGATTCTGATCATGTTAGTATCGATGCTGAGACATCTGCTTCTGACTCTGATGAAGATGACATACCACTTCAATCCAATGATCAATACTATATCAGCAAAGATGAAACAAAATCATTCCGCAGTAACGTTCGCACAAGAAATGAAAACATTATTGCTGATTTGCCTGGGGTAAAAAGGATTGCAAAGGATAAAATGACACCTCTGGAGTGCTTTGAAATATTCATTTCTAATGATATGATGGACGAGATTGTGGATTACAGTAACGAAAAAATACGCTTGACAACAGCCCATAGCGATATCTCTGATCCTTTAAAATCCGAAACTACAAGAGTAGAAGTCAAAGCACTTTTTGGACTACTATTTATATCTGGCTTGGTTCGTTCTGGCCGCCAAAATACAATCGACTTATGGGCTACTGATGGTACGGGGATGGATATATTTCGGGACACAATGAGTAGGAACAGATTTGCTTTTTTATTAAACAACATAAGATTTGATAGCATCGCCACACGATTGGAGAGAGTAAAATATGATCGTGTAGCTCCAATACGAAGCATTTTTGAAACATTTGTAAAAAAATTGCCAAGATGCTTATACTCCATTTGAAAACCTTACTTTGGATGAAGAACTGATCGCTTTTAGAGGACGGTGTGGTTTTCGACAATATATTCCGTCTAAACCCGCCAAGTACGGAATAAAAATTTATTCTTTGGTAGACAATAAGACCTATTATACATTAAACTTGGAAATATATTGTGGAAAACAGCCAGATAATAGCCCATATACTGTCAGTAATAAACCATATGATGTGGTAGATCGTTTGGTGCAATGTGTATCGAAATCATCTCGAAATATTACTATGGACAACTTTTTTACCAGTTATGAAGCCACTGAAAATTTGATAAAAAATCACAAACACTGTCGTTGGTACTTTACGTGCCAATAAAACCTGCATTCCACTTGCATTCAAAAAAAATCGTGAAGTAAAATCAACGTTATTTGGATTTCAAAAAGATTGCACTATTCTGTCTTATGTACCGAAACCACGAAAACTGGTATTCATGTTGTCATCATTGCATCATGATAATGAAATTGATCCCGAGTCTGGCGATCAACAAAAACCAGCCGTAATAACTTTTTACAACCAGACCAAAAGCGGTGTTGATGTGGTCGACAAACTTTCGAGGACTTATAATGTATCACGAAACTCGAAACGCTGGCCACTAACAGTATTTTTTGCACTGCTGAACCATGCAGGAATCAATGGGATGGTAATACACATGTTAAATAACGGGATTGAAAAAGACAAAACTAATTTGAGAGGAAAATTTATTCGTGAACTTGGCATATCATTAGTAAGAGATCATTTGAATCTAAGACGGCAGAATCAGCATCTTCCTCAAACTCTACGTAAGAGGATCGAAAAATATTTTGAAAAAACATCAGAACATCTTCAAGAACCACCAGCAAAAAGACAACATACTATGCAGAGATGTGTAAAGTGTCCACGAAAAAAAGACAGAAAAACTAAATACACCTGTCAGAAATGTATTGCGCCGATATGTATGGAACATGCAAAATTTGTTTGCGAAGACTGCATAAATAGTGAAACGGATGAACTGAACTAGTTTTTTATTATAACTTTGATTTTATATCTTGTTATTAAGTTCGTAAAAAGTAGTTTATAAGAGTTAATAATTTTATTTTTAACAGGAGTTTTTTTTAATTTTTTTTTAATAAAGTTAGATTAAAACGTAAAATGTGGTTCTGTTTTTTACTAAAGCTCTTATTTGCAACATAAAACAATAATAATTTTGTATAACAATAATAAAAAAATTATTATTGTTGCTATTTGTCCTAATTATATTTGGGGTACGTCAAACCCCACGTTGTATGGGATGTAAGAATTCGTCACCTAGTACACCGAAGGTTAATAGACAGAAGGTTATGGTTTTTACTCTTCTGTCCACTCATGAATAACTTTACGTTTTTAGCAAGAAAAATATCAAGTCGTTTTGGGCCAATTTCAGCCAGCAGCTACCGACATGCGACCATAAACATTTCTACAGACTGTTATCTTTCCCTAGACGCTATTGCTCGTTTTATACCATTATAAGATAACGCTTGCATGAGCATTGAGGTCCAAACATTAATAAAATTATTGTACAGGGTGAATCAATTCGCATGATAATTTTTTGTTTCAAGAATCTTTCAGTTTTTGTAAATCTTAGTAAGTTTTCTATGGGATTATGTCCAACGTAGCCCAAATTCGACGGGATTGCAGAAAAACTTAGCTTTTTTAAAATTATTTATTTTATACCGGGTGCCCCAGATTACATTTCCAGTATGGAGATCTCGCTTATTATAAGAGATGCAGTTTGTTTCAATTAGATGAATTATTTCTTAGTATGACCCGTACAACCAATTTTTAAAAGTACAAAATTCCTCGTACTTCAGATGTTATAGCAAAAAATATGAAAATGTCGAATTTCTTTCTTCTCTCATAACTTTTGTGTCTTCATCATTAACTCAAATTTTATTTGTACCTTCCAAAGAGAATTTTTTATGTAGAATGTAACTATTATCTTAGATATTTTTTATCACTTTTCTTTTTTGAGATATTACCCCTAACTTCATTTTTTTTATGGGCCATCAAGTTGTACTTTTTTTTCTCTTTCTAATGATACATCTATAGAGTGAGTCATTAGTGGCGGATCGGTCGATTGTGGCTAAACGGTTTGAGATAAAAAGTTAATTCAAACGGCAGTTCATACAGTTTTTTCTTCCGAACACGATAAAAATATTTTTAAATATACAGGGTGAGTCACCTCTCTGGAACCAATAGCAACTTTTATATTTCAAATACAACACCCCATTTTTTATTTCATATTCTTGACCGCCTTCATTTTAGCTTTACATCGATATAAAAATAGTACAGGTTTTTATGTGGCCTTGTCCACTAAAAAAAAATTATTTGTCAAAATATTTCAAGGTTTTAAGTCTTTATTAAAAAATTCTCCTGAAGCCATTTTTCGAAGCACAGAGTTGTAATTTGGTAAGAACATGCATAAAACATTGCTCTATTAGCTCGATACGAAAAAGTTTGAATCACGCATACAGGGTGTTCATAAATAGGTGGCAACTTTTCTGATTTTTCAAATGCCTGTAATTCAATTTTTTCAAATGCAAACCCCTGTATTTTCTTATGTCATCGAATTTGTCTTTAAGAGAGCTTCATTTTTTGTTAAGTATGTCCTATACCCAAAACTCGTACTTTTCGAGATATTCGACTTTTTTTCTTCTAATCGTTATTAAAGCAAATAGGATGCCGTGGAAATCGAAAAAAGCTGACTATTCAATTCACTATTTGACATGTTTTATTCACTGTTTCGTGTATTTAATTACTAATAGTAGGTAGATACTTAGTATTGTGGATTCACTTATAATCAATAAATAAATTGGCAATCAAATCAATTTTATTATTGTTATGAACTTTACTAGTGTTTCTAAAACTTAAGGTAGCGCGAAGAAAAATGGAAAATGAATGAAAAAATTATTTGTTGAAACCACAAAAAAAAATTGAATAAAATTTTGTAAATAAAATAATAGAACATAAAAAAAATCATTGCTACATGAAATTGAATAAACTAGTTAGCCTATAAGTGCATATTAATCAAAATGTGCGTAAATCCTTGCCGCCAGCAAAGGATTTCTTTCGCCTTCTCTCAAGCAATAAACCATAT